>ML170196.1:139965-202904 GCA_004355085.1 Rickenella mellea
TCTTTGAGGTTTTTGAGGATCTACCCACGGAAATTCCAAGGAACGAACTTATTGGAACTCATCGATATTCTGGTATTATGTCCTGAACTGATAGAATTCGCATTTCACGACGATTTCTCCGCCTCCACTTCCATTCATTGGGCTTCCGAAAGGACGATCATAACTCTCCCCCGTCTGCGCCGATTCAGCATCTCGGGCAACACGAACGCCAGTATCTGCCTTCTGAACAGACTCTCCATTCCGCATGATGCGTCTCTTTCCATGATTGGCCCGTATGTTGAGATTTTCCCTCCTTCCCCGTCACCCAGCATTCCACAACCTTTTGTCGCTGTCTATGACTCACTAAAAGTTATATTATCAACATCTGTTCAAGTCAAAGCCGAAACCAACCCTCCATCCACATGTACAGGAGATGCATACAGTGAAGTGAACGATCGAAAGACATTGGACTTGGACTTCACGGGACTCGAATTGCGCACACTACCACACGTCCTTGGTAATTTATTCCATCAATTGCGCCACCTAGAACTCAACGATGTCATCGAGTATTGCCAACACGTAGGGTCATGGATAGCGTTTTTCAGCTCTCTCTACGAATTAAAAACTCTGAAGATAACTTTCATTTCGTCAAGCTCCGCAACCACGCTGATGGATGCCTTCTCGGAATCAAAGTCAGGTTACGGGCAATTGTGTCCCAGTCTGAGGTCCATCACCTACCAAGGCATCACATTCGAGGGCCCAGGGGGTGATATCATATCATCAAAGCTCGCTTCCTTCCTGCAGAAACGTGACAACTCGTCCACGCGTCTTGAGATGCTGGATATTTCCGGTTGCCGTGGTATATCGTCGGAGGCACTGCAATTATTGCAGCCTCACGTCCACACACTTTACGTACCGGAGGAGCGCCTACCTACGTGAGTACTGACAGACCGGTGCACTGTTTGTCCAATTCTGACCACTTTGTAATACGTGGCATTAGAAATGCCCTGGGTCGGACTCAGCGCATTTTGCTGCAATTTCGAAAAAAGTTGCTGTGATCGGACGTGCGATGTTTCAATGATGGATATATGCATGACTGACGTCGAATTTAAACGTGATCAAACTTCAAAGCACGGGGAATATACTACTAAGTGACTTCGAGGGGATTGGTTAACCACGAGAGCCTTACGATCTGGATGGTGATTTACAACCTCGCCTTCCCATTCGCATCCTTATACTTCCTTGTCATAAAATCGCACACGTCACGAGCTGGAATGGTGCGCGTAATAATGTGCTCAATTCCACCATCATATCCTTTCACATTGGAGAAATGGCACTCACCGAGTTCTGCTGGAGCCTCTTGTGCAACCTGTGCCAGGACAGATGCATGATGGGTGAGGATTTACAAGTACGTGAAATAGTAGCAACGCACGAGATGTCCAGATGATCCTATCCTTACATTCGACGCATTCATCGGCCTTCGCCATACGAGTTCTGCCGTAGTCTGTACGTCGCCAGTCCTATGCACACCAAACCAACTTAAAGCCGAGGCGAACACAGAAAGCCAATGGGAAATGACTTACACTGACATCTCCAAATCCTTCCCAGCGAGTATCCACCGTACCTCGATGCGTGGATCGAGAGTGGGGAGTAATTCAAAAACTTCGCATCCGACGCGTACTTCGGTGAAACACACCCCTTCCTATCACTTTGCATCAGCACAGAGTGTGGGGCTCTCCGTGACTCCTTCCTAAAGATGGAAAAGAGAGTAGGGGAAGATTTGCTCACCTGTCTAGCCGGTGTCTTCAGCACAAATTTTTCATTGGCAACATCTTGTACGAGACCATGCTCCACATACGTATCAAGCACTTTTGGATCCCATGCGGCGAAGAAAGGATTTGCAGCGAACAATCTGCGAGCTTCTTCTCTAAACATATGACCATATTGGTTATTCAACCCATCAAGTTACTATCAATGCAATTGCTGGTTCGTACCGACTATCCCAAACAGCCCGTCTGCGAATAGCACCCAAAACCATCGTTTTTAGATGCGTTGCACGAACTATCCAAGGTGCAGTAATGACCGGGTCAACGAGGATGAGAGATGAAAAGAGAGAGGGGTGCGTAAGCGCTGCTAGGGTTCTATAAAAACGACAATGTTAGCGAATCTTGAGAAGGAAGACGCCGTCGCGGGATGCAATGCACTGTCGCGCTGATTTATGTAGTGCGGAGGTTTAAATGGATAGAATAAGACTCACGCTGTACATCCACCGAATGAGTGTCCAATCGCGACCAAAATCCTATCATCAAATCCACCACTCCGTCGTTTTGAGACAACTTCATCCGAGAGACGCGGAAGATGAGCTGGACACCGCGAAGAATTAGAAGAAGACAAGTGTGGATCACGGATATCGGGAAGATAATTTAACAAGAAGTTTAGGATATCGCGTGAATTGTCCGCCCAATCGTCTAATATTTTGAACAAACTATGATCAATATTCTTTGACGATTGCAGGATATACGCAACAAGCACGCACATAAATCTCCCAGATGCCCCTCATTGAGGAGAGCGGCATCACCATGTTGCACGGCTTCTAGTGACCATATTTCAGCAACGCATACATCCGATGGCAGCAAGGCATGGGTGAGTTGCTGGATAAATGGTTCCCAAATCTACGGCGAAATAATTAAATTATGGTTCAACGGAATCGGCAAGTTGACTAAACGTGCCTCCTTTGGGAACCCAGTTGGGTGCGTTAACAGTAGTGTAATGTCTTTTGTCCCTCTGCGGATGTTTCTTGACTTCCCTAGTTTCACATACCGATTGACGACATTCCATAGCACCCTCGACGGCTCCTCCTCCATTGATCCACCACAGTCTTCACCGCGAACTGATCTATGCTTAAATTCAATCAAATCTAATGCAGTCTGCTCCATCTGTTTCGCCCTCGCTTCCTTCGTTAATGGTTCTGTTGCTTGGGCATGTCGAGATGACAAACGGACGAGTGGTGTCCCCCTGGGGTACGCAGCTGGTATGACATGTGTTGTCACCTCCCATTCATCCATGTTGTTATCCAAGCTTTTGATCGTACGTGTTCCCCGAGCATGTACAGGCGGCGAGGGCGGGTACAACGTCAAATGTTTTGGTGGTTCGACGAAAGCAAGAAGTGACCGTGGATTGACCGATGCGAATGAGCGGGGCTCATCGGGCCTCAAATATGATGTGTTTTGCGGCGACATGGTGTTTGGTGAGTGAGTTGGGAGAGCTAAAATATTTTGAGTGGATGGACATGCCTTTCATGACGGTTCACCGGTTATTGATGCCGGACCATGGTCATCACGTAATTGCGCTGACATGAGTATGTGACCGTGACGTACTGGCAGACCGCCTGCGTTTTGAAAGCTCTCCTACTCTCACTCCAGAACAAAAACAGACACCTTCAGTGGTGAAGGCTTGATCCACTGGTGTGCACAGGCCTTTCGATGTTTCAGATTTCTTGGGAGAAGTTTTCCACATTTTTTCGTCGTTTGCGGTTTTGGACTAAAAAACCTCCGAAGAACGACCCAGATGCGAGTATTGCTTTGCAGCTACCCCCAGAGCTTGTGGGTCACATCATGGCCATCGTTGTCCATAATCATTTCTTTGCTGATTCAATCCTTTACCCGCGATCATATGCATGGATAAAATTGTGCCATATCTGCCGGAGTTGGCGTCAGATCGCTCTTGGATGCCCAGTTTTATGGAGTTATATTGACACGAGATGGGACACGCTCGTTAGCGAGCTCATTCTCCGGTCCCAATCGGCTTCCCTGACGGTCTGCGTATGCCTCCAAGACATATGCGCACCTTCTGGCGTTATATCGATCAATAAGGCACTTGGCGAGATGCACCGAATCAAGGAACTCCACCTCATTGGTCACGAAATGGACTTGCATTATCCAGATCTCCAGATCCCTTTAGAAGCTCCTCGGTTAGAAGTTTTGTCGTTGGAAAGCTTGGATCGGTCCATCTTTGCTGTTCCCAGAAAACTTCTTAAAACGACAAAAGGGTTAGCGGACCGCTTGACTAGTCTGTCTCTGACAAACATTTCCATGGCTTCCATTCCATTCAATCGACAAATTCGTTCTTTGCAATACTTGAGGATTTTCCCAAAAACAATCTGTCATACGAACCTATCCGACATTATCACTGTACTATCCCTTTGTCCTGACCTGACAGAATTCGAATATATTTCACGGACCAACATAGTCGTTCCCTCGGCTGCGGAAACCAGGACGGTGAATCTCCACCGCTTGCGCAACCTGCGTTTATCTACCAACACTACTGCTAGCATCTTCCTTCTCAACCACATACATGCACCACTCAATATATGTCTATCCATTTCTGGCGTTTGTGCGTTGGAAACCTACGAACCACTCAGCATTCCGCAGAGATACCTCCTCGGTTACGAATTTCTCAGAATTCGTATCGGGCATACCCACACCGATGATGCGTTCAGTTTATCCACATCCGCAAAGTATGGTCATAGTGGGGAACCTCACCGGGACACAATGGAAGTGTACATCGAGAAAAATGGGTTCCGCACATTATCCGCTGCCCTTAGTGACTTGCTCCCTCGAATACGCCACGTAGAGCTCAACGATCATGAGCTCATTAGAAATGAAGGCGCATACGACTCTTTCATAACAACCCTCCATAGCGTCGAGATTCTAAATATATCATTCAAATGGCTTAAGCCCGCAATGTCTCTAATCTATTCCATGTCGGGATCAAGTACTGGAATAACGTGCCCCAATCTGCGGACTCTTATCCTGCAAGTTGTCATACTTGAATTCGAGATAGACATGGTATTCGTGGAATTGACTTCTTTCCTGAGAAGTCGTAATGATTCGTCCGCACACCAGATGGTTCTGGACCTCTCCCTTTGCCGTGGCATTTCCCCTGGCCATGTGCAAATTGATATAATGAGGTCTCTTGTCGAGTTATTAATCCTTCCGGAATAATTTTTACCTGTGTGAGTTACAAAACCATCATAGCGACGTGTGATGGTGGTGCCTTATCCGTCCTTACAGCTGTCATCATCATATCCAGCATCGATGATTTCGGTGCCACATTGAAGGAAGTTATTTATTCAGCATTATCCAAGATACTGGCAATCTGTGATTGGATGTGTACTGGAAAGTGACGAATTGGCTTCACTGCAAATCGCACCATCCTTCCAATCAATCAGAAATAACGCAGTTTACCCCACCTCTTTCGCTCTTGCCTCCTTCGTAAAATCTTTTAGTACTTGAGCATGTGGAGATAGCGAATGGTCGAGTGTTGTCCCCCGCGTGTACGTAGATTGTAGAACATGTGTACTATCCATGGTCAAGTTGGCATCCAAGCTATATCATTCGTGGTCCTCGTGCTCATACATGCGATGCTGATTTGCATGTGAAATGTTTTAGTGGTTCGACGAATGCAGGAAGTGAGCGTAGGTCGACCGACGCACATCAGCGGAGTCCACTTTCGTTATTGCAAATGAAATCTAACTTTATTACACCGGCCTTTACACATATCGTGTCGTAAAGTACAAATGGATAAACTTTGCCATGTTCTGCATAATCCACAGCCCCACATAAATCTGTAGCAGGTGAGCACTGGATTCCAGACCCAGCGGTACCACGTTTTTACGCGCTGGTACCGTGTATATCCAGAATACGGAACATATGGAGTTTATTGGGAAGCTTCATTGTTTCATGGATAATCTAGAAGCCATATGCGAGCGAAACCAAGCATCCATCTCCGTCAAGATAGGCGTAGATCACCGACAAGAGATGATAAAATACAAATTTGCTCGGCATCCGGTATTGCATGACCGCAATCAGAAATATCCAACCTCTCGAGACATGCGCCGAGCTCCCGTCTCCAACTGATACACGAAATGACCTTTGCCCATGTAGACGCCTTGAAGTCGCTGGTAACGCTGCGGGTGGGTGTTTTATTGTGAAGCTCGAAGATACGTAATTTGGGACACGTCACGTCGGTGGAAGTGGTATCAGATAATGCATCCACGAGGTTCTCCACCGTACTCCGAGTCACAAAGGACATTTGTAGCCTTTCTATATGTGAGAGGGATGCGAGGAGGGGTTTCAACGCCTCTTTGGACCCCAAATTTTGTGAAAAGATGGAAGAATAGTCGTCCAGAATGAGTGTTTCCACCTCGCGAAGTGAAGGACCGAGGATGCATGAAACTATTTTGCACAGATCCTCCCAAGACAGTTCTTCCCAGCGACGTGAGGGAATGTGGATTTCCAAAGTTTGTTGATTTGGAATATCGGCCGTAATCGTAAGACCATCGGACGTGTGTACGTTGATACATTTGTATCCTGCAAGGCATTCGGGTGGGATGGTTGAATTGGGACCAATATTGTATTCACCGGACATATACAGGGAGACCCCAGGGGGAAGAGAAATGTGCCTTAGAAGGGATATGCATGAATTTGCATGCAATGTGAGGTGGAGACGTTGGAGACGGGGAAGTGCGACGAGAGCTGCAAAATCATCTGGGTCCGACTCGCCGGACGGATGCAGATTATGATAGTCGTTGAATTCAAATTCAACTAGGTTTTGGCATTGGCTCAGAATCTCAATGATCTGGCAAACATTGGATGCGTTGGGAATGTAGGAGGGTCCGGTATGACCCCAGTCAAAGAATGCGCTGATTTTCAGATACCGTAAGCCACGAAGCATGCATGGATTGATGTCAGTGGGAACCGCCACGTTAAATATGAAGAGCTTTCTCAGCCTCAAATCCCCTTCCTCTTCATCGCTAATGTTTTGAAGACATTTAATGAGCGTATTAGGAAAACCCGACAGGATGGTACTGGTTAACACAAGAGTTTCCAAGTTCGGGGTGCTTGATGGCAAAGTAAAACGCAGAAAATCCAAGGCTAATGCTTCACCGTGGAACTGTACGTTCTTCACCCTGTGCATCTCTCCGAGTACGAGGTGGATTGCGTTATTATCCTGCATCGTGGGTTGCTCGTTAAACTGAACGATGACGGTCAAAGAAGCCGAAAGCGACATTTGGATGAGGGTTTCAACAAGATGGTTCCATGAGGTATCGATGTAGCTCCATAACGCGGGGCACCTCAAAGATACATGACGCAAGTAACGGCAGACGTGCAGCACTTGGCTGAACCATGCGTACGCCGTCCGACGAAACCGACATAACGAATGAGAGGTGAACTGATCATGAATGACAATACGCATTATTTCTTCGATGACCTCGCATGGCAGCATTGGCCATAACCGAGTGGTTCGGTCCCCAGTTGACTCGTGTGGTTGGAGGAAATCCGGGAAACTGAACGAACACGCGTGATTGAATGGCTCAGATTGTTGCGGTGCTTTAACTTCACCGGAGTCTACGAGCCGCAGGATTTGGATATCATCGCTGTTTATTTTCGGCGTTGGTGGAGATAGGATCGTGACGATCTCTGTGGTTGGATAAGCAGTTGTGTGACAGTGACCAGGGCTGTGACTACATTTTGTGCTTTGCATCCGTTCCGCTTCCTAACATCACTCCAAAACACCTTCGGTGGTAAAGGTTCGGTCCGAAGATATAAATGCGGGTGTTTTGATGCCTTTGATTTCTAGAGAAGGTTTCTATGGATTAAATTTTCGTCGTTTGCGATTTTGGACCAGGAGAAGCCCCAAAAACAATCCAGATGTGACTCCTGCGTTGCAACTACCCCCAGAGCTCGTGGGCCACATCATGACTATTGTTGTCCAAAACCAGTTCTTGACTTATTCACGCACCCTACCTCGGTCATCGCGGTATACGTGGATCAAACTGTGCCATATCTGCCAGTGTTGGCGTCAGATCGCTCTGGGATGCCCAATGTTGTGGAGTTATATCGACACGAGATGGGACGCGCTCGTCAAACAGCTCATTCTACGGTCCCACACAGCTCCATTGACAGTCTTCGTGTGGTTTACAAACGCATCCACACACTCAGTAATCGACAATATCCTTGGTGAGATGCACCGAATCAAGGAGCTCCATCTCGTTGGTAACAAATTGGATCTGATACTGCCACGTCTCCGGTTACCCTTGAAAGCCCCTTTCTTAGAGGTGCTGACGTTGGAATGTTTGTACCAGTCCAGCATGCCAGCGATGCCTCGGCTTCTCGAAATTTCGGAAAACTCCACCAACTATCTGACTAGTCTGACCTTGGCTGGTATTACCACTGGAACCATCCCTTCTGATCCAGGAATCTTAAGTTGTTTGCAGTATTTAAGGATTTTTCCAAAGACGAGCGGGATAACCCCCCTTTCCGAAATCATCACAGTTCTGACATTTTGTCCCGAACTGATAGAATTCCATTATTCGGCACCATCCAACGTCATTGGTTACTCAGACGGGGAAACAAGGACCGTCAATCTTCGCCACCTCCGCCGCCTCCGAATTTCCACCAATAACACTGCCAGTATCCTCGTCCTCAACTACCTTACTGTGCCACCAGACATATCTCTATATATTTCTGCCATTTATGGTTCAAACGTTCCCCAGCCACTCGTTATTCCGACGACATACCTCACCACGTATAACTCTCTCATAGTTCATACTTCAACACCTATTCGTCTCAAAGCCGAAGTGCTCAGTCCAGCCACGTCCGAACATCGTGGTCATGATCGGACATACACTCCGAATATGTTGGAAATGAAAATCAACGCGCTTGCATTCGACACTATACCCACTATCCTCAGCGGCTTGCTCCCTCAACTGCGCCACGTAGAGCTCAAAGAGCTCACGGAGTTTAGACACGAAGAATCATGTCGCCTTTTTCTGATGTCGCTCCATTGTGTTGAGTCTCTAAAGGCATCATGCAAATCAGGTGGCCCAGCAAAAACTCTGATCAGTGAGCTGTCGGAGTCAGCGAATGGACTGCTGTGTCCCAGCCTGCATATTCTTAGCCTTCAATTCGTCATGTTGGAACCCCGGGTTGACGTGTTTTTTGGGGCTTTGGCTTCTCTCCTTAGAAATCGTAATGATTCATTGGCGCGCCTTACGATGCTGGACCTCTCCGGCTGCAGTGGCATTCCATCCGATCATATACAAATCGACATAATGAGGTCTCTTGTCGAGTTATTAATCCTTCCGGAGTAGTGTCCTTATTTGTGTGGGTGTCAAATACACGACAGCGACTTTTGATGATGTCTAACGACCTCGGCAGCTTCCCTTCATATCAGTCCTTTATCGGTACCACATCGAAGGCAGTTATTTATTCCGCGTTACTCAAGACGCTGGAAATCTATAGCGGGATGGCTCCGGAAGATGATAAATAGGTCCCATTATCCCCAGAGCGAGGAAGATGAGTTGTCGGTTGGACACCACCTCAACTTATCGGTTACTTTATATACGTTGTCTTTCCTGATCCTTGCACGGCATAGTTCATCAGAGCATTTTGTCCCTCCTCCCTGTCATTTCCTTGCTGTATATATTTACTAAAGCTCCGGCTTTTTGTGGTGACATTTAGCTTCCGTAGATTGAAGTCAGTGGTAGAGAAATGTGAATTGATCTTTCCGCGCTTAAGCACTTGTATGGAAGCATTGGTGATCCATATTCCGACTCTCATAACCATGATTGCATGGACACATCCGTTAGATGTCGAGGCTAAGGACGAACCCTCCACGATTGGAGGTCTCAAGCATGTGCGCCAGGAAATGGTGCAAAATCACGCTGGCGCGCTGCCTAGCATCGCGTTGCAACTCCCTCCAGAGCTTGTCGGCGACATCATGGCAATTGTTGCCCAAAATCAGTTCTTGACAGATTCACTCCTTTTGCCGCGATCATCGCGGTATGCTTGGATAAAACTGTGCCATATCTGCCAGAGTTGGCGTCAGATCGCTCTTGGATGTCCGATCTTGTGGAGTTACATCGACACGAGATGGGATCTGCTCGTCAACGAGCTCATTCGCCGGTCCCACACAGTTCCACTCACAGTCTTCGTGTGGTTCGAAGACAAATGCACATCTTCTGGCGTTATAGCGATCAATAAAGCCCTTGTCGAGATGCACAGGATCAAGGAACTCCATCTCATTGCTAACAATTTGGACCTATATTTTCCAGGTCTCCGTTTACCCTTGAAAGCTCCCTTGTTAGAGGTGCTGTCTTTGGAAAGTGCATACCAAACCAACATTCCAGGGACACTTATTGAAAGCACAGACATTGCCACAAACCGACTGAGGAGTTTGTCCTTGACTAACATCACTATGGCAGCAATTCCGTCAAATCCAAAAATTCTACGTCCGTTGCAGTATTTGAGGATCTTCCCAAAAGCTATCCGGACCACACCAATATCCGAAGTCCTCACCGTTCTAGCATTTTGCCCTGAACTGATTGAATTCGAATACTATTCACATTTGAACGTAATCCATGACGTCGCAGCGCTAGCCGAAACTAGGATCGTGAACCTTCGCCACCTTCGCCGCTTCCGCCTTTCCACCAACGACCCCGCCAGTCTCGCACTTCTCAACCACATTTCAATACCGCACAACGTATCGCTATGCATTTCTGGGAACCGGCCTTCACTACTTTTCTCACGACCCAATTTTCCCCCGTCCTTGCTCGTCGCTTGCAACAGTCTCATAATTAACGTCGCATCTGGTGACCGCGGGGAAGGGTTTATTCTATCCACGTCCACAAAATGTGGCGGGGAATATGAACCTTACGCATTGGAATTGTTCACCCAGACATCTTACTTCCATATGTACTCTTCTAATCCTAGCAACGTGGTCCCTCGAATAAGGTACATAGAGCTCAGCGACTCGGACGATGCTCCGTTCAGAATGGAAAAAGCATACCACGACATCCTACGGTCTGTCCCTCTCGTCGAGACTTTGAAGGGATCATTTAAACGGCCCGGGCCTGCAATAACTCTGATCGGAGCGTTATCAGAGTCGATGGCTGGACGTCTGTGTCCCAATCTACGGATTCTAAACCTTCAGCTCGTCGTACCCGAGTTCCAGACTGAGGCGATATTACAGGAATTACGATTTCTCTTGAGAAGCCGTATCGAGACGTCAGCACCACTTACGGTACTGGACCTTTCTGGCTGCACAGGCATAACTCCGAACCATGGACAGGTACATCTAATTAGGTCGCTTGTCGAGACATTGATACTCCCAGAGTTACCATGACAGTTGTGGGTACGGAACAAAGATACCTCCATGCATCTGCGTAGCGTCTGACCCTCAGATGTAGCATCACGGATGAGTCCATTTTCATGAAAGTTTCAGAAGTTTTGGACACAAGTAATGTTCCCAATGAATGGAAAAATCTATAACTCAGCTATGGCATCCCGGAATGTGGAACCCGGTTTGGGGAATGTGGAAGACATTATTATTGCATTACTCGATCAGACCGATTTTCACTTGAGGACAACCGGAGGTGCACAGGGATGGTGACGAAACAGTTCTCGCCGCTATATTTTCATGCAACACCCCGGCAGCACACGCAATATTAAATAGCCAACAAAACATCGCATCGCATCTCATCTCACACTAAACTAATTCCACGCCTGCTGCGCGAAAACACCCAACACCTGATTCGCCAATATCGGGCTATAACTCTTCACGTCAGCAGTCGTGAAATTCTGCGTCTTCTGCAAGCTATTCAGGATCCCCAAGAGCTGCGTCTCGATGAAGTCGACGAAGACGAGGTCGATGGGTGTGGTGGTGGGGACGTTGGGCGGGACGGAGCCAATGAAGTCTGGGGTGGAGAAGAAGGGGAGCGGCGTGTGGATCGTGTCGTCGCCTACGCCTGGGCAGGACTGGTTGTATGCGTTGGTCGTTAGTTCTGGATTCTACGGGGGATATTACGTCGAAGCTCACATCAGTCGTAACGTATCCCAACGTCAAATTCGCCGCGGCCCTCTTCTCAGCCGCCCCCTCCCTCCTCGCCATCTCCTCCAACCACACCATATACCTCCTATCCACATACCCCCTCTTATACTCCTCCTCCTCCCTCCCCTCCAAAATCCTTCTCTTCTCCTGCGCACCCTGGTGATTCAACGCGGGCAACACGCTATTCCCCACGCTGAACGGGACGTTCGGTATGAAGAGGAATGCGTCTGAGAATGGGGAGGCTGTGAATTGGTCGTTCTTAGTGAAGGGACCGGCGAGGACGTCGAAGCGCTGCGAGCCGGAGTTGGTTATCATGATATTGGGGATGGAGGCGCGTGTGTTGTTAATGGCGAGTGCGACTGGTGCGGCCTAGCATTTTATTCAAGTTGTATTTAGTTAGGAGTAGATGAAGTAAAATAGAGATGGGGGATACGCACTTCTTGAATGAAAAGCGTCAAGAGCGAGTCATTCGATGGGAACGGTGCCCTACAACCCGTCCATTCAGTCCATGGCATATTTAATAGGGCGCATAAAATAACAAACCTATTAAGCAAGAAATCATGCGGCGCAGTCCCGAACTGGAACGATAGATCAAATCTCTGCGCGAGCCCATTAAGCCCTTGTGTGATGTCCCTCCCTCGCGGGGTGTCGAAAGTGGACATCTTTCGGCCCGTGTGGAACTAAAAAAAATTCAAGTTAGAACAGTCCATTGTTGGTTGACTTTTTATTTCACGAGGGAAGGGGAGGGAGAATTCGGACGTACTTCGTAGGTGACCCGGTTGGGGTCGAGGTACCGTCTGGAGAAGGTCAAGTTCTTGGCGGGTGCAGTTGATGATGGTGAGTCGATGAGGTGCTTGTCAAGTTTTACGCCTGCATTGATAATAGTTAAATTAATTCTTCGGTTGGTCGACTTTATATGCGCAGTGTGGGTACGTACTCATCCATCCTACAAAAAAATCCATCAAAATTGAATTAAATGAAAGCCAGCGACAGTCGAGATGAAGAGTACGTACCAACGGTCTCCATATACCGTCCACTCTCCAGCGCCATACTCCTCCCATCGAATTGAACTACACCACAAACACCGAATCATTATCAATCGATTAATTCATGATTTGACGATAAGTTACGTACGGCAATCCCGAATATGCGTGTGTCCACCGAAGATGAGGATCGGCGTCGTGGGGTGTACGGCGCGGACTGCGTTGTATACCGTTGGCCCTGTATGCACAATATCCGATAAGTCCAAAGGTATGTATGTATTTTAGACATAAAGAAGACGAACAGTTGTCTCGAGATACAGGCATATGGCTATTCGTTGGCCAAAAAATATCGATATAATCAGCTATGGGAGGTAACGAGGACGGAAATGGAAGGGAAGACATAGACGTACCCGATGAGGAGGAAGAAATCAGGCGCGTCTTTTATCGCGTCTGCGAACTACCCAAACAATCTCAGTCAGTCTCCGTACGAAGGGAAGAGGGATAATGACAAATTCGGAAAGGAGTGTCGGGGAAAGTGTATTTGGAGTTAAAGTGTGTAAGGAGAGAAAGTGGGGAGAATGAAACTGGGAGACGCACCCAAGCCTCCTTGACCATATCCTCGACCTTCTGCACGGTCGTGTTCGGCGCGTTACCTGTGAAGTCGAATAAAACGCCTAGGGATGTGACTTTCCTGCCTCTGTGTTTTAGGTTTGTGTTAGTATGTGATGGTGTGACGTTGGTAAAGATATTGAGGAAGGCGTTTGGAATAATTTGGAAAGGCGTGGAGGTGTATGCGCAACGTTTTGGTATGGGATGGGTTGTCGAATGCGCCAGTGGCATTCGTCCAATAGACAAGGGATGAAGGCGACGAGGAGGAGAAAGAAAATACCCACTTCCGCGTCCGAAACTTAACGAACCGCTCCCCAACCGGCACGGACACCTTGTTCTGGGCCTTGTCGAAGACGGTGATGTTGACGTTGGAGGAGAGGTAGCGGCCGTTCCAGTGCGGGGCAAAGTCGGTGTGCATGTCGAGCGCGACGGCGTAGCCGTCGCTCAGTTCGTGGCTGTGGGGTGTATAAGCTTGGGTGGAAAGAAGGGGAAGCAGAGGGGGGAAGGGAGGGAAAGAGGAGGAGGGGACGTACTTGCCGATGGAGAGGACGTCGTAGGGGAGTTGTTTTATGAATTGGTTGGACTGTTGGTGTGTGCTTAGTTGGCGGAGAATGGAATAATGGTGAAACGCACGTCGTGTCCGTCCAAACCGCCGGGAGGGAACCCGTCTGAGAGGCCTGTGCCGTCGTGCAGGTCGCCTGTGTCCACGAGGAGCAGGTCTACGTCCTTTTGCTGTAGACACGAGAATGGCGGGTAGATCAGAGGTGGATTGAAGATGAGACGGGTTAGATAAAAGGACGCACGAGCGCGATTTCCTTCATGTGCGTCACGAAGGACGCGAAGTCGCCAAAGTCACCACTATTGCTCGTATGTCAGCATATCGATCATCATCATCACATCGTACGGTATGATATATGAAGAGTGGTGAAAGACGAACCTGTAATTAGGCTCAGGCGAGGACGCCTTTTGATGTCCCAAGAGCCATCCGTGCGTGTCGGTGGTATGTATGACGTTCACGTCTCCCCATACAAGTGGACGCGATGGGGGTGTTACGGGTGATGACGGGTTGGCTCTTTTTATTTGGCTGTGGGAGTGGGAGTGAGAGTCGTCGCCGGGGCAGGCATTTACGGTTGTGAGGCCAAGGAGGAGGAGCGTAGAGAGGAGAGAGACGGCGAGGACCATAGTGGTGGTGGCGACGATGATCGACGACGGGGGTTGGAGCGCCGAACGTGCTTCTTATACATGCTCCCTTCAAATTCGGAATGAGCCCAACGGTGGTGATGCCTTCGAAATTGACCATGGTAAAAGGATGACCATATGGACACGCTACGAACGTTCGCTATCGTCGTGCCGTAAATAGAACAGCCCAACAAGAGCGGATCTATATAAGGGTGTTGCGTGTTTGCATGCGATGTTTGGCGAGTGATATTTGATTATCTGAGGGTTGGGTGCGGATTGGGTGTGTGGTAGATGGAGAGGAAGGTAATCAGGAGTCCACGCTGTCTTGATCATGAGTGGTGCCTGAGGTTTTTGCAAATTCATATCAGTGGATGTGTGCCATTGTGTAAGGACATTTTGAAATTACGAAGCGGCGATGTAAGAATGTACTCCTAGAGAGATGGTCATGCAGGCGTCGGCCAGTGTGTGTGTTATCAGCGTGGATAGGCGTTAAAGTGAATAGCCGTGGATTGTCGTAGGCGCTAATGTACAGTATTGCCGCAGATCACACCGCCACAAGTCCTGTGACGTAACTCTCGCGTGGCTGCATTCATCGTGCTTTCTACCACCATCTCGTGCAGGCAACACAATGTATGAACCGGCTACTCCGTGTGCGTACTCGAGCTGAACATGCTGGGGATTGATGGCGTGCAACTGTGTCGATTTCTATCAACTTACATATGCTATTCCCGTCCAATCTCCGGCTGGCTCGGAATCTTAGAACATACAGAAGGCTTCGAACTGTCTCTCTCCACAATATTTTGCAACATAGCACCCGAAACCAAGACAAGCTTGGGATTGTGTGTGGATTTATGGACTTGGCGCTGTCAAACCCATCTGGGCAGGTGTTGCAGGTGACATGCATCGGAGTCATTATCGAAACACACGATTTTGGCTGCGGTGAGAAAGAGGGAATGGTAAGTCTCGAAGTCAAAGTTCGCGATAACTTCTCTGAAGTACGTCGGTTTAAGTTTGCAAGTTGTTTATTGCGCGTACATGTCAGGCATAACCCTGGGCTGATTACCGGACCACACCATTCGCTGCAAGATTTACGCGTCATGCTCAAGTTACATCAGTATACAAGCAACACGAACGTCTCGCCAATCTTCAGACCTGGTGTAGCTTACACCTTTTTCATGCCGCGATGACATTTCCTCACGTCGCGCTGGCGTGTTCGGTACGTGAACGAAGGAAAATTTCGTAAGTGGCAGTATCGCGCCTCTGTTTGTTAAAGTGGATGCCTGTTTCTGGCGTGAGCGATGTTGTGTTTTGAATCCACGTTATTTTTGAAATTCAGTATATTCTACTGACGCTGCGCTATATTCTCTATTGGACGCTACAGGTGAGTCAAATTTGAATTTACGACAGTAGGATTAGGTTGCTTTTTCGAGGATTTTGTGATCCCGTATTCGAAGACCAAATTATTGCATGCCGACGCAACGCGGTCACATACACCATGACGACAAACCTGACGATGCCGAACCGCTACTGACCATTATTACAACGTTCAATGACTAAAATGGATGTTGGAGGCTGAGAGCTGACCTCATTTGTGAGGGGTCGAAACTTGTGCACCCTTCTCGCGCTTATTATTGCTGAACGTTGTATCTTTGAATACTGCCACGCAATCTAACTGGTCTTCGTAGCGCTGTTTATCCTCGGTGGATAAATTGCTCGCGTTCTCCGAAAGGTATGTAGGGAACTAGCGTAGCATTTAGCATTACATGAATAAACACCATGTGGTGGGTTCCGAAAGCTTGCATTATCGCGCAATCCTTTGAGCAGCTCGTATTGGACTTCCTTCCTTATGAGTTTTTGCCTCGTTGCCTCTTGCGTTTGTCCATCGTTCCTGCGAGACATGCCCAGAACCGAACCTAGTTGGCTGAACAATGCCCCAAGCGGCTCTGTAGGCGGCTCTGACTGGCATCACGGCAGTCAACGCAGGTCACCTTGCGGAATAAATCTGATAGGGTCATATCGCTGGTCCGGAGTTTATCCATCGCCTTGCGTATATGGCTTTGAAATTCGGGATCAGTTGCATTATCACTGACATCACAACTGAATCCGAAGACGCCTTGAGGCCGAGCAATACTGTCTTCGCGATTAAATTCAGAGATAAGCTGCTGCTGCCAAGCTTCCCGCTGCTTGAGCTCCTCATCTGTGAGGCCGACACCGTCAATGTAGCGCATGAGGTCGTCCACGCTTGCTTCTATTTCCTTTAAAAAGTCATCTGATATTTCTGGACGGTTGGGAGGGGATTTGATTGGAGGAGCGGATGGAACAGACGATGGTACTGTGTCGAACTGGTCAATGATGTCTGCAGAGTTGTCAGGGGATGTAGATAGATGACGACATTATGGACACTTGCCATCGAGGTCGTCGACGTTGTCGTTGTCGTGGACGCGCGGTTGTGTTGGAGACGACATGACGAGTGTAAAGAATGCTGTTAAAGTGAATAGCCGTACCGCCCCAAGTCCTGTGACGTAAAACACGCGTGGCCCGCATTATCATCTGGATTTTGATCATCATCGCATCTGAGCAAAGCACATCAACTGAATAGACGACTCCCGGGCCGTTCGCCTACTACAGCTGAATATAAAAACTACGACGTGTATATGTGTATCGACTTACATCTGCAACTTGAAATTATGGTTTTCATCGCTTGATTCGGCTGCCAATTTGGCCGCGGTAAGAAAATCTACCTAGAATTGAGCCATTAGTTTATCTTCCGTTTATCGTGGGCTAATTTCAGGTGGCAAACTTATTCAAAATTTTGATCGGAACTGCGTCAATAGCTTGGAGGACACATAGCGTTACTTGTCATTGCCGTTTTATCAGTGGCCACGGTGTCGTGTACGACTAGTAATGCCTGAGGCGACGGAAGAGGAAAACAAGCACGATACTCGCACAGGTGGTATAACGTATTAATTCGCGCTACACGGGCCGTTATAACGTTTGCGCTGGCGAATTTCCTCTCTTTATTCTTCTGTATTCCAGTCCCATTTTGCGTATTGTACATATTGTCTCACATGACCCACGCGATCTCAAAGTTGTGCTAATCCTAACGAGCGATTCACAACTATGTGAAATGAGCAAAGTGCCATGTACAGGATTTTTGAGCAAGGAGTTGTCCATCAGTAAAGCTTCGTTTGAGATCGCCGTTATTGAGAGCAGTTCTTGAGGTCTTTGGCAAGAATTATGGCACGGAGAGAAAGGATGCGGCACCATGTGGTTATGAGGTTGTTCGGTCGAGGCATCGTCCGCACCGTGCGCAAGAAGTTCGAAGTGTCAAGTCAAGAAAGGGGCGCGCTCAGCCAGAACTTGAACCTAGTTTGCTGAACAGTGCCTCAAGCAGCTCCGTAGAAGTGGCAGCGGCAGGCACGTCCGACTAGCATCACGGCAGTCAACGCAAGCCACCGTGCGGAATGAACGGGTAACATACTGATATCGTTATGTTGCTGGTCCGGAGCTTCTCCATCGCCTTGCGTAAATTGTTTTGAAATATAGGATCAGTTTTGCGCGGCTCCGAGGCGTCTCCGGAATCATTATTTGAGGCGTCTCCGGATTCAGTCGAGGAGTCTCCAGCTTCGGCCGAGGCATCGCTATTCCATTCGGATATAAGCTGCTGCTCCCAGGCTTCCCGCGTCTCGAGCTCCTCCTTTGTGCAGCCGGTCCCGTCCATGAAGTGCATCTCATTGACCACCTGTTCTTCGAGTTCCTTTATAATGTCATCTGAGAATTCTGGGGTATCTCGATGGTGGGGGAATTTGATTGCAGGAGTGCGTTGGACAGGTGGTGAAGACGTGTCATACATGTCGAACTGGTCAACGATGTCTGCAATGTCGTCAAGGGATGTGGATAGATGATGACATTACGAACACTTGCCATCGAGGTCGTCGACATCGTCATCGTCGCGGACGACATGACGAGTGTATGGAAAGTTACTGTGGGTGTGAATAGCCGCTGGCACAATGACACTGCCACAAGCGCCGTGACGTAACCCTCGCGTGGCTGGGTTCATCTGTACATCAACTGAATTGGCGACTCCGTTCGTGTATCGCAGCTATATATGCATCGGATTTGTGACCTAATAGTCCAGGTGCAAACTACCCCGTGTCCGTGAAGTAAGTTCTGCGTCTCGGCCTATTTGCGGTAGATTCTTGTGCAGGACAATGTGTTGAGATATTAGGATTAGAGTTGTTAAGTTGGAAAAGGACGAGGAGCTCGAAGGGCTCGCTCAACTTATATTTATACAATTAGCTATAGAATATACTATAATTATTTACTAAGCTACTGAGTCAGAGAGCGCGACGCTCTCCCGAATATTAACTGCTTATATGCGCGCATATTCCGTATGCGGCATACCCAGAGTGCGGCGCGGAGTTGATCCGCCGCCTATTCCCTTATTCGTTAACACAATGTTGTGATGTGGAAGTGTGTCCGTTCAAGCTTTTCAACAGATCATGGTTTTTCGCGTCATGGTCAGGAGTACCGCTTCTCCCGGAATAAGAGCATAAAGAATGGGTGGGTCAGCACGGTGACGAACATGACGATGAACAAGGTTTCGGCTAATGGGTCACCCTCTTGCTGCGAATGGTGAAAATCAGCGCTTGGAGGTTCGCATTCCGATTAACCAAATATTCCGAGGTTAGTGAATTTGCTGTGTTTAGTAAGTGAAATAGTATCTACCTGACTCGCCGACAGACTGGGCAGTCCTAATTTAAGACTTTTGAGATGACATGGCGTTGGTAAGTTGGGTTGGTTCTTCAATGTTTTTTTGTTGAGAGCGTTGCGATTCCGTGGTCGAAGACGCGTCCATTGAAACGACGCGTCTCGTTAATTGACTCGACGCGACACGGTCACATGACCCACGCGACCTTGCGGTCCAAAGTTGTGCTGAGGCGTGACGGTGTGACAACTTTGGTTGTTCTCATCTCCTTCTCACCAAGTGTTATGCTCTACTAACTAACTAACCATCTACACAATGTCAGAAAACATAGAACAAGAACAAGAACCACCGGGGACACTAACGTCCCCGCTCTACGGAACAGCAACATTTTCCAGTTTGTTATCACCCACGACCGGGCCAAGGCATGAACGGACTTCTTCAGGCGGCTCGTCGAATACGTATGCAGAGCAAGAGGACGAGAGCTTTGACGAGTCGGCGGAGGTGGAGGCTGCGTTGAACGCAGTGGAGGAACAGCTCACTTACGACGATGGCATCGACGATTATCCCTACCCCAATCAACCGTCGTCAGAATACGCGTCGTCTACCGCCAGCGGCAGTCGCTCCTTCTCTGGCTCAGGTTCAGGATCGATGGGCACACTCAGCTCAATGGTGTCTCCGGAACCGTACAACCTCGAACGACGTCGTCAAATACTCAGCACTATTACAGAACGAACGGAGGACGTACCGTCCACGCGTCCCGGGTCCAACATATACAATACGATATTGGGTTCGCGCCCGCTGACGATGTTCTCCACGGCTGCTGCGAGCGGCGCGGATTTGATTAGGAGGTCGCTTTATGAGCGGGCACCGAGCTCGCCTTCGAGCGATTCGATGTCTGCGTCTACGGGGACGCGCTCGAGGTCGGGGACACCAGAGGGAACGAGGAGACCGGCTCCGCCGAGTGGAAGGCGTGCGGGGGATCTCATTGCATTTTTCGAGGAACAGTCCGCGTCGTCGCCCACGCATACGAGGACTACTTCAGCACCTACTGGTGCGCGCTCGCCGAGTCCATTTACTCTAAGCGGTGGGACGTATAGCGCGAGTATGCCTGCGCTTACTGGCCACACGCGTACTGGTACTGGTACTGGCCTGGGAATGAGTACTTCCATGCCTACAATCGAAAGCACTTATTCAGCGATATCGAGACCTTCCTCACCTTCGAAGTCGACAAGGTCGGTTACGTTCACGTCGACAGCTACACCAGCTCCGGTCCGACCTACCTCTGCCGATCGCTCTGGCGGCTCGTCCCCTCAACACGGTGCAAGTAACGGGGGTGGTGAAGGAGAAGGGTTCTTTAGCTTGAGACGACGCGCTGATCGCGGTATGAGACGCGCTGCCGCTGCGTCTGCTGAAAGAAGTGGGAGCGAGCCGCCGCCGTATGAGGAGAGTGCGAGCGTCAGTATCGCACCGTCGTTCGATATTACGGAGCTGGGACCGTATGCCAGGGGAAGCCAAGAGGTTCGTATTTCTTTTTCTTTTTTTTGCCATTTTTCTCAATAAGGAGATCACGTGTGCATATGCTGATCATCATCGTCCTCCTCTTCCAGCCTCTTCGCGTCGGTTTGCTCTGGTACCTCAACGTCCACTCTGCCGCTCCATACAGATGGCAACGCACACACGCCGTCCTCTACCCAAACACGCTCATACTGAGCTGGATCGCCCCTGGTGGAGGGAGAGGCATCGTCACCCTGGATTTGATGAATTGCAATGAAGTGAGAAGCGTACCGAGCCCGTCACATGTTAGCGCGAGGGATGATATTGGGACTGTTGCTGCGAGGATGCAGGCAGGTGAGGGCGAGGAGGGTGGAGGAGGTTTGGTGGAGATGCTGTGTCCGTTTCAGTTATTATATGACGATGGGATCGAGAGGCTGGGTTCGGAGAGTGCGCGGGAGAGAGTTCGATGGGTTGGTGCCATTTGGTTAGTGCTTTGTTCCTTCGTTCACTATGCCCAGCTCGTCATTTATCGTGATGTAAACTGACTCTTATGTCTAATTGACAGGGAAGCACTCGACAGATCCGTCACCCTTCCCGATCGTTCACAAACTCGTTCACCGACCCAATCTGTCCGCACAATCGGCTCAATCGCATCTTCCCAAAGCTCCAACAAGTCTGGATCCGGGTCCGCTTCAACTGTCTTCGTACCGCCCCTTGATACACTCGAAGCTATCCCTGATTTCGAATCCACCAATGGATCTACCCATTCGTCTTCACGTACAGCTCGATCGTCGACGTTATCAGCCACAGAATTGACGAGGACGTTTGGTACGCGGACACGAACGCGCGCTACCGACGATGCGGCGATATCGAGCAGCGGGTATTACCTCCAGCCGAGCTTGGTTCTTGGGGAGGGAACGAGGGAGATCACGCCGAGTAGGAGTAGCTCGTTGAGGAGGACGAGCTCGTTAGAAGACTTGAGCGCCGAATTCGCGTCTGCAATGTCTGGACTGTCTGGAACGCGTCCGACTGAGACGAGGAGCCTCAGAAGCCAGACCAGTACGACCTCGTCGACGTCGAGAGATGGAGGGAGGACGTATCTGACGCCGTCGAGGCTCAGTCAAGTGTCCTCCAGCGGGGAACGCGATGGGGAAGAGACGTTCATTTCTCCAAGGACCTCTGGGATATCGGGATCAACGACGTCTATTACGGGGATTACGAGGAGAGTACAGGCGTCTACTTTCTATTCGCTCACTGGTTCTTCTTCGCCTCTGGGTTCTCCGATACGGTCTCCGTTGAGGTCTGGTCTGGGATTGGGGAGCGGGAGCGGTGTTGGGAGTGGTGGGACTGGAAGCGGGAGCGGTACAAGTGTGTATACGACGGTTAGCTCTACGCAGAGCTTGACTGCCACAAGGGACTTCTCGACGTTGCGTTCGCCTGAGACGGAGACGGGAACGAGGACGGTGACGGCGGGCGTGACGGAATTGATGTCCGCCTTTTCACCTAGGCGGTCAACCGTGACTACTTCGGTGGTTGGAGAATCTCGTGCCGGGTCTATCGTTGGATCTGAGAGCGGACGAAGTGGTGGGGAGAGTGAGAGGGGAAGTGGAGACGGATCTTCGGAGACGGGGTACGTTTCTGCGACGGGATATGAATCGACGACGGGGTACGGACCGACGACAACTGGATTTACCACTACTGGTTTGACGACTACTGGTACTGGCTATGGCTATGGCACATCGACTACACCGTCTGGCACACCGACGCCGACCACACCTACGCGCTCTGTGCTCTCTCCTACTTCTGCAATTACGTCAGGAAGCGCCAGACCGACCACACCAACGCGCACATCTATTACGTCGCCTTCCCTTACTGCGTCGACGGCGCGCTCACCCGAGTCCTCGTCCACGGCTTCGGGACTTTCGCGGTCACGTGAGGTGAGGAGGCGCACGCCACGAAGGTCGCGAACGACTTCGCATACCGGAAGTGGAACGGGCGCAACGCCGAGCGAGTCGGATAAAGAGAACGAGGATACAGCTTCGTATTCGTATTCGTATGGCACACCATCGCGTCGCGTTTCGTCTAGTGGGACGCAGGATTCGGAGAAGACGCCTTCGGAGCGGACACAGTCAGAGAAGACACCTTCGGAGAGAAGCGATGTAAGGAGCGAGGAAAGGGGTGCTGAGGATGCAACGCCTTCGAGATCATCCAGGTCGTGGAGTGCATGCAATACCGATGAGTGGACGAGTCTTAACAGCAGGTCGTATACGTCGTCTTCAACATACTCAGAGGAGACACGGACGAGGAGCAGTCTCAGCGAGACTCCGCAGCCATCCGAGACTGAATACTTGACTCCATCCCAAGGCACTTCATTTTTCACCTCAATCTCCCCCGCGCTTACACCCGCGCATACACCTGTGCATACGCCGACACCTACTCTATCATCATACACCACCCCGTCTTCAGGTCCCAGCTCGAGCTCGAGCTCGAGCGGCCACGAGAGCGTGCGAAAGCCACCGTCGTCGACATACGTCACTGCAGAACTCTGCCCGTCAGAATCGAGCTATGAGACAGCTGAGTGTAGGTGTATTCCATCAGAAGTCGATGAAGAGGAGGAGCGCGTGCCGACACCGACACCTAGTATCATCTTCCTGCCGAAGGAGCGCGAGCGCGAGCCTGATGAGCTAAGTTTACACGCCCCGTCTATCGTGCCAACGATCCCAGACGACCTCATGGAAATTGCCAATATTCCATTACCGCCTTCGACTGTGTCGACTGTGTCGTTGGTATCCACAACTTCGGAACGCGATCTTGGTCCAATTAGATTGCCATCTGCTTTTAGGCCATCTGTTGTTAGCTCTCCAACGACGCCGTCCACAGAATCCAGCGTGCCTTCAACGCCTGTTCCACCAACGCCTGTTCCGCTCCCCACCCCTTCTCTGCTGTCCAGCATCAGCAGTACGACAACGCCGACGATCTCCACGTGGACTACAATGACCACCGAGAGCGAGAGTGAGAGCTCACGCGCACCTCCGTCTATGTGGGCGCAAGACACAGACTATTCATACGACTCGTCGATTTTGCAGCCCACCCCTTCGGTCCATTCAATCGCACTTCCTGAAGCCGTGGATGCGTCGTTCGATACGTCGTTCTTACGCCCCTCGATGACTGACACTTTCGATCGTGGGGAATTAATGACACCAATTTCCTCCTCAGCGGAATCGACTTCGACACCTACGGAAACGTCTACGGCGCCAGAGAGCAGTATCACGGTCATTACGTTGGAGAGAACCCCTTCGACCTTGACAACTTCTTCATCTGCAAGCCTCCGGTCGGATATTTTCGAGACGATGTCGTTGATGCCGTTTCCGTCACCTTCCACCGTTCCAAGCCTGTTGCCGACTTTACCAACAACTCCAAGTGTTGTTCCGAGAGTTGTACGTCTACCAAGAATGTCTCTTCTAACATAATTACTCACCCAACCACCTATTTTAGCTTTCTCCATCACAAATACCTCTTCCTGACTCGACTGCGCCGTCTACTCCAGGACCTCCGAGCATTAGCGTTAGCATGAGCACGCCCCGCACAGCAATACCATCGATCCATTCTTTGGAATCGGATGGAGTCCCAATCGACCCGATCATGCAAACACTGAATAATTTGGGTCGAGCTCTCACGGATGACAATAGAGAACTCAAAGATAAATTGAGGGACTTGGAAGACGAGCTGCGGAATCTCAACGATGCATTACGCGGTCGTTCAGATCGGCCTCCGCCTGTTCCCTTAAAGGATCGTTCTGCCGGTGGAAGTACACATATGTCTGATCCGTATGGACTGCGCGAAGGTCCATCGGTGCGCTCATTGACACCTCCGAGAATGATTCCGTCCCCCACTGTGCCATCCTCGATATCGGATAGCATGTCATTCTTATCATCTCATCATTCAGATGATTTCAGCCTAATGAGTTTGGAGGAATACCCTCCCGCAATGGAACAAAGTGGGTCGCCAGTCTCTACTGCGACGTCTTGGACTTCAACATCAGGTTCATCGGATGCTACGACGCCTCCGCCATCCTTCACTCCCCCAACACTATCGGCTTCTCCGGCCAGCACGGTCACACCTTTAACTGCGCAGAGAGCTGGGCCTAGTCCCACAGAGGCCTTAGGGAATTTGCGTGATTTATTGGAGACCATTCGCGGTGATGTTGGTGCGTTGTGGCAAGGGCAGATAGCGACAAACCATATGCTGGATGAACTACGCGATAGACACCCCATTGTCCCTGACAATTCAGAGATCGTCAATCGTCTTCATGGCATTGAAGATTTGCTCAACACTCTGCTACGCGGCGATATGTTGCCAAGGGCTGGAGTCCCGCCATCTGAAGTTTTATCTGGCAGCACCGATACGTCCTCTGCTGTTAAACAGTTCTTGGATCGCTTGCGCGATAGGCGTCCCCCTGAGATGCATGACTTGCGCGATATTTCAGCTCCTACTCCTACGAGACCCCAATCATTCGACGCCGACTGGGCTGACTTTTTACGTGCACCTCCACCTGCTCCGGAGCTTCCCGTCCAAGGGCCTCCGCCGTTGGTTCCTCTTATTCGACGAACGCCAAGAATCCCTCGAGCTATCAGTGTCAGCCCGCCAATATCTCCACCGCCACGTTCATATTCAGTGCCACTTTCTACTCTCTACGGCGACGAACCTCGCCAGCCTAGGCGCCGCGCCGGTGAGCGTCAGCGGTTCGGGAGGGTGTCAACTGGTCCAGAGAGTTATACGTATGGTAATATTGGACGTGCTCAGCCGCCTCCACGGCCCTCTCAGGCGGATATTGATATGGAGCGTGCTGTTCGAGATGGTCGGGCGGCTAGACGACCAACACAACCAGGTGGATTTTTCGATGCAACCACTCGTCCGGTACGCCATAATTTTGCGTCTTATCATTCTTAGCTCAATGTCTATTAGTCTGGTCCACCTGCCCCGCCACCTGCCCCGCCACCGCGCGTTTCAACAGCACCCCCTGGTCCTGCCCCTCAGACTTGGTACTATCGACGCCGCCCCAGAGATGATGAAACAGTGCGTACAGTGACTTGTTTCATAATTTGCAATGTTCACCAGTTCCACAGTATGGCGACCTTCATCCACCAATGGTTCCCCCGCCTGGATTCTTTTCGCCAGGCCCATCAGCTGCTCCACAACCTGGTGTACCATTCGTACCTATGATGCCAATGCCGGTGAGTAGTTGGGCATTCGCTCGAGAACTCTCAATTAACGATCTGTTTAGGCACCAGTTGGAATTCCAGCGCCATTTAACGAAATGCTTGAGTTACTTAGAGTTCGTCTAATGCATTTTTGATTCATTCTCGGTACTGAATCTGTGTTACAGCAAAATCGACTAGCTCAAACGGCCTCTATCGACCAGCAACGTGAAATCATGCGCTACATGCGTGGCCTAAATGAATGGTTGGAGCATGACGTGCGTGATCGTCAAGATGAGATAAGGAGTATTGGCGCAAGAGTTGATGCTCTCCGGGACGATCTGAGTAGGATGGGCATTGGACGAACAGGTAAAATCCGGTCAGGTTTGCCCTTGCGTTGATCCTAATCGATATCTTATAGGTGTTCCTGGTGCCCAAGGTCAAACGAGTAAGTAGACTATTCTACGTGCGGTCCCGTACTCACCTTCTATTTCATGTCAGGTGCATATATCATCCCACCAGTCCCGCAGGGTGGTACATTCGTAGGTCCTGGTGGGCCCGTCATTCCACCCCCCTTTGTGCCCACAGGCTTCACTCCGCTACAACCCGTTATTCCAGGTGTTATGCCAAGCAGAAGCAGACGCGGAAGTGGACCGTTCATTCCTCCTCATCCGGATGGTTTTCCGCATGATGGGCGTCCTGTGATCCCGTTCGCTGATCATCCTCATAGAACTGATTCTCCTGGTTACCTCGACCAATTCGACGAGGGGAGACATTCGCCGTCACCGGAGATCTTTGTTCCACCAATGCCGCCTGGCGGAGCAATGCAGCCTGGCGGACCGGGACCGTACCCAGCGCCAGGGCAAATTATCATCCAAGCACCATCGCGGAGCCGAAGGTCTGGAAGCGGAAGTCGCAGTCGCAGTCGCAGTCGCAGTAGCAGTCCTCGAACGCAGCATGTTGTGCATCATGATGCAGCAGGCCCACCAACGATCGTGCGCGTCGACAGTGATGGTCGCCCCATCACTGGAACATCATATCCTCAGACCGGAATACCTATTCATCCAAGTGCAGCCTCTCACGTTGGTGTGCCGTTGCAACAATATGACCCGTCCATGCCTCACCATGCGACTCATTCGCACCGATCCGAACACCCTATTATTGTTGGACGTTCGGGATCACGGTCGAGGTCGAGAACACCACCTCCCGCCGTCATTGTTCAATCATCTTCACGACGCCATAGGCACTCTAGATCTCCCAGTCAGCATGTGCCAGTAGTGCTTGGAGATGGGGGGTCCAGTCGCAGCAGGTCTTATTCGCCTAGGCGCCAACCTCCCGTTGTGGTGACAACACGGTCAAGACGAACGAGGTCTCGTTCTCCGACTCAAGTCGTGGTGCAAGGTGACCACTCCAGATCTCGGTCTCGTTCTCACTCGCCTCGTGTTATAATGACGGGTGGTAGTCGTCGTTCCCGGTCTCGGTCACCACGGGTCTTAGTGACTGGACGAGATCGGTCTCGATCTCGATCCCCTGCCCAGATTGTAATGACAGGAAGCCGTAGGAGGTCCCGATCGCCTACGCAGGTTATTGTGGGTGATCATAGTAGACGAAGTCGATCCCGATCGCCTGCGCATGTTATTTTGGGTGATCATAGTAGACGCAGTCGATCCCATTCGCCTACGCGTGTTATTGTGGGTGATGGTAGTAGGCGCCGTAGTCGATCCCGTTCACCCGTTTATATTGGTGGGAGTCGAAGGCATTCTCGTTCTCCAGACCGTGACCGTCCGGTGGTCATTCGCACAGGATCAAGACGTTCAAGGTCATTATCTCTCACGTGTGACTTAATATTTTTGCATAAGCTTACTTTTTTTTCACATATCAAGATCACCGATTATCCTTGGTGACGAGGGTGGTCATAGGGTGCTCACAAGATCAAGGCGTGGCTCTGTATCGCCTCCTGTGATAGTACGAAGTCGCCATGGTGGTTCACAGCGTACTGCACGCTTTGAATCTCCCCGCAGATCTCGGTCCCCTGTCTATGACGATGCTGGTCGCCGATCTCGCTCCCATTCTCCACGACGAGATGGCGATGGATCTCGCCGTTCTCGTCGTCGCTCGCCCACTTTGGTACGACTTCCTCATTCACGCCGTGGATCACGGTCTCTTTCCTATGAAGGAGACTCTCCAACGAGGCGAAGACGCCGACGACGCGATTACAGCGGTGATTCAGATGAGTACAGACGTCACCGCGGGGACCACTATAGTCGAAGGTCTCCATCTTACCGCGACGGAGACGCAGGTGACCGCCGTAGAGATCGTCGTTCTCCTTCCTACCGCGATGGAGATGGAGGCTCGCCCCGGCACAGAAGAGATCGCCGTTCCCCTCCATATTATGAAGGGGACGCAAGAGATCGGTCACCGACGTCAAGGCGCCATCGTTCGCCGCCAATTGTCGAAGGGGAGGTAGGGGATCGCTATTCGTCACCATCCCGGCCAATAGTTGTAAGGACTAGGCGTTCAGGCGAACCCACCATCGTGCCTTTCGAGCCGGAATCCACTCGCGTGACCCGGACACCAACAGCACCTGGGCATCGTTACTCTCCGCATGAAGATGATGAAGTTGGCCGACCACCAACTGTCGTGCCTTTTGGTTCGCCAAGTCGGGGTCATGAGGCACTACCCCACATCCGACGTTATTCACCAACGCTTGAAGGTGACGCTCCAGACGACCGACCAGCCTTGCCCATTACTCCGTCTCGCCGCGCTGCCAGCCCTCGTACCGATCTCGAAGGCCCACTTCGCGATGCGCCGGACGGTGAGCACTTAATACCCATTGCGCCATCTGACGGACGACCTCTACCTATACGGCCCGAGCGATTTGAATCCGATCGTCCCGAAGCTCACGAAATTGGCGGCCCATACGCTGGTAGCGAGCGTCCTTACGCCGATGGTGATGGTAGGTACAGGGATGGTGATCGTCCTCGTGTTGGCCGTGAGCGTTATAGAGTAGGTTCTCGTGCTGGATCTCCTGGATCACTCGCAACCGTCCCGCGCGTTCATCGCTTACCGTCTGGTCCCGGGGACTTGGGACTACAGGAAGCCGAACAAGCTCGTCAAATGCAATTCGACGAAGCACAACAACAGTGGCATGACGCTGCCAGGCATGCTGACGAAGCCGAAGAACTTCGTGAACGTTACTTCAGGGACCACGAGGATGAGCGCGACAAAATTTTCCAAGACAATGAGAACCGACGGGATAATGAGGCGACACAACGTAGGGATGAGATATATAGAACACTTGGTGATCGTCTAGGTTTACCTGGTGAACCTACTGGTGTTTTAGAAGGAGAACCTGGAGTTGGCGTACCTCTTGGAGAAGAGGGTGTTGCATACGACGAAGGTGGTGTTGTCGAGGGTAGCCCAGTCGTCAGTGGTGGAACCGCGCCATCTGCAGCATCAGGGGGACGGCGACCACCATCCCAGCAACAATACGACGAGCTTCGCGATCTTCTACTGGAATGCCGCGACGCAATGAACGCTGAACGCGAAGTGGCAGCAGGTGAACGCGCAAAACTGATGGAATTGGCTGACGCCGAACGAATCAGGGCACAGGAAGATTGTGAGGGACGGATTGCAACTCTAGAGGCGGAGCTCGCTCGGGCACGCGAGGAGCTTGATCAAGAACGTAATCAGCGCCGAAACGAAGAACTGGAGCGGATGGAAAGAGACCACAATGAGGCCATTGAACGCGATGAAGCCATGCGCCAGCAGCTCACCGATATGACCGACCTCGTGTCAGCGCAGCGGGAAGAACACGAGAACCAGAAGGCACTCGCGGAGCAGAGATTGGCGGACAAGGAAGCGAGGAGAGGGGACAAAGATTCACGAACGAATGCATTGTTTGACATGATGCAGCAACTCGTCAGAGATCGCGAGGCAGAGAAGGAAGAAAGGGAGGCTGAACGGGCTGCAGCTGCGGAGAGGCCTGGTGCGTCTTGCGTAGTTATATTCTTAAGGATTCTCAAACGCTAAGCTGTGGATAGGCATTGATCAAGTCATCGAAGAGATGCGCCAACGCTTCGACGATCAGGCAAAGCTAATCAACGAACTTTCAGACAGTACGTGCAACATTTTCTAGTGATGCAACACATTCTCATTGCTTTCAACATTCTCAGCGTGGCGAGAAGAAAGCGCAAAACAGGTCGCTGACCTTATGGAACACATCAAGACCTCAACAGCGCAAATGGCCGATTTTAACATCACCGGTGTAAGCATTGCCATCGCTTCGACGTAATTTGAACTGATGAATTGTCAATAGTATTTGGACGAGTTCAGCAAGGCGTTAGCAGGTGAAATCAGGCAATTGCTGACTGAAGTGGGGTCTCTACATTCTCAGAAACGAGGACTTCAATTGTGCGTCGTAGTTTGGTTTCGTCTTGTCTCAATCGCTCATCTAGTTTACCACTCTAGCGAGTTGGGCGAGTTGCAGAGAATGCTTGCGTTCTACGGCCCAGGTGGCCAATTTGAACCCGACTGGTTCGTTCAATGATGATGTTTGTCTTCATTCGGGCTGCTCACATTGTTCGAACTACAGGATGCCTCCTGCTCATGGCCCGCTTGCTCACCAGCCACCACCACCAGACCTTGGCCCACCGCCACCACCTGATGCGCCACCACCACCGGCTAAGCCAGCTTGGAGGAGTGTCCACCAACGGCAACCGAGAAAGAAGAAAGGGAAAGACCAGCCGCCTCCACCGCAAGATACATTGGATATCCCAGGTGCACCGCCGCAGCGCCATGCGTCGTGGTCAACTTGGCAACGTACGCACCTCCGCTTTTGTATGGAAAATCTTTGGCTGACATACATCATTTCACAGCAAATCCTAACTTCGCACCCACACCTCCCGAGATTGACACTACTAGTCATCTTGTTCCGCCGACTCCCCCACAGGGTTTGTTCGGCCCTCGGAGTCAACGTTCATCTCTTTATGATCGCGGATGAATTTGACGCAGCTCGCTACGAAACGACATGCAAATCTTCATACTACTAATTCTTCAAATAACGACTCATATTACGAATTCTTACCATCCTCCATTCCCACTCTCCGCTACCCATAATGTTTTGGGATCACAATCATTTCTCAGTTGTATTTTAGGAATTTCTTGTTTCAATATGGATAACGTTTGTTCACCATTGGAGTCTGATATGAATATCTGGAAGAAATGCGTGATCCGGTAACTTCCATAAGCGTATGCGCGCAGTCTAGTCTTACTTCCATGATGCCCAGAAAGCCAGACCATTTCCATTCTTCAAAGTTCAGACATATCTTGAGATTTTTTTTCTTTCTCTTTCCTCTCAACGTGGGACCGACGCAGGATCAAGACAAGATGGTCTATTAGTACAGCACAAATGACACAGCAAGATACAAGCGACTGCGATCAGCTACGAGTGGAAATTACAAGGTGATGACAAAATATTCGTGATATATAAAGATGATTGCTGCATTCGTATAATGCGTCAGGAAAATCGTGTATGGGGGACATGAAAGTTGCCAGGTTGTTGGTAAATAAATCGGGCCAATTCAAGTCGGCGGTTCTGCAGTCATGTCCTTCGAAGGGGGAGGTTGACTATCAACAGCCACGTCTTTCGCGGTTCCAGTCTTCTTAGCAGCAGCAGCGTCTTCTCTTTCCTTGTCCTTGCGCTCAGCCTCCTCGGATGCATCTTCTCCGAAACTTTTGTTCAAGCACGACCCGCAGCATCCTGCGTTTGAACAGCACTCACAACCGAAGGACTCTGCACCGCAAAAGTTACGCCGCGTTCAGATTGTGATGATGCTGAGAAACGTACTGAACTGACACCAGTTCTCCAGAGATGCAGTACACGCCGTACCTAACGAGTGTCAATGGCGGAAACCGGCGAAATGTTGGAACTTACAACACGCTGCAATGCATATTGCCATACAGGAATCGCCTGCGGGCGAGTTCACGGAGGCCATAGGAAAGAGTAATTGATGTGCGTCATAGTGGGGATGGTTGTGTGTTGCGCGATCAAACTTCGATGATAACTGTATGCGGCCTTCTTAACTCATCGCCGGTCTCTTCCATCAGCTTACGATCGCGTGCAATGTCTAACTTAGCTGTCAGATGGCTCTCGTGTATTTCTGGGTATGATGTGCGAGAAAATGATATTAGTTCCTCTCAAGGGATCAAAAAATGGATGATCTACTAGTACAGCAAGAATGATATGACAAGTAACGTCCAAGTATTCGTGGTTGTCCAAAGAGGATTGCTACACCCGTTGTAATGCGTCAAGGAGGTCGTGTATGGGCGTAATGAAAGTCGTCGGGGTGTCTGGTGGGCGAATGCACCATCGCGAAGGCGGATCATTCAAGTAGGCTGTTCTGAAGTCATCTCTTTCGAGGGCGGTGGTTGACTCTCAACAGTCGCGTCTTTCGCGGTTCCGACCTTTTTCGCAGCAGCAGCAGCAGCCTCTTCTCTTTCCTTGTCTTTGCGCTCCGCCTCTTCGAATGCATCTTCTCCGAAACTTTTGTTGAAACATGACCCGCAGCATCCTCCCGATCCACAGCATTCACAACCAAAGGACTCTGCACAGAAAGTTACGCCTCGTTCAGATCGTAATAATGGTAGGAAACGTACTGAACTGACACCAGCTCTCCAGAGATGCAGTACATGCGGTACCTAATGATTGAAGATCGGTGTTACTCGTGGAAACAGGCAAAATGGTGCAACTTACAACAGGCTGCAAGGCATACTGCTAAACAGGAATCGCCGGAGGACATGAGGTTACTGTAGTAGAGTGAGGTAACGGAGGAATAGAAATGAGTGATAGCGGAGATTGTCGTGGTCAGAGGCTGGGAGTACAGCTGGAGTACAACTTGAAGCTAGGAAGCGAGCAATGACCACAGCTATGCAGACGCAAAGCCGAATTTGAACCATTTCAGAGTCCTGCCTAAAGGAATATGTTTGACGCCACAGCGCCTAACGCGATTCTTTCAACTGCTTCATGTCAAAAATGAAGGCATCCAGTAGCAAAATAATCATCAAGCCTCGTCGCGCACGTCAAGCCGAAGTTACACCAGAACCAGAGCCTGAGGAAGACGCGCCTCCCACGTCGGAGCAGGATGAGCAAGAGGATGGAGCAGACGACATGGACGCAGAGTCCGAGCAGCAAAATGACTCTCAGCTTGGAGATGGAGAGGAAGTTGGCGAGGAACATGAGGATGGAGAGGAGCACACGCCTGCACCGCGTGGTCGCGGCAGAGGACGTGGGCGTGGACGGGGCAGTGGTGGTGGTGCACCTGCTGGAACGCGAGGGAGAGGGAGAGGACGTGGTGCGACGCGTGCTCGGGGACGCGGAAGGCCGAAGGGAGGTCCTACCATTCTGTTGAAGCTACCGAAACGTGCAGACTCGGATGGTGCTGGGACTGAAGGCGTTGAGGATGCAGAGGAGAGTGCAGCACCTACACCTGCCGCAGATGATGTGGAGCCAGTGGAACCTGTCGGTGGCGGAAAGCCTTTCCGCATGATACAAGGGAAGCCGTACGTGATTGAGAACGACGAATTCGTGACCGAGGACGATCCGAAGGGGGATACGAAGATTGACAAAAACGGGAACCTTCTTGGAGGTGAGTATCCACTTTATTCTAACGTTTCTGGTGCTCAACATGATGATAAATAGGGCGTGTATTCAAAGCACAGAGTTTCCTTCTCCCCAACCGTCACCCCGAACGAAAATATCTGTTGGCTATTGAGGCGGCGAGGACTTCGGGCTTCCGTGATTCGCTCTACTATTTCCGCAGAAACCTGCTGGCCTTCAAGTTGAACGCGACTCAGCCGGAAAAAGAATATCTCATCGAGCAAGGCAAACTGGGCAGCCACCTACGGACGCGTAGTGTAACCCTCATAACGGCCCGTAGCGCCTATAAGCTCCATGGCGCGAAGATGTTGGTCGGTCAGTAATTATGAATTCTATTGTGCATCTTTTCGTCTGTTAATACACTTTGCATTGCAGATGGTCGACTTGTCGTCGATGACTATTTCGAAGACAAAGCTTTAGCAGACGTGCTTGCCAGAAGCCTCAAACCCGGCGACCCCGTTGGTGACCTCGCTGAACCTCAGCTATACTCAAGCGAAGCCGCCGCTCAGGCAGCGGCAAACAAAGCTTCATCAGGTGCCGCTGGGAAAGGCGAGCGTTCAATAGGGCTGTACCGCGCCGGCGGCCCTACCACGATCTTCGGCGGCTCTGGATGGGGACCATTCAGCGACGGTCCGCTGAACGTGGGGAGGAAGGCTATGTTGAATAGAGAGGCTGTCACTGAGGAGAATTGGATGATGATCATGGCGGAGAGGACGCAGGAGGCGAACCAGGAGTGGGCGAAGGGGAGGAAGGAGGGGTTGAAGGCGCTTGGCGGGATATTGGAGGAAAAGGAGAGGGAGAGTGAGGTGTCGGTGGATGCGTGGGGTGTTCAGAAGAGAAGCGCGGATGAAAGTGTAGTAGCTGGTACGGAAGGCGGAAGTAAGTCGCCGAAGAAGAAGAAGAGGGACAATACTCTCCCTCTGGGTGTTTACGAGCCACATACAGGCATAGTTCTCTGTACGTTCTTTTACCCTCATTTTCTGCCCCATTGCCTTTATTGAAGAAAGTTATTTTCTGCAGATCGCAACGATACTCAGCCGACGAGAAGTAGATGGGAGGTGCTCCCAGACGACAAAGAAAAACGTCGGGTCATTGGAGGGACAAAGACTGGCAATGGCGCTTGGGCTGTTGCATGGCTCGACACCGCCATGGAGCTGCCTGAACCTAATGCTGAGGACGAGCACGAGAAAGCGAGGCGTGAAATATTAACGTCTTTGGGGATGACATGATTTCTTGTAGTTGCAACTTAACCGCTGCATTGTGTATTACGTAAGACCACCTTCACTATTACATGGACGCCGACCGTATAGAAGGACTCAAAGTCGTTGGACAACAGCTTCAGAGCATTTGCGAATCTATGCCGAATTTTGGACAACGAAAGTCTAGGATACCCATTATCGACTCGTCAGCTCAATCAGACAACCCGGACACGAATAATGATCTATTCCAGCATCCCGGTGACTCCATCCAAGGTCTGAAGGTGCTGCGAGACAATGTACAACGCGATCTGGAGGCCTTAGATAAGGTTAGCTAGTCCTCGAATGCACTTCTTTCGTGTTTAGATGGGTCTATGCTGACCTTGCAATACCCTGTTCAGTAGTACTTGGCACAGACAAATCGTGCAGAGCTGCCGCCGCCATCGACAAATGCACCGTATCTCATTGCTGTGTGGAATGAAGTCTTATGCGCTCCTCCCCCCGTGAACATGGTGGGAAGGACATTTAGCACAAAAGGTAGTGTGACTGCGAAAAGCACGCGATCCCAACCCAAGGCGTCATCGATTAAGGTGGATGTCGTGGCGGATGAGGGGAGACGGTGGATTAGAGTCAATACGTGAGTGCGGAATTTTTTATCTTAGACTTATCTGTGCATAGGGCTAAGGCAATTCTTGCATCAGAGTAAAGAATTCCCGGCTCCTAGCAGAATTCAGAGAGATCGATTCGTATCTTACAGACTCAGAAGAAAGCGATTCGGCCCCGTCTTCTGTTACCATTGCACATAACGGAATACCTCAGACTGGGTTTGATAATTCGATACTGAAGATGGGACGGTTGCTTGTTGCCGCGGCGCAGGCAAATCCTATCGACGGAACTGACGAGATCCCGAAAGTTACACTGCGCTTGACGCGTCTTGAACCTGGTCCTAAGGCTAGAAAGGAACTGCTGGGAAGTGGACTCGCAAGCGTAAATGCTCCCTTACACACGGACGACGAGGAAACTGAAAGCGAAGTGGATCCACGCATCGCTCAAACGATCAAAGGACTCTTGAACATCGGAATAGAGGTTGTCCTCGGTGAACGTCCCTTCCAGACTCTCGAAATCGCACCCAACGCAGAGGATGAGCTCACAATACCACCACCAGTTCCGACACGTCATATCAACCTGGATTTATCGGTGCTGATCGCCCTCGTCTCCGATATGACGCATGCACCACTCCCGCCATCCATCGATGAAGCGCATGCACGTTATGTACCCAACGCACAGGAGCGCGAGAGGATCCAACAGCGGAGGGAGAAACGGAAGGGAAAGGTACCATCTAAACCCGCCGCTGCCGTCGTCGCAACCGACCGCAAGGCTCATAATGAAACGAACGAAAAACTTAACGAGTGTGCAGGTGGGGAAGGGAGTCCCCACTCGCGTGTGTTAACTCACAAGCTTCTCAATGAGATGCGAAGAGGTTTATTAGATGAGATATCAGATCGACTACAGTCACTTTCATCCAACTCTCCATCTTCGCCATCCGTGGAGTTCTGGACAACTCCGGAAGCGCGTGACCGCTGTTTGCGAATCGTTTCGAAGATCGGTGGAGATGGGGAGAAGCGCCGCGCAAACGCATTGTTTAACACGACTGGTTGTTCGGTGGAGGAGGCTGAGCGGGCATATTGGCAAGATTCTAGGCATCCGTTGGGATTTGTGCCTCTGCTACCTATCAGGGTATATGACGCCGCTGTCCCTCCTCTCTCTTTCGATGGTCACGCATTGGGGATAAAACGAACGTCGCAAAATGATCCATTTTGGATACAGTTGCGACAAACTTGTCAGCGAATATTATCGCAGGACATCGTACGGGACCCACGGACCACACGCATTTTGGCACGACAAGTGGAGGACCTCTGCATGGACGGCGAAAATGATAATGATAAAGACGACCAAGACGGCGAAGTTGGTGATGCCGACGACGGCGATGAGATCCAACGTGCCGCGGTGACGAAAGTCAATCTGCACCTCACTGCACATACTGTGCAGAGTCTTTTATGGGGAGCCGAACTCGGCTGGACGACCATGACTGCGAATAGATCGAGTGTAAAGACGATTTTGCGGGAGATGAGGGCCGTCAAAAGTGGAAAGGTTAATGTCGAGAGTGATGGCGAGCTTAATTGCGCGACAATTTGGGTCATTGAGCCGAGGAGTCTGGCTGAAGGGATGAGGAACACCTAATTCTACGTGGAATTGTACGGACGAAATCAACATCATCGCTTTCTGAGCTGCTTTGAACTTGCATTTAGAACTATGGCAATGAATGGCATAATCCTGCTTGAACTGTGTGAGACATCAATGAGAAGATGATTATGCCACCTTGGCGGGTGAAAAGTATTTTTCACTGCATGCATTTTCGGGCACAGTAGTTTGTCTTATGGTATTTGGACCTACAACTATTTTGTTGCCACTCAACTTACTGTAATTGTTTTACCGCAAACTCTCAACATCGCTCAGAATGCGAGCTTCTACTTCTGCAGTTGATGAAGGCATCGACTACTCTGACATCGAAGCTCGGTAAGCGGTAATCGATCCGCCACTCTAAAAAATGTGCTAACGACTGGATGAGATATGAGGTCGAGGCACCAGATGGTGATCTGAGCAACATCATCGTGGTCGATGGTGTTCCAATTATCGATAGGTCGAAGTTGGAGAAACTTCGCGCGAAAATTGCGAAAGAATTCTGCCGTAAAGGTGTCAATATCAGTGCTGAGGACATATATGTTCCCTGGGCATCATCGGAAGAAAAAAGCCAAGGGTGTGTTTCGTACTCCTCTGCATATGGCGATCTCACATGCCTAGCGAACACCTAGCTTTGTCTTCATTGAATGTGCCTCCGCTGAAGATACGGCTGTTGCATTGATAGCGTTCGAAGGGTATCCGTTCGACTCGAAACATTCATTTCAAGTCAACTTGTTCCTTGACATTGTTCGTTTTGCCAATATGGATGAAAAGTTCGTCACACCAGCAACCGAGGAGTACTCTTTGAAGGTAGTCTGTGTTCTACTAGCGCAACGTGGTGCTTATCTTTTTGCATTTGTAGAGTCATCATCGGGCTTGGTTAGCTGACTCGCAAGGACGGGACCAATATGCCACATATTGTGCTGATAAAGTGATGATACATTGGCACGGCAAGCCGTCGCAATGCGAAATCGCTTATGAGCGAACGGTAATTCTTAAATGACTGCTGATACTTTATGACCAGTCTGATGGCAGGCTTTCGCTCAGGATGGCAAAAATTGGACTGATCGATACGTCGCCTGGTCACCTTTAGGATCATATTTCGCCACCCTCCATCATCGAGGCGTCCGCTTATGGGGCGGCCCGACTTTTGAGGAAGTGGAAAAATTTGCTCACCCATTTGTAACGCTCATCGACTTCTCCCCATGCGAACGATATCTGGTGACATGGTCCCACGAACCTATCGTCGTTGGTGAGGGCCTTCAACAAGGACCACGATTTTTCTCGCCTTCGGATGCAGGCAACGAGTTGGCTATCTGGGAAATCAAAACGGGAAACCTTTTGCGCACATTCCCCATGATTCACGCCGAAACCGACGACCAGTCTTCGAAAAAACAAGTGCGCTGGCCCGCGTTCAAGTGGAGTGCAGACGGTAATTATGTGGCGCGCATGACTCCCAGCCAGCATATCAGCGTTTACGAACTACCGAGCATGGGTCTCCACGGCAAGAAAAGCCTTAAAATAGACGGCGTTGCGGACTTCAGCTGGGCACCGCCCGCAGACACGAGTCGGGTTGCGCTCGAGAATCATGTTGGAAACAAAGTCGTTGGGGGTGGAACGCAACAAGAAAATATGCTAGCTTACTGGACACCCGAGATGACGAATCAACCTGCGCGAGTCACACTGATCAGTTTTCCCAGCAGATCAGTTCTCCGACAAAAGAATTTGTTCAATGTCAGCAATGTGAGTGATAACTAACCTTTTGTTACGTCAGTTTCGGGGCTAAATGTGCTTCAGTGTCAGCTTCACTGGCAAAATCAAAGTGACTTTCTGTGTGTCAAAGTGGATCGCCACACAAAGACGAAGAAGACGCTATATTGCAATTTAGAAATTTTTCGGGTGCGGGAGAAGGACATCCCCGTGGAAGTAATTGAACTCAAAGGTATGAGGAGCATGCTCTTCTCCTTTTAGATTTTCTTTATTTTTAAATGAGTTACGACTAAAAAAACCATTGATACGTCAACAGAATCAGTACTTGAGTTTTCTTGGGAACCGAAAGGCGAGCGATTTGCCGTCATCAGTAGCTCTGACCCGAACCTCGGAAATGCGGGATCCGGTATTACTGTTAAAACCGATGTAAGCTTCTACCAGCTTGACAGAGGAAAGGGTGACTTTCGGCTTCTCCGTAAGACAATTTCATTCCTTCGAATACGTTGTCAGTGACAAGATACATTTATTTCAGGTACCCTTCCTCTGCGAACAACAAACACTATTCGTTGGTCCCCACGTGGGCGATTCATTGTACTCGCCACGGTTGGGTCTTCGACTAAATCCGAACTCCAATTTTGGGACCTTGATTTCCATGCAGATGACGGCGCTCGTAAGGAAGCCCATAAGGAGGAGTGGGGGAACGAGATTCAATTAATCGGCTCTGCGGATCATTATGGCGTTACCGATATCGAATGGGAGCCGAGTGGGCGATATCTCGCTACTAGTGCGAGTGCATGGACCCATCAGGTTAGACTTAGTTTTCTTTGCACCAGTGACCTCTGATCCATTTGCATTGATGTCCAGCTCGAGAATGGGTATTGCATTTGGGACTTCCGTGGCCAAGAATTGGAGAAACATGTTCTCGATCGTTTCAAGCAATTCGTGTGGCGACCGCGACCTCCTACGTTGCTAACTAAAGAACAACAACGTCAGATTAGGAAAAATCTTCGGGAGTACGGCCGGCAGTTTGACGAGGAAGACGCTGTAGACGAAACCAACGTCAGCGCAGAGTTACTCGCCCATCGCAAGCGACTCGTAGACGAATGGAATACCTGGCGGAGGAAGTGCAAGCAGCTCATCGCAGATGATCATCGAAAACGCGCTCAACCTGTCAATGGAAATCGCATCTCGGAACACGACGTCAAGGAGGAGATTGAGGTTTGGGTGGAAGAGCTGGTGGAGGAAATTGAGGAGATCGTGGAATAGTGTGCCATTCATGTCGGTTTATCCCGTGCTTTACTGCTCCGGCAACCAGAATTATAATCGGGTGTGAGAGATCGACCAAAGGCAACGCCTGTACATGTTTCCCCTCCTTGTCTTTCGGCATTCGCAATCGCCGAGTTAGTTTGGAAAAGCACACCTCCGAATTTCGCAAAAAGTATAGACAATGGGCCGTCGACCTCCGCCAGATAATCCTCAGTCTTTCACTTTCACAATAAACCCTTAAGATGTCTTACTTAACCTAAAAATATCAGATCGTGCTGAAGCATTCACTATTGAGGCATAATCGTGAAGTAGCAATGTTTAAGTACATTTTGAAACCATGAGGGACCTTCCCTCGTCAACAACCCATTAAGCTGTTGACTGTAAGGAAAATTCCAAGTACTTCCCCTTCATTTAAAACGCTTGAGTGATGTTTCCTTCACGATCGTCCATTAAGCTGTTGTCCGTAAAGAATGCATTCCATATTCAGGGGGATTCACTGGAGCATGCATCGATGGCGAATTGCTCATGGCACGGTGATGAGATCCAACGCGCGGCAGTGACGAAAGCCAATGTTCACCTCACTGCGCATGCTGTGCAGAGTCTCTTATGGCGAGCCGAACTCGGCTGGACGACCATGACTGCGGATGGATCGAGCGTAAAGACAATTATACGGGGGATGATGGCTTTCAGAGGTGGGGGGTTTACTGGAAATGATGGAAGCGTTGAGGACAGTGATAGCGAGCGGGATTACGCGGTCGGGTCATTGAACCGAGGAGTCTGGGGAAGGGATGAGATGTTCATGATGACGCACGGAGTCGATCAAACGAAGTTGACTTTTAGCGTTCTGAGCAATGTTGACCGCCATGCAGTACGAACGTTGACGTTCAATAGCATAACAGTGTTTCAATCCCGCTAACATTGGCAATGATTATTACGCTGTGGACTGTGGGCGGATAAAGCCTTCCCGAAGGATTGCCAGTTTTCATGAATGTTCTGTGAGGCGGAAAAGCCGAACCGGCGGTGGATTTCAGCTCGTAAGGAAGTCCTGTCAACACAGTGGTTGTGCCATTTGGTGCGGACACAAACTGATTCATGTGTTAGTTGATGACATTCATTTGGAGGTCAGGAGGACGGCGTGGGCTTCGGTTTTCCAGTCGAAGGCTCCAGACTATTTGTTTTGGCTTTACGTCTCCTTTTCCCTAGCATACTGGGTCAGCACCCGACACGATCCTTCACTTGTGGACTGACCCTTAGACCGGGAAGGTGGAATCGGACCTTTGAATGTTAGGATATCATGCTCCGGGATAAACATAGCATCCTCGAGCTTGCGCTTTGCGGCTCGGACGACCTCCATTCGGTGTATGGCTATTACACAGTAAATATATGCTATAAATATTCTACGTGGAGGATGATGCAGACCTTGAGACTTGCTCGGACCGTATATAGCTTCAAGCCTTTGTTTCAATCTTTGCATTGTTCTGGATGATGCATAAATTATAAGGATGTACAGTGGTAGAGGTGTTCTTGTACAGACTCAACGCTGACTATCTCGGTGGCGGAGACTGCGTTCAGCACGCCTTCCCATGTCACGGGTCGCAGACGTGTCTTCAAGCTCTTCTCAGCGAGAGGCATATGGAGAGACAGCGTAGCCAGGATACGAGACAGCTGCGAAGCCAAGATTGCACTCAGGGCTGAGACATAAGATTCTGGTAGGTGAGCATCACTGTCTTCTTCAAGGTTGTCTTCTGCATGGTCCGGGAGTTCCTCAATGTTGTCTTCCAGCATTCTGAGCGTCTGAGACGCGATAAGACGTATTTCCTCATCGAGACCAAACTCTGGCACATGGACGTCATTCGCGAGCAGCGGCCACCGCGTCCACGTATCAGTCGCCTTCTTCGCGAGCTTTCGCGTAGAATTTCGCTTGGATGCACCCTCTGTTGCAGGAGTCGCGCTTCTGCTTGGCGATTCCTCAACTGGCTTCTCACTTTCACCATCCTCTGGCTCATCGTCTTCGTAAACATCCTCACCGAGCGAGGAAGAGGCTACAGACGGTTGTGTAAGATGTGAAGCGAGATCTAAGGTCTTGCTAGTGCGTAGCGCGCGTAGAAGCGATGAATATTCAGAAAGCTCAGCGTGCAATGCAGCGGGCACCCTTGTGCTTGAGCCCGACATGAAATGTGGCGTTACCTGTGGCGTGAGTACCAATTACAGAAATAGTGCGCGTGGGATAGGATTCAGAACTGTACAGTTTTAGCAGCCACATATGGTTTGACGGAGGCACTTAACCTCCTCAAGACATCCACTGACATCACAAGTGAGCACACGACCTTCCGTTTTACGATAATTATCTGAGCTGAATTTTTACTGCTTCATGTTCTAGTATGAGAGAGAAGTGGAAGAAAAAGAGGTCCAGGAGGCTCCGGCGCAAGAGGCGCAAGATGAGGGCCCGCTCCAGTACGTGATTTTCTGCTTTCTCTTCCGCTGCAAAACCCCCTCACACCCCTTCCAGAGTGATCGCCTTCACTACTACAAAACGGTCCTTGCATCACCTTAGCTTAGCCAAGGAACGAGTGGAATTCTGAATGTCTGTCCCATAGACTATTCGCTCGAAGTTGGGGCATGTAGGATGATCGACTGGTGGACTTCCTTTCAGAAGTCGCATTCAGCGTCGAGTATTTGTGGAGGTGTGAGACAAAAATGTTTATGTCGTCGAATGCAAACGCTTTCTGGTTTCTTGAAGATGCGATGAAATACTGCCTTGATTTTAGTTCCGCTGTAAGCCCTGTCTTCCCCGCAAACACGATGAAGTCAGTTCAGCAACTCCCACTTGAAAGGCTTGGATACACTGCCCAGGCGCCTAGACGAGACTACGTCTCAGCTCGTTGCCAACCATCTCTTCGATCTGACGAACGTATTTATGGACTGAAGATTGAAAGCTATATTTAGCCGCCACTTATCAAGCTTCTTTCTTGTGATCAACGTTGCACCAGTATTGCACCCCGCAGCCTGGCAGTCTGAAGAGCAGCGGACCAGCAACGGACCGCATGCTCAGCGGTTCCGCTCAAATGTCCTTGCGAACGAGATAACGCTAATGCCGTCCAGAACCATGACGCACGTTGTGCGATGTCATGAACAGATGTCCCAAACGTGCGCTCAGGTTCCGCAAGTCTCCCATGTCCATGAGTTCTCCTTCTCCATAAATGCCCTTATCAGATCCATCCGTGCTGGACCGTGCACCCAACCGCTCAGCTTCTCACCAGTTTCGGCAAGTCGGGGGCGTCCGCTGCATGTGCACTCTGCCAAATGACTCCTCAAATGCTCTATTGTTGCGTTGAATTTGAGTTTCGAAGCTAGTGTTCTGTCGCTGCTTTGGACGCCTTTGTTTCGAGCAGGTATCACATGAGAGGCTCGCAGAACTCCAAGATGCATTTAAATAATCCTGCTGTGGGACTGCTGTGAATCAAGTCCCCATTTAACTTGCTCTAGGATCGACGTACAATGAAGATCTCTATCTTACTTATGGGATCGCTGCCATTCCTCGGACGCGTGGCAGCATGGGGTGCTCTTGGCCACCAAGCCGTTGGCTATACCGCTATGGAGGTTCGGATTTTATCTACCCGTGCATTTCTTTCAAACTTATCGGCATTATTCATGACAGTTTCTTGCTCCTAAAGCGTTGAAATTCGTGCAAAGTACATTGAGCGCTTCGGATAATCATTCACTGGGACCGGCTGCTACTGTTCGACTTTCTTTTCATTTTAATCAATTTCAATGCACTAAAAACAACACAGTGGGCAGATACAGTTCGCTCTGAAGCTGCATTTGCATTTACGGCGCCTTTCCACTTTATCGATGCCGAAGGTGCGAAAATGAATATTTATTGAATATAACTGAGTTAAATGTTGGAGGATTCGACAGACGACCCCGAGGGAGGTTCCTGCTCCGTTGACGAAACACGCGACTGTGGAGCGGCGGGCTGCATATGTACGCACATATTCTCCACGTATTGCGCAAATGGGAGATTAACACGGTTTCCACATCAGTAACCGCAATTGCAAACTATACCATTCGCGTGGCGGACACGAGTCTATCAGCCACGCAGAGACAAGAGGCACTGAAATTTATCGATCATGCAAGTGATTCATAACAAACTGATACGATATGAAATTTACCGTTTTGCTTGTCTAGTTCTTAGGTGATATCGGCCAGCCACTTCATGTTGAGGCGTTCGAAGTCGGAGGCAACGATATTAGTGCAATTTGTGGAGGGTCTAAGACAAACCTCCACGCTGTATGCCGCATATCACTCCGACAGTCGACATATATCTATTGATTGATAATTTCTGTAGGCATGGGACACTGGAATGATCACTACGAACCTCGCCGCCAATTTTGGAGGATCATCACAGGCATGGGCGGCATCGCTCGTCCAAGAAATTCAGGTTATTTCCTATTCGTCACTCCGCGAAATCACACTGACGTTTTCACTGCTCTCCTCACATCTATCTACAGACGGGGAAATTCCAATCCGACGCAGCAGACTGGATCTCATGCTCCAGCACGACAGAGCCTTTGTCCCGCCGCAGCGCACTCTCCCAAATCATTAACCCCGGCAGATCCATGAAGGATGAGATTATGGAAACTATCGCATCCCGTGCCACTGGGAAGATCACGCCACTCGCGTGTCCGTTGGTATGGGCGAAGGAATCGAATGCTTTTGATTGTGTACGTACATCCCATGCATGGTCTTTGAACTTGGAAAACGAGAGTTGACGTTATATTAGACGGACGTTTTTGACTTCAAGACCGGGCAAGATCTGTGCAAGGGGACTTATTTCACGAATGCTCTTCCTATCGTACGTTTCATGTACCTTACTTATAAGAAAGGTGTTACTGACACGACCCCGAAAGATTGAATTGCAAATCGCGAAACAAGGCCTGTCAACTCCACTCATATTGTGCATTTTCACCTTCTTACGTTATTTGTACAGGTTTCCGTCTTGCTGCGTGGCTGAATGTCATTTTCGATGGCGCCACGAATCTGCCATGATATGTTTTACTTATAAATCCCCACAAGATGCGTTGGCGCTCATGTGACGTAGCTGTAAACCAATGTTATATTTATTATGGTGTGCCCAATTCTGATGTAGTTCGATCGCGAGAATCTAAAAGGAAATCTAAGTACAAGGATCGGTACAAGAAAGACGTAGGCGATACAGAGGGTGTGTTGACATTAAATGTATGTGGTGGAGAAAGTTCGAGATTTGGATAATGAGATGCTGTGGGATAGTACAAGATGATGTTTAGAGTGGTTGGGGGAAATGTGGTGACAATTATGCGGTGGTACAGATGTTTAGGCAGGGGGCAATGGTGATGAATGGAGGAAAGAAAACCAAGAAAAAAAAATCAAAATCAATCGTACGCGAACGTTTCTCTACGTCGCCTCAACCGCTCCAGGCTGACCGGGGATGTTGCTCTTGTCTGCGAGAGCAGAACGTGGCGTCTCGCCGACTTTCGAATCTTTCAGATTCTCCTCTTCCTCCACGGAAACATTCAAAGTGCTCGACGACGAATGCGTGGCAGAAAAGTCCATCCCGAACGCTTCAAGCCTAGCAGGCTGCTTCGGAGAATCCATGGCCATTGTATCAGACAACGACGGGCTCTCTCCACATGACCGCGCACGCTCGCGTTGCAAGACACCATACAGCTTTCCAAGTCTCTATTGCAACTCAGTCGTCATCCATTCGCGGTGCCGAATCATATTGGTGGTGTGGGTCACTGCGTCCTCGAGGTCTGCGATCCTGCGCTGCGCCATGGAGTGTTGTGCGCGGAGGTGTTCGTGCTCGGCGTAGAGTCTGGCGTGTGCCGCTTCCAGTTGTGCTTTGACCTGACGCTCGTGTTGCGCTGAGCACCGCACTTCATGTAGCATGCGTTCAAGGTTCGCAGTCCTGAGTTGTTCACTCCCATGGAGCGCCAGCATGTTCGTGATCTTGACTCGAAGCTGGGCCTGAGTATGAAGGACTATATCGGACAAAAATAACTTGCTTTCGTCTGACAGGTGAACTCGTTTTCGCGTTCGTCGGAAGGTCGGGAAGGTGCCGAAAACGAGTTTCTGTTTGTTCCAAACAAACAAAAACTCGTTTTTGAACTTATGTGCAGGACCAATGGGCGAAAAAAATAGCAAAGTGGCCCAAAAATTCGATGCAAATAGAAACGAAAACCCCGGGGACCCAAAACCAACGGGAGTAGTAATATATAAGATACCACCGAAAAGAAGGAAGCGAGGCCGCCCGCAGCACGGCCAAACCACGCAGCATCAAACCAAAAACCTCAAAAAACGCTTTAATAACAGCCCCGAACAGCATAAAAGATGGCGAACACCACAGACACCACACTAAAATTCAAAAAGACCGGAATAAAACGTACCAGTCATAGAATGCAAGAAACACAGACTGCAACCACTAAATAAAAACAACACCAACGAGCACAAAAGGATCAAAAAACCAGAAAATCCAACCAAAAACACCCAAAAGACCAAACAACAGTAAAAGAACTCAAGAAAGAAGGAAAAGAACACACTACATAAATCAGAAGGCCACAGAAAAGCCGCAGACAACAAGCAAGCAATAATAAGACCAAAAAAAAAAAAAAATACTACAAAACGGGCCCCGAACCCCCCCCAAAACAAAATTCTATTTGCATCGAATTTTTGGGCCACTTCGCTATTTTTTTCGCCCATTGGTCCTACACATAAGTTCAAAAACGAGTTTTTGTTTGTTTGGAACAAACAGAAACTCGTTTTCGGCACCTTCCCGACCTTCCGACGAACGCGAAAACGAGTTCACCTGTCAGACGAAAGCAAGTTATTTTTGTCCGATATAGTCCTTCATACCTGAGCCACCTGTCCGGTCTCCACCTCGTTTGTCAACCTCGCCAATGCAGCCGCATGCGTGGCGCCAACTGATCGAGCCTCAGCGGCCGCTGCTCCCCGTTCCTGCTCGCGAAGCTCGAGTTGTTTCTCTCGCTCGATCTCCATGTCCTTGATCGTGGACTCCAACTTGCAGTTTATGCCTTGAAGTTCGGATACAAATATGCCAAGCCAGGTAATCTCCGATTTCAAATCGTTGATTGATGGCTGGTCCGGGCTACTCGGCTCGAGTGATGCAGACGGTTCGATAACAAGTTGAGAAGCCCCTTCGCTGGTTTGGTGACTCGGGGATCGTTCCATGGCGTGTATATCGGAAGAATTAACAACAGTTGTCGGTTCGATCGCTTGGTTTTGCGTGAGGGTAATGTGGTTGGGCAGCGATTCCTCGGAACTCGGCGGCCAGACAGGTTCGACGGCGATGAACGATTGTGACTCAAGACTGACAGAATAAATATCGTCTGCCACGAAGTTTGATGGAGGTGCAGTAAGTAGCTTATATGTGAAATCGAAGGTATAGCATCAGGAAATTGTCATTTCCCTTAATCCGCCTTACACCACTTAATTAGCCAATTAAGGGAGAATAAGGGGGCTCGAACCTGGACACCTCCTTGATCTATCCTTAAACAGCGCTTAATTACCCGATTAAATGGAATAACGGCATCAAGTCGGATTAAGGAAAATGACAATTTCCTGATGAGGACTCTACGTGGATTCGATGTTTGCCAGTCTGGGTTTTGTCGTGTCCACCATTTTCAAGCATATTGAGTTAAACAAGAATCCCCAAAGTGCCACGAAGCATCTTGCAAGAAGAAGTTCGACGCACAACAGTAAAAGACATGGAATGATAGGATCTGGTTGCCTCATAAGCTTGGCGCACAGAAATGCGGCTGCGACCTGCCACCATGCTTTGAGATCAGTTCATGCCGCGTTGCACAAAGACAAAAGGTATTCTCGGACGGGAAACACTCATTTCCTGTTCGTAGTGGGCCATTAGGAACAGGAGATACTTTTGTGAAGTTGGTAAAGGTCCACCTTGGGCTTGGTCGTTACGAAAGTTTAGGGCAGGTCACTTCGCGTCAAATGATAGATATTGAATCTTACTTTGATATTACTTTGTACTTGTCAAAGATGTAAAGGTCGTAGAGAGGCTCTTCATTTTGAAAAAATGTTCCTGTAAGCGACAAGTCATGTAAATATAATTTCAGCTGCACCAAGCGTCGCGCGTCGCGTCGCAGTCAAAACGCCCTCGTGATATTCACGTGACTATTGTGAAAGTGCCAGCCTCAGTCGACCCTTCGTCTTCTCTATTCACCATCCAATCTCTCTTATTTATTGCTCTAATTCCAAGATCTCAGTTCTCAAAACTTTCAACCTCGTGCTCCTACCGCCGATATGAGACTCAATTGTTGGGTCCAAGGTGACAACCGGTTCTCCATATTTCCAGTTGGAATTTCACAGGACTCGAACGTCGGAGAGCTTAGAGATGAGGTGAAATTGAAAAGGGCGGCTTTATTTCGTAATATCGATGCTTGTGACATCATCCTCTTCAAAAACAATATCCCCGACGACGACGATTTCCTTCAGCATGCGAGTGCAATGAATTTTGACCCGACGGTGGCACTCCGTCCGACGCAAATCTTACGAAATATTTCTGAAAGTGGGTGGCCTGAAGAAGAATGTGTCCATATCTTTGTACGGCGTCCAAGTGCCGATGTAATGGAACCATTAATCCATCGTAAGCCTTACGTTCGCTGCAAAAGCTACATATACGAACCGCGCTTAATCTGCAGCCACCTGGAGTCGCCGGGAACAAACCGTTAAGCGCCTCTTTAAGTGTTTGGAAAGCCAGCGACTTGTTCAGGTCGGTCATTTTGTAGCTCTCTTTACGGCCTCACGTAATATTCTCAGATTCGAGGCACCCCAGCAAGCGGCAAATCGACGCTGATGAAGCTGCTCCACGCGCACATCAAGTCATGCCAACCTGATGCGATTGTCCAGATCGTTATGGGATGGCCGGAAGAAAGATTACAGGAGCATCCCATAGCCCGTTTCCGACGGTTCATCCCTGGTTACCCTTTTCCAATTCCACAGAAGACATTCATTCTGTTCGATAATGCACATCTCACATACTGGGACTCTGAGCTTTGGGAATTCTTTTTCAAGGACCAGGTAATGGCCGGTGCCAGTTATCGGGTTGCGCTCTTCTGCGGATATGGCAGCCCGACCAGTGAACCGAATTTCTATCCTAGAGGGACTCCTCTTATCCTTGAACCACTGTCCTGCATATCACTTAGTCCACGTGATGATATTGGCGGTGAAGGTATTGGCCTGCTTCTTTCTCAACCCGAGTTCGATGAATACATGGCTCACTTTAACGCTTTCCCGCTGGACTCGTCATTTCTGGAAACGCTCTATGCTTGGACCGCTGGTCATGCTGGTGCTATTGAAAGCATCTGGCGCATCATTGAATCTCAAGTATGTCACTGAAACTTGATTTCACATGTTTGATCTCATCATCATGTTGTTGGCAGCGGAAAGGCGGCTTGGAGGCATACACTGTCAATGACTTTCTGAATCTGAACCCCTGGAAGGACTTCTTCAAGAATCTGGGAAGAACAGGCTTTGCCCGAGGGCTGCCCACCCGAGCCGATTTGCACGACGTCAATATTGCAAAATTCATGAGGAAACTTCTCCAGAACTTCGAGGTCAGTATCGGAAAAACCCGGGAAGAAAAGGAAGTTGTCCAATTCTGCCATCGTAAGGGCTGGATCCAATCCAACGTAGAAAATGAACAAGTGATCTATTCATTTGCATCCAACCTGCATGGTGTCTACGTCTCCCTACTTTTCAGCCCCTCCACCTCAAATATTTCGTACACAAGCGTTACTCAGCTGGCCTTTGATGCTATCAGCCAATTCCGGCCGTTCCAGCTCTCTGCTCCTGCTCGGGTTAGGACCCTTTTCACACGGCGGCCGGTGGAGGCCAAGTACCAGGACGAACTGTATCGGGCTCTGGGAGAGCTGGTTGGAGACAATAGAGAGGTTGCGGGGAGGAGCCAGCTCCAAAAAGAGGTTGCGGAGTTTCAAACCCTCGTTGCGTGTCGCAACTTGGCTCCAAATCAAACTTGTCGCTCCTTGTTGTAAATCACTCTGTTTTCAACCAATACAAACCAATATAACTCTTGTCTACACCCATATGATCCATGTGCAACACGCAGAGTGAGGAAGAAGAGCTTATCATCGTGCAACAAGCACCCTGGCAAATTCTGCATGACATACTGGATGAGTTGTTTGTGAAGGAGGGTGCGTGCTTTGCAGCTCCCAAATATCATTCGCAGCAATAACAGAGAGTCGGAGGAGCTCGTTCTTGCACTTTGCATGCTCCTTCGTAAGCTCGCACACCGGGCGCGGAGGTGTCGACGTCGAACTGCAATGTGAACACTCATCACGAACACACTTGCATCACTCATGTATGATAAATGGAAAAAAATGGTTGTGATTTGATCCTCGTTGTCTTACTCCTCGAAGGTTAAAGGAATTGAAATGGTTGTCCATGCGAAAGGAGCTCACTACGGGATTTGTGGATGGAATACTGCAAGAGCGGTAAAATTCAGCGCATCTCCGACCCCTGGGCTGCCTAGGCTTTGAAAGTACCCCTGGAAATGCGAAATTGGCTAGTTGGGGATGCATGAGCGGTGGGATTTTCTAGTCTGTTGTGCGCACGAGTAGTTACAGTCGTTGTGGGCTGGTTGTGGGCTGTTGGGATTGGCGGAGACTGAAAGAGCCAAGTTGCGACACGCAACAACATTTACGTCAGCGCAACGATATTTTTAGAGCCGCTCCACTCCGCAACCTCTCTAATGTCCGAATCTCCCCTGAATTTGCGACCGCCCCCACTGACAAAAAAGGTCGAGTCGATATCTTCCTACCTACTCAGCGCTGGGGTGTGGAGTTGACTCGGGAAGGGGACGATCTGCAAGGGCACTACGACCGCTTTGGGCGCCTCGGTGCGTATGGAGCCTGGCTGACTTCGGGCGACATGGTCGATTGGATCCTCATTGATTGTCGAACGAATTACCCAACCTTACCCCACCCAAGTGAGCATCTAAACTGAGGTTGGATCACTTACTGACAGTCTATATAGGCATGCCAAAACTTATCCACGCCGTCTTCACCGTCGGTTTTACATATGTTGATATCCTGGATAACAACTTGGAGGTGCTTAAGAAGATTGCACTATTGGAGACGCGTTTGTAAATGTGGCTCAAAATTTGTTCGCGCGCAACGACCCCCCTCGAGTACCCTATGCCTGTTTTATTCAGTGTAATCCATCGTCACCATCCCCCAAGTCATCATTTTTGAAGTGTTCGAGTGTCGGTTATTCAATTGCGATTAAATCACAATCATTCCTGGTCCGCCGGCCATATGTCATTCTGGAAGAAATGGACGTTGAACCACACTCCGATCTGTATCATTTTGGGGTAGCATCCTGTACTATGCTACATCATCATATTTGAAACAGGTTTAGGTTTATGGGTTGGAACAAGAGGAACAGCGTGGTGGCAAGTACAGATGCAAATCTTTGTCGGTGTGTGAATACGTTATGATAGATAAACTAGGGGATTGGAATTAAAAGGGGAAAGGGTTAATCAGCGCGTGTAAAAAAATACTTCTGTGGAAAAGAAAGACCTTGCTATCAGTTCGGTCGTTGAGAGGTTGCTCGATGCAGCATGCGAGACAGAGCGTGAAGGAATTCGTCACGGTCGTTCGCGTACTGTAATTTTTTTTTGTAAACGCCACATTCCCGCAAAAGGTTGCAGGACACGTCCGCTTCGGAGTCACATCAACGAATGAACGACCATATTCAACGTTCCTAGCTCAGGCTAGCTGCCACATTCCCCCCATTCCCATCCCCTCCAGCCGAAACATCGCTTCATTGCCAACGTGATACTTCTCCTCTCTCACGTCATAGTCCAACTCGGGAAGGGCCAACGGATTCGGGTACGTGTAGCATATCCCGGCACGCGTGGCTGCCGCGCATGCAGCCTTTGGCTCGGTTCGAACGCGCGATACAGAAAACCCGGTCTTTGATGAATTGCTCCCATAGTCCCCAATCCCAGTACGTTTGGTGACCATGTCGAACAAATTGTGCGTGTTCCGCGGATTTGGGAAAGGATAACCTGAAATAAGGCGTCGGAATCGGTCTATGGGGCCGCCTCGTCCCGAAAAGTCCCTCGTGTTGATGCGTCCAGTTGAGACAAATCATGATCGATGTATCTTCCTGTGCAGAGGGAACGGGAGGTGACGTGTGTTCACGTTCACCTTCGCCTCCTTTTTCATCGAACATATTCTCCCATTAAATTTTGGAGAATCTCAGATGATGTCATCCTCCATTGCGTCTTAGAAGCTTGGGTTCGGTGAACTGCAAGAATAGCGGTATGCTCGAATCTTGACTGCTATCTCTTGGCCTTCCTGACTGATGGCGGGTTCGGTACGCTTGTCTAGACCGTCCACTAAATGACTCATAGTGGTTGTGGTGGCGATATCGACGAATGTTGGTTGGGAGTGAGCCTTTCGCAGGTCATGGCGGGCGAGGGTAGTCTGTGGGGCGAAACACGGTAAGCTATTTTGTGATAATTGTGATTCATCGACGTCTCTGCGTTGTCGCTGAAGGAGGCCAAATCTCCGCGTATACTCGACTCGCCAGTGGTTCGGAGGAATGGATTACAACGGACACCATGCTCATGTCCAAGGTTGTGGTGAAAGGGGAGATATGCTACTGCGCCTTGAGCTCCGTCGCAGCCATTTTTCGAATGGGGCGCCAACTTGGGGTTCCCATAGGCCACGGCATGTGCTTGTGGTTTGGCTGAGCGAGTAGAGAACTGTGACTGCGTAGAAGCCTGGCAGGACGAGTGCAGGGATTACGGGTGCCGTACCAATTTTTCTCTGGTAGAAATCCCGGCGTTTAAGTTTGATTGCATCGTACTCCAATGGAGTAACTCCGTAGTATTCCGTCGCCGTTCTGCCAACGTAAGACACTGAAATGACGTTGAACTTGATCGAGCTTGATCGATAGGGTTGTATGTCAGCGCCGTTAATCCATCGGTTTAGCAATGACACCTCAGGTATGGGGAACGCGGTGAAGCGTCTCATCACTTCGTTCTGAACGGTTCGCTACTGATGCCAGTGCCTTTATGTAAAATATTTAATATAAATATTCGTCAGAGAGAGAAAGAGAAGAGAAGAGGCTTACAGATTATATTTACGGTAGTCGGAAGGACGTGGGGCTCCCTGCTGATGCCTGGGCTCAGAATACAAAATATATTTATCTAACATAAATAATCGTGAGAGTGATAAATGGAGAGACAAGAGAGAGACTACAGATCGAATTCGCGGTAGTCGCTGAGACGGAGAAGTTGTTCTACGAAAGGCTGTACGATCGTCCGAAGAGTCCGAACTTGAAGATGTGAGTTGCAACCGAGGTTGCAACCCGGAGTTGCTAGTACCCGGCCACCTGGTTCTGTAACTACGGCTGAAAATAATAACGAGATGCCCTGCGACCTCAGAATACAAGACACAAATTCATGATTTATCGGTAAATATTTGTGATATGAGGCATGAGTATTAGAGTCGACTAGTCGGTGATTCGTTGTAACGATTCACAATCACCTTGTCACGCTCGGTCACATCTCTACATCGCGCGACACAATTTTTTTGAATCCGAATTTATACACCGTCGCAAGTAAGTCTAAGTTCTAAGAGTCTAAGACGCGGTGCGCACGTTGGGCGCCGCCGTTGCCTTTAACACACACACTCTTGTGCCATGCGCTTCCCTGGATTCGCTTGCATCGCTTCGTCAGAATCGCTCTTCTCCAACACCTCAAGACTCGATTTGCTGCCTCTCGCGGTTCCTCAGGTCTCCAGCTATTCCTCTCCGCGTACACGGTCGTCTGGGAGTCTACGACACCTATTCGAATAGGAGCTGGGCAATGGTTGGGCAGGGAGCGAGATGTTCGTGTATCTCGAATGGCACTCGAAGGTGCTCAGGGAGGAGTTAGAGATGTTAAGCAGGAGGTACACAAAATTTACACTCATCCGCCATACTCGCCTCTCGCCTGTTCTCGCCTCTCAGTATCGCTGCTGGTCCTTGTCCAGTAGAAGGTCCTGGTCCAGAGACGGTGCTGAATTGGGAGGTCCAGCAAATGCCCACTCCTGCGGACATCGGTCTCACAGACATGGAGGCACTTTAGGCATCGAGCTCTCGTGCTGGCATGTCCTCTTTCATACAGGCACCTTGACCACCACGAAGCGTCGAGGCTTGTTTATTCAGGCTACTTGACGCCTCCCTCAAGTCTTGGAACACGGATGAGCACAGCCGACTCGCCACCCACTTCTGGAGCGTCGCTCCTTACCCCTCCCGCCACCGCCACCGAACACCACCAACAGCCCAAGATCGTCACCGCTGCCTCCATGCATATCACCCACAATCCACAATCCCCACCTCCCCCACAGCAATCAATGCCCCATCTCCGCCCCCCATCTCCCGCATCTACAACGTACCTCTCGATTCCAGTATGGCGCGAAGACCCATCGAATTTCAATTGCAGCGTTGGAGACAAGATGGCCGTAGCTTCGGTAGGCGCGCTCGTGAAGACAGCAAGCGCAGACTGCGCTTGGTAGGATGAGCCGCGGGAGTGCAGCCGGTGTCCGCACCCCCCACCCTTGACGCGTGCCACGTCGCTTTCTCAACGATCAGACGAGGATCTCTTAGCTCGTGCGCGTGATTCGATAGCGCGGCTCCCTCGTCTTGAAGATCCTCTGTCGTGGCTCGTATCGTCTTGGGCGTTGGCTCGCATAGGGGTATATATGCTTTGTCGGTTAATTATATCTTTTCCTTCCTTTCCTGTCATCTTTTCATCATATATATATATCTTATAGCGCAGAGACTGGCTCATGCTCATTTGATCACCACTGTTGCTTAGGTGAACCGCGACAATGCCAGAAGAATAACACCGTTGCAAACATCGCGCAGCATCCCACCCATCCCGCCACTTCCTCGCACCGCGCCCAAAACACGTGGAAAGATCATAAAAGTTCACCAAAAACTTGGTATGCCGCGAGGATCCGTGCGAGGACAGGAACAGCGGCGGGTCGAGTTCTCGATGGCAGCGTCTCTCCTGTGTTCTCGTGGTTTACAGCCGCGTGCCCATGCTCGATTGCACGGCGGAAGACATTGGCAGGCATGCATATGGGGAGATCGAGCTCCGCCAATCCTATCATTGTTACACGCAGTACGTAGTTTTGATGGCAATAAGAATTCTTTCGTGAAATTTTTTTAGAAAAAGGCGGATATAAGTCTAAATTATTGAACATTGGTACCAGTACTGCACATTATGACGGTCCGTCTCGGACAAAATTCAACTTTCTTGTTTGTCGGTTAAATTTTATTTTTGCACAAGCCACAAAATGTTTTTCCGCATTGTAAAAAAATCCAGTGTCTAAAATGAATAAATAAATTGCCTCAAAATAGAATATTTACTTAGGGGAAAAAGAAGCCCACGCACGACGCGACGGCTCAGGAACTTCTGCGAGCCCAATTGGGAATGACTTCTTGAGTTCTTGCAGCGCCGAAGCTCGCCCACTCACGACACCCGCGACAGCGCAGCAGAAAGGTTTATATGACGGTCCAAATGTATATGACGTTCCGTTTGTACATTTAATCTTTTGCGCAAAATCTTTTTTTCTACCGCAAGATTTTATGATTTTCGCGCACAAATTTCACAATGACTTCCATATACCACAGAAACTGCAATGAGTTGTCACATGAACTATCTGCCACAGCCTAGGGGTGTTGAGGACGTACTTGGCGTGGTGCTTGCAGTAAGTACATGACAACGAAGCCGCCGTTCTGTCGTAGGCAATTTGTATGTACTCGAGTGAATCGTGACTACTTCTCATAAAAGTACATCTCATCTTGCCCTTGTACCAATACATTATATGTCAATGAATTTATTCAAATATCAGAGCGCAACTACATGGTGGCATACGAAGGGGGTGAGATTGCGGGGGGAGGTAGGGTATACGCCGACGTCTGCCCAGGATGTGCAAGATCTGAATCCCTCCACGGAGTCGAAGAGCAAGATGGAGCGTGCACTCCTTTTGGATGTCGTAGTCCGAGTCCGTCCATCCTCGAGCTGCTTTCCGGCAAAGATACGACGCTGTTGAATGCCCTCCCTATCCTGGATCTTGGCGTTCGCATTGTCAATGGTGTCCGATGACTCGATCTCCAGCGTGACGGTCTTGCCCGTGAGGTCTTAATGAAGATCTGCATTCCTCCACGCAGACGAAGGACGAGGTGAAGGGGTCGACTCCTTCTGGATGTTATAACCCGGGAACGTGCGTCATCTTCTAGTTGCTTGCCGGCGAGGTTCGGACATTGCTGGTCGGGTGGGATGCCTTCCTTATCCTGAATTTTCGCTTTGACATTGTCGATGGTGTCTGAGGACTCGACTGAGGGTGATGGTCTTGCCGGTTAGAGTCTTCACGAGAACCTTCATTTCTCCACGAAACGAATGAGATGAAGAGTCGACTCCTTCTGGATCGTATGGTCGGAGAGAGTGTGACTGTCCTCGAGCTATTTGCCAGCGAAGATAAAGTGCTGCTGGTCGGAAGAATACCCTCATGGTCTTGGATCTTCGTCTTGATGTTACTGATCGTGTTTGACGACTCCACCTCAAACGCGATACTTTCGCCCCGTGATGGGCTAGACGAAGATTTGCATACCACCACGGACAAGTAGGACTGAATGCGGTCGAGTCAGCTATGATGTCAGAGCCAACCAGAACGAACATGTGCTTAGAGATGGAGAATGCTTCCCTCCTGGTGTTGTAGTCGAGACGGTGCGACCGTCCTTCAGCGAAGATGATGCGCTGATTGTCTGGAGGAATGCTGCGGAACCAGATAAGAGTCAGCTATCCATGTAAGTTCAGAGAACAGCAGAAACCAGACAAAACTGACGTGTTGGACACTGGCTTGTTCAACGCGTTCGTCGCATTTGAAGAGACGTCAGACGTTGTGAGGCTGCGAGTCTTGAAGCTCTAGCAAAAGGAGACGGTTGCGAGCGCATCATTGATGTCGTATGAGCTGTTGCATGGCGGGAGGGACGTGGATGATAGGACGGACGCCAAGCTGACCACGTCAGGGTCCACTTCGGAGCGTCTGTCTTTCTGTCTCCGACAAGATACTGTCCATATATGGAAGCTCGGCAGACGTTCCGAACTCGCGTGGCCAGAGTACGCAAGCTGGTTCGCCTTCCACCACAACTCACCATGCACAATCGACCGACGAACGGCCACAACAGCGACACGCCGCTCTCAAAAAGCGCCGGATTACATCCATTGACACGCGTTTCATAACAGAACGCAACCCTCTCACCGAGCCACCGCCACCAGAAACGGGAGACGCGTGCGGTGCGACGACCCACCACTGTCGTATGCACCCCGCACCCCGCTCCGCAATTCGGAACCTGACGGATGCACAAGGCGAACGCACCAAGTGTTATGTGCTACGATGAAGCAAGAAGTACCACACCGGCCTGACACGATGCGAATTTGCGTGTCAGACACCACACCACCCACACTCCCGACGAAACACGCGCCCCAACGACGCACCCTTCAAACCACGAGCTGTCTTACGAGCAGGCGCCATCTCGGGAACCTGACAGATGCGCCACGCGCTCCAATGGAACCACAAGGAGCGGCGGCGACCCAATATCTGGCAATGCGATTGGATACGGCGTAGCGCGCCATACCCGTATGGCTATTGATTTACAAGATGTAGTATATCCTTAGTAGATGTGCTAATTTTCATTGTAATGTTGTTGTGAATTTGCGTTGTGATTTAAAAAAAGCGCGCGGAATAAAAAGATCTTGCGCAAAACATTAAATGTACAAACGGACCGTCATAGTGAAGAAACCAAAACCAGGTGAGAATCACAACGAATCACGATGATTCATCGTGAATCACCGTGAATCATCGTGATTTACTATGGAATTAAAATTTACGAAGGTAAAATAAAATCATTTTGTCCAGGGGGGACGGTCATAGCACAGAGAGTGTTGGTGACACTCTCGCATCGTTTTGCACCTGCCAGATATGGCATCATCTCTCGTAATCCACAGCCGTCTTCTCACCCACCTCCGAGTCACAGTCTTATTTCACTCCTCTAACTCGAACCCCACATGCTTGAAAACTCTGAACCTCGTGCTACTATCGCCGACATGAGACTCAATTGTTGGGTATATGGTGACGACAGGCTGTCAATATTTCCGGTTGGAATTTCGCAGGACTTGACCGTTGGACATGTAAGGGATGCGATCAAATTGGAAAGGGCCGCTTTATTTAACGACATGGATGCTTGCGACATTGTCCTCTTCAAAAACAGCATCCCCGACGACGATGATTTTCTGCGGCATGCATTCGAAGTAAACTATGATCCGAAAGTCGCACTACGTCCGACACGGCTGTTACGGAATGTCTTCAACAGTCGACTACCTGAAGAAGGGCATGTTCACATCTTTGTACGGCGTCCAAGTACCTATGGTGTAATGGAACCATTAATCAATCGTAAGCGTTCGCTGCAAAAGCTACATATACGAACCGCGCTTAATATACTCCCTCTGCAGCCACCTGGAGTCGCCGGGAACAAACCGTTAAGCGCCTCTTTGAGTGTTTGGAAAGCCAGCGACTTGTTCAGGTCGGTCATTTTGTAGCTCTCTTTACGGCCTCACGTAATATTCTCAGATTCGAGGCACCCCCGCAAGCGGCAAATCAACGCTGATGCGGCTGCTCCACGCGCACATCAAGTCATGCCAACCTGATGCGATTGTCCAGATCGTTATGGGATGGCCGGAAGAAAGTTCACAGGAGCATCCCATAGCCCGTTTCCGACGCCTCATCCCTGGTTACCCCTTTCCAATTCCTCAGAAGACATTCATTCTGTTCGATAATGCACATCAAACATACTGGGACTCTGATCTTTGGGAATACTTCTTCAAAGACTGGGTATTACCCGGTGCTAGTTATCGGGTGGTCCTGTTTTGTGGATATGGCAGCCCGTCCAAACAACCAGTCTTGTATTCTGGAGGAACACCACCTGTCCTTGGACCGAGCTCCCGCATTTCCTTATGGCACCGAAATGAGCATGGCAATGAGGACGACAACGAAGGTTTTGGGTTGTTGCTCTCTCGGCCTGAGTTTGATGAGTATCTTGCCAACTTCACTGAATTCCCGTTGGATCCCGCATTCCAGGATTTGGTCTATGAATGGACTACCGGTCATGCCGGTGCTGTCGAAGGCATTTGGCATATAGTAAAAAATCAAGTATGTCCTTTGACTCTGGTTTCACATATTTGATCTGAAAATCTTCACAGAATCAAAACGGCACCCTCGAGGCATACACCATTGAAGATTTTTTTAAGCTGAATCCTTGGGACATGTTCTTCTCAGGCCTGGGACAAGCAGATTTTTCCCGTGGACTGCCTACCCCCGCCAAAATGAAGGATGTCAATGTATCAAATGTCATGCGCAAGCTTCTCAAGAACCGGACCATCGGGACGGGAGAAATTGAAGAAGAAAGAGAAGCTGTGCGCACTTGCTATGAAAACGGGTGGATCCAAGCTGATTTGGTCGATGAAAACATCGTCTACTCATTTGCATCGCCCCTCCACGGGGTATATATTTCTCAACAATTCACCCCAACTCACGTTCAGATTCCACACAAAACTGTCGCCGAGCTTACCTTTGATGTTGTCCAGCGGTTCAAGCCCAGCCAGTTATCCGGATCTGCTCATGTTGGGACTTTTCTTGCACAGCAACCTCTGGCAGCAATGTATCAAGATGAATTTTATCGAAGACTGGGAGAACTAGTTGGCGATTGTGTCCGCATCTCTCCCAAAGTCTTGACGGCCGATTGTGCAAAAAATGGTTCCATGGATATTTTCCTTCCTACCCAGCGGTGGGGGATAGAAATCACTCGTGATGGGATTGACCTACACGGGAATGATAAGCGCCTTGGACTCCACTGTGCACATGGCATGTGGTTGACTTCCTCCGACATGGTTGACTGGATCCTACTTGATTGCTGCACAGAAATGCCAGAAGATTCGCATGATGGTGAGCATCTAGGCTGAGGTTGGAGCACTTGATGACAGTCAATCTAGATTTGCCAAATCTCCTCCATGCGGTCTTTACCAAAAATTTCTCCAAAGTCATTATCTTAGACAACAAGTTAAAGGAGCTCAAGATGTTTGCCCTAAGGGAGAAAAGGTAGTGAAGGCAACCCAGAGTGATCTCCTTGTTTTTTCGATGTTCCGCAGCTTGTTTTATCCTTTTGAACTGACAAACATTTTCTGTGAATTTGTTATGCAAATTTGGCGCGCCGACATCTATGTATATTTAATTCAGTGAACAATAAACTCCACCTATCCAGCTCTAAGTCGCCGAATTAGAATGCACCTCGTTCAACCACATTTAAGTCAACATCTCTAACACGAAGCCTCACCTCGTTGTTCATCGAACAATTTCTTTGAATTGAAAATTTGAAGAACTTCGGAAACTTAGGTGTCGTCGTAGTTCGTTGCGTCGGGGGCTCTTCAAGCCTAGTTGCCGACTTCGTTCGCAAGAACTGTGATATGCGCAAATCCTGAGGACTACTATGCCCTGGCCTGAGCAACGGAAGGAAGGTGCGGAGCTACGGAGCTACAGTTGTCTTGACTCTTGAACATCCACTAAAATGACTCATGTCATCATCTGCGCTCAGTTAGCCGTGAATTGGTGTATCGATGAAGACGTGCCGTGGGCAATGTAGACCAACGTCAGGTAGGAGTGAGCCTTTTACTCCAAGATGTGGTGTAGAAGGGGAGAAGGGTGGTACTACTCGGTGGAGGCTACGGTGGCGCACGACGGGATACTGCACTGTGTTCATTCGAATTGTTCTGGTGTGATTCCGCCGAGTTTTGCCGGAATTTCTCCAGTGGTTTGTGCGATTCCGTGGAGTTAACCCAGATTCCAGGAAAGATGACGAGCGTCAATTAGCATTACAGTCCACTTCAAACGAGTCCACAGCCCTATCTACGCGAAAGCTGTATGCCAGCGAAGACTCCCCCAGTTGCGCGCGCATCCCGTCGCTCAGTGTGACATGCATAGACAACTACCCCGATCCCCTTCTTCAATGCTTCGTATGAAGGACTATATCGGACAAAATATCTTGTTTTGGTCTGACTCGCGTTCGTCGGAGAGTTTCTGTTTGTTCCTAACAAACAAAAACTCAGAACTCGCGAGCAAGCCTAACAGCTAAAAAATATCGATGCAAACGTTGACGGTCAGTTTTTGACAAAAGGGTGTCCGCGTTCGCGCTGAGATCTGAGAGCCAGAAAACTGTTGCAGAACCGGTTCTCACCGGTGAAATTCGGTGCGTCACTGGTGCGCATATCGGTGCGTTACCCATGATAACCGGTGTGCATCGGTGCATCACCAGTGAGAACCGGTGTGTTGCTGGTGAAATTGGTGTGTCACTGGTGCTGCACCGGTGTGCACCATTATTTATTTTATTTTCATTATTAATATTCAAAAGTGGTGATAAGTGGTGCCTCACTGATGTGTCACCGGTGAAAACCCAGGTGCAAATTGGTGCGCACTGGTGATACACCAGTGAAGAACTGGTGACAGTGCATAACCGGTTCGCACCGGTTATCACCGGTTATAATCGGTGCAATTGGACGTGAGTGCAAAAACTTATTATTTTTGTCCAATAACACCCTTCATACCAAACAGAAACTTGAATTTCGGGGCTCAGAAGAGTCAGAAATAAGTGTATTAATAGATCATGCCGCTCGCGTGTCCGTTAGTATGGGCAAAGGAGGCGAATGCTTTTGATTGTGTACGTCCATATATCTCGATTCGGAATTTGGAGAAGGACGACGGTTGATTTTATATGTTTTTAGACGGACGTTTTTGACTTCAAGGCTGGGTAAAATCTGTACAAGGGGATTTATTTCACAAATGCTATTCCTATCGTACGTGTCATTTACTTTTCTTAGTGGAAAGAAATTATTGACACAACCCCCGTAGATTGAATCGCAAATCGCAAAATAAGGCTTGTCAACTCCAATTATATTGTGAATTTTCACCCTCATACGTTACTTGTACAAGTTTCCGTCTTTCTGCATGGCTGAACGTCATTTTTGACGGCGCCAAGAATTTGCCATGATTTGGTTTGTCTTAATGTAAATCTCTCAACAAGATGTGTTTTGGCGCCGATGTGACGTAGACCTGTAAACCAATGTTATGTTTTATTATGATCTGCCCAATTCTGATGTCGTTCGATCGCGATTATCTAAAGGGAAATGTAACTACAAGATCGGTACAAGAAAGAGGTAGGGTGATACAGAGGGTGGGGTGACATTAATATATGTGGCGGAGAAAGTTCGATGCTGTGGGATAGTACAAGATGATGTATAAAGTGGTTGGGCGGAATGTGATGACAATTTATTCGGTGGTACAGATGTTTTGGCAGTGGTGATGGATAGAGGAAAGGAAACCTAGAAAAAATCAAAATCAATCGTCGCCAACATTTCTCTACGTCGCCTCAACGGTTCCAGGCTGATCAGGCATGTTGCTCTTGTCGGCGAGAACGCAACGTGGCATCTCCTCAACTTTCGAGCCTTTCACATTCTCCTCATCCGCCACGGAAATATTCAAAGTGCTCGACGACGACTGCGTGGCAGAAATGTCCATCCCGAACGCTTCAAGCCTAGCAGGCTGCTTCGGAGAATCCATGGCCATCGCATCAGACAACGATGGGCTCTCTCCGGATGACCGCGCACGCTCGCGTTGCAAGACA
>ML170196.1:204814-215374 GCA_004355085.1 Rickenella mellea
TGATCGAGCCTCAGCGGCCGCTGCTCCCCGTTCCTGCTCGCGAAGCTCGAGTTGTTTCTCTCGCTCGATCTCCATGTCCTTGATCGTGGACTCCAACTTGCAGTTTATGCCTTGAAGTTCGGATACAAATATGCCAAGCCAGGTAATCTCCGATTTCAAATCGTTGATTGATGGCTGGTCCGGCCTACTCGGCTCGAGTGATGCAGACGGTTCGATAACAAGTTGAGAAGCCCCTTCGCTGGTTTGGTGACTCGGGGATCGTTCCATGGCGTGTGTATCGGAAGAGTCAACAACAGTTGTCGGTTCGATCGCTTGGTTTTGCGCGAGGGTAATGTGGTTGGGCAGCGATTCCTCGGAACTCGGTAGACAATCGTCAGGTTTGACCGCGATGGAAGATTGTGACTCTTCACTTGCGAAATGAATATCGGAGGCAAAGTTCGACGGAGACGGCGAAGTAAGGAGCTTATGTGAAATTAAAGTGATAGGACTTTGCGTGGGTTCGATGCCGCCGGTCTTAGCTTTGTCGTGTCCACCAATCTTCAATGATATTGAGATAAACAAGAAACCACCAAGTGCAAAGAAACATCTTGCAAGAAGAAGTTCGACGCATAACAGCAAAAGACATGGAATGAGACGATCTGGAAGCCACATTAAGTTGGCGCACAGAAGTGCGGCAGCGACCTGCCACCGTGCTTTGAGATCAGTCCCTGCCGCGTTGCACAAAGACGAAAGGTATTCTCGGTCATCGGGAACACGCATTTCCTGTTCGCGATCAGTTGCCTACGAACGGGAGATGTCTTTTGTGAAGTTGGCAATGGTCTACCTTGGGCTTGGTGGACTGCGAAGGTGGGCGGAGACGAGTGGCAAACAGAATGGGTTGAAGGGTCCTTTATATAGTGTTTAGGGCAGGTCACTTAGCGTCGATAGCATAAATTCTTACTGTGATATTACATATAATTCTCAAAGTATAAAGGTCTCAGAGTGCCTCCCCATTTTGAAAAATGATCCTGCATGCGACGAGTCACGTAAACACGATTTCAGCTACACCCTGGTCGCGTCGCGTTGCGGACTCGACGCGGTCAAAAAGCTCTCGTGATATTCACGTGACTACCCAGAGTCCTCTTCACCATGCCACCCTCACCAAGGTTGAAGAGTGTTGAGGAGCACGCACAACTTCTACACAAATATCAGAGAATTGCGACATCCCAGCTTCTGGAGTTACAGAAGGATCCTGAAAGAGTTCAAGCAACGTACGATCGCGCCTTACAATCTCCAGACATTGTTCCCTGGGACGACAGGCGGTGGATGCCCAAGCCAAGCCAAGCCACGGAGTTCCTAGCTGCTGTTGATGAAGTTTTTGAAAACACTCCACCGAATTGTGACGACAAGCACGTTGTTTAAGCCAATCTTGTTCGATTGTCACTGACTCACTGTTCCCCATAATAATCACCAGCCGCATGAAGATTGCTTGTGCAGCATTCGGAGCTGTTACATTTATCACTCTAGAAGTTATCAATAAGCTACCAATGAAAATCAGACACAAGGTGTCTGTAAGGCAATACGAACTGTCGTATGTTTCTCCCGTGGTTTGCGCGATTTAGTGGTGTTAACCCAGCTTCCAGGAAAGATGACGAGCGCCAATTAGCATTACAGCTCCCTTCTGATTTGGACGTGCACAGACTAGTCACAGCACTGCCTACACGAAAGCCGTATGCCAGTGAAGAACCACCCCCTCAGTTGCACGGGCATCCCGTCGCTCAGTGTGACATACGTAGATTTCTCGCCAACCCCGATGTCCTTCTTGGCAAAGAATTCGTTAAGCAACGTGGCTCGCCGAATGAAATGGCATTCAAGGTGGACTCATTTGTCAAGTCAGTGCGCAAAGGGCTGTCATTCAAGGTGATCTTTGCCGGACAACCGGATGAGACAGAGCTCAGTGCGGAGAATATGGAGGAAATGCTTAGAGACTCTGTGATCGATTAAGTGGTGGCTCATGACTCGCACAGATCCACCCTCAATCAAGATGAAATGTATAGACTCTTTAAAAAAGATTCCTCGGACAGCGTTGTATTTCCCGAACAAATAACATTCATTGAAGTCTCATTCCGAATTTGAATGCCCCAAAAGTATGTGATATTGGACGGTCAGATGGACACTAACACGATGGAGGTCCCCACCATAAAAATGTTTGAGTGGTTTGAGAAACGTGGCCGTTGGGATAAATAACGGGCTACCGCTCTTCGGGAAAAGGAGGTAGAGTGTGAATCTTCAATGATCTGGTGCATATATGCGTGATCAATCCGCAATTTTATGTTATAATCAGATTCTATAATCCGAAGAAGAAAATCACATGAGGGGTACGGAGAGAATGGTGTGCATGTAAAGTACCTCGTGATAGGCGCCGCACGTCGTTTTGGGGGGGACGTTGGATAGCTCAATGTATGCGCCAGTCCCGATCATGATGCGTTGATGAATAATCGTACCTGTTCAAATATCTTCCAATATTTTGGTATAAACGGAAATTGCCTTTGCCTTATTCACACCGATTCCTCCTGCTTGGGTGAAGGAGGAAAGAGCGTCGATCATTCTGTTTTCAGCTACGTCACATCCATCAAGATTTGTGACGCGCCACTTCAGATCTTGACCGCACCCAAATTCGTTCTGCAAAGCTTCGCTTCAGTGATCCGGACGTGGGCACATCAGGAAGGCGATGAAGTCGTTCCTGAGAAACGTCTGCACTCAGGGTGGATACCTGCAATATACTTGCTATCGTTTCTCCATCTTCGAAGCTCGGAAGTGGATCAACTAACTCAGTTACGCTTCAGTCTTCAGTAACGCGGCGTTCTGCTTCTCAGGAACATATACATTCTTACAGCCTGAGCGCCAATCGAGCGCCGAACGCGAAAACCAGGCGTTCGCACCGTGGTCTCCTTGGTTTCTTCTGTCTTCTCTTATGATGGATGGTTGGGACGTTTTCGTGCTAATTCAGTCTTTCTACAATCTATCAACTGCGGGATTTCTCTTGGCTTGATTTATGTCTTCATGTCTATGTCTATGTCTCTCAGTGTCGAATGTCAAATTAAAAAGCCGCCTTGCTGTAGTGGACGAGGCGCTGAGCTCGGTTAGGGTTGCGACCACATGCAACATTTGGCAAACTTCTGTATATTCTCTCCTGAGAATCTTTGATCGTCCTGGCTGGAGTACCTTTTCCCGAATCGCCTATCATCAAGCTTCCAGACTTCGGTTGATGAATGAACAATTTCGGCGTGGAGGATCGTGGTGGTTGCGTGGTGCGTTTCCCATCACCCCTGCGTCGGTGCGTGCCATGCGCCGTGGGACTTTGAGCCACTCGGCATGATTCATTGCTTCGTCTCAAGGAACTGAGCCATACGGGTGTTCGCTGTTTCTGAGAAAGGCGCGTTATCTGTTGTGCCTCGGCGTGGCGAGTCTTTCTGGATCTCCGCCGGCGTGCGCGTAATATTGTCGGGCTATGGGGTAAACAGCCTAGACATTGGTACCAAAGTGAGTGGTGACAAACCGATGCACGTCATCGAAAAGTTAATTACACCTAGTAATGGAGTTGGATGTGCGCCGATACCGCCGACATCGCGACGATTCGTCAGTTGAAGGTGCTGACTGGCCAAGCTGTTGGAGGAAAACGTTGCCCATGCCGTTGCAAAGGTCATCGGCACGGCCCGGTAGCTTTAGCATTGTCCGTGGGGACCGCGAAACCCGAGAATGCACCGTCGGTCGACGACGCCTCGCGCAAAAGCAAGCGCCGCTTGCTACATGGGTGGATGCCATGGGATTGTCGCTGGTTGTATTTTGCAGGGCCATGTTGTAGCCAGCGTTATCAAAAGGGATTTGTGTTTTTTTTTGCTCTTGTGAGAATGGGCGACTTGAGAAATGGCCGGGCCACGTGGACGGTTGCATCAAAAATTTACAACGCATCCATATCGGGATGAAGGGACGGTGTGACAAAGTAAGCGATAGTGTGTCACGCCGAAGAAGCACACTGTGTCTGCGGCTTGCCCTCATCGTTCCCCATGGCCGACCTCGCTGCGTCGCACGACGCCGAGCACCTCGTCGGCCCCCTTCTAGTCGCTCTTGTTTTATCTTGGGTCCTCTTCGCCGTCCTCTCCATCCAGGTCTGGTCCCTGTTCGTGTCCGGATCGGCTCGGCCCCGCGATGCCGCCGTCGTCGATCACCTCGGTTTTGCCTCCGCCGCGCCACCGACGTTCCGCGGAGGCTTGCCTTACGATGGAAGCGACTTCGATCCTTATGTCTACCCGCCCTACTCTCCGATCTCAGACGGCTCGACTCGTCCCGGCAGCCAACAGTTTTCTTTCCCCACACGTAGGCAGGGTTCGCCTATGCCTCTCGGGACAGGTCCCCCTCCACACCCACGACTCCCCCACGAAAGGGGAACCCTTAAGACTCTTGTTTGCGCTATATACGCTCTACAATTCCTGTCCTCGGTCCTTGTGACTATTTACACATGGCGGCAGATAGTCACCGGCTGGGGTGACTTGGGTAGACTCCATGGTTCCGATGGCGTATGGCTGCAGATCGTCGCCGCAGACATTATTGGTCCTCTCGGTACGTTTTTCTCTTGGACAGGTTCTAATAAATTCGAATTAATGAAATTTGTCATCGCAGTGTTTTCTCTATCTTTCCAATTTTTTGCATACCGCATATTCCTCCTCACTCCCATTCCGGGAAACGAGCGATCACCCACCATACACAAATCCCTGAAATTAAAGCCTTTCCACTCCTTCCACCACTCAAGGAATTTACCCGTTTGGGTTTACAGCCTTCCGGCGTTTGTCTCTTCCATGTCGGCTATATTTGGTATTTGTGCATTAGTCAATGGCGCCCAGGTGAGATGATTTTCTTCCATCTGTTGTTACCCAAATGCATGTGCTAAATTTTTCTTGTTGGATTAGCTATTGAACCACCCGGTACCCCTTGGATACTCATTCCCGCTGAACGCAACGGGATATGTTTGGCTGATCGGTGACGTCCTTATAAACCTCACCACATTCACCGCTTTGCTCATCCTGGTGAGTCTTTCGTCTTGACGGCCTGAGTAGCCCGATCATGTCTACCGGATGTCATGCCGTCATCATTCCACATCGTATTTGACCGGTCGGCATGTCTCACTTCCCGAGGCTCATATATCCGCGAATGCGATAGCTGACCACCGATTTTTTATACATAGCTTGTTCGGTCACGGAATCGTGCTAACTCAGCGTCAATCCGCACTACCCGTATTATTGCTGAGACTGGGTTTGCACCACTCGTAGCATCGATCGTGGTATTAATCGTGGCATTCATCTATAAGGATCCAGTGAGTTATCGACCTTCATCTTTCCATCTGCATCGTTCGATCGCATGGCCTTTCGCCATGTCATGAGCAACATTTTTGAAAGACCGATTATTTCGATTCTGTCCGGTCAATATTGTTTTAACTGCAGCTTCGCACACCCGTTTTTCAATTTTTTCTGAGAGTCGTTCTAAGTTACTGACGCGCCTCACCCTACCAGAGAAAAATTGGTACGGCACCCATAGTTCCCGCTCTCGTCCTACCGGGCCTCTACGCAATCACGGTGCTCTACACGCTCAGCCAACCACCACAAACACATGCTCAGGTCCTCGGGATCTCCAAGTGTGCTTCCTCACTCCGAAGCAGCAATGGATGCGACGACGCGCCGAGAAGTACAACGACGACTACGTCCCTTCCGTTCACCCATTTCAATAGTAATGATCTGGAAAATGGAACCGGGTCCATGAGGAGTGCGGATATGAAGTTCGCGCCTTCACCTGCTCCGGCTGTTCCGGCGAGAACCTCGGCGAAAAAGCTGTTTGGTTTTGATTTGTCGAGGAAGGGTGCTGCTGCGTCGAGGACTCCAGATCGTGTAGAATCCCCTGCAGGGGAGGCGATGGGGAACGGAGATGCTGTCCCTATCCCTGAAAAGGCGCACAAAGGAGTAGCTTTCTTCGTGAAGCCTCCCATACCCTCTGCGCGTCCTCGCGGTCCCCGACCACAAAGTGTACGTGTGGAAAGGGAGAGGGATGAAAATGGTGAAGGGTCCGGCTCGTCGTCGTCAAAGCAGCGACTGGACTTGTTGGAAGGAGAGGGGAGGTATGAGATGCACGTTTTCGCCAATTTGGGCAATGGGAATGGCACTAATGGGAGTGAGGAGAAGCGGAATAGTGGTGGTGGGACAGAGAGGAAGGTGACGATTGGGCATCCGTTTGGCGCGAGCGAGGATGTTGATGAGGATGAGGAGGAAGAGGAAGAAGAGGAAGGACAGGATGAGAAGCGTTGGTGGGGTGCGGATACGCTTGCTCGAAGAGGAAAAGCGAGGGATTCGTTATTTGGGCTTCAGGTTTGTCTATTTCGCTAAATCTTTCTCATTGGCGGATTTCTTACATTACTTTTCTACAGGAAAATGCAACTAAAGGCAGGGGCGAGGACTCGCGGCGCAGTAGCACGTCATCCCTCCCCGACAACCTTCGACAAGGGCATGGTGTCCGTTGGGATCCATTCCCCCCTCATACTATTGGCGGGACGAATATACCCGGAGAGTCGACGTCCTTCGGCGAAACAACGCAGAGCGGCGATGAATCACAATCATTCGAAGGAACACAGCTTAGTTTCCCATCGTTGGCCTCCGTATCCGCCACCGACTACCCCTCAACGCCACATCCTGGAGCGAAAACCCCGCTTCCACGCGAACTTCGTCTATATCGCCACCACAGCACGTCTTCATCGATACCCCAGTTCACGTCTAATCGTGACGCGGATGACAATATGAGTCATTTTAGTGGACGTTCAAGACAGCCGTACCGCCGTACCCTCCCTCCGTCTCGAAGACCAAGACATAGTAGTCAGGATTCGAGCATACCGCAGTTCTTGCGCAACCGATCACCGAGCCCGAGCTTGAAGAGCGCGAAGACGCAACGGAGGATGACGTCACCAGAGATTCTGCAAAATTTCAAGGCGAGGAATATTTTCGATGAGGAACGAGGTGAAGGTGAACCTTCGTCGCCTCCGGCTCAATCTGCACTGGACGATACGTCGATCATGATTATCTCGGCTGGGAACGGCGAGCCGAGTATCTTCGAACCGAGCATGTTCAAGGCGGCGAGCGTAGCAGCCACGCGTGCCAGCACAGGCTCGTTGTGGAGCACATACACGTACCCGAAGCCGTTGGTCCTTCCCGAGCTGGACGATGATCTACGAGAGGGGAGGTATGAATTCGATGATGATAACATGTTCCGGCCGATTGATTGGACGGGTAATGGGAATGGGAATGCCGGGAATGCGGCAGCTAGGAATGTTGATGATGGGCAAAGGAGGGGACATCCATTCGTTGAGGAGAGTCCGAAGCGGAGGTGGCGCGTCCATCCTTTGAAACGCATAGCGGAAATGGGGCGTCTACGGTGGTAGGCTGATCCATACACGAACGAATCCCCCCGGCCTTGACGCAATCCTTCACGCCTGTCTCGCATACCACATCGAGCAACCTCACCACACTCACAACGAACTGATACCAGGAACTTTTTTACGAAGTCTTTTTTCACGCTCGCTGATTATTCCTTTTGCTTTTTAAAACCTATCCATTCATTTCAAAGGCTCTCATCTATCATAACATATTCAACACCAATGATCCATTTGTATCTCTAACTTGCCACCCCTCGCTGTTTCCTCTGCTCTCCAGCACATTCAACTTAGAACTGTTCCGCACATGATGTATCATAGCACGGAATGTCACCCAATAATAAAAGATTGGAACATGGCAATACGGTTCAGCGCACAATTAAATGACAATGTATCCGGAGTTTATAAATGATTTTGATTTACTGCCAACGCACGGTACTCGAATTCGGTGACTTGATTCAGATGGAATGGGCTGAGTGGATTAATGCTGAATTAAATAGACGCAGAACACTCTCGACGGCGCGTCGAAGTCACACAAGAAATGCACGGAAAATGGTGTCCAGATCGAAAAAAAATACGTTCCGCAGCCATCGACAGACCAGATTGATTTGAGTCCCAATTACAGTGTGACCTCCACTAAAGCAAACTCCTTAAGTTCCTTTAACTTGTTATCCAGGATGATGACTTCAGTACAGTCTTCTGTAAAGACGGCATGGAAGAGATTTGACACGTCTATATAGACTGTCATCAAGTGCTCCAACCTCAGTCTAGATGCTCACCTTCATGCGGATCTTCGGGCACTTCTCTGCAGCAGTTGAGTATGATCCAGTCAATCATGTTAGAGGAAGTCAACCATGCGCCATATGCACTGTGAAGCCCGACGCGCTCGCAGCGGCCTTGGAGGCCATTCCCCTCATAAGTGATTGATATTCCCCAGCGCTGAGTAGGAAGGAAAAAGTCAATGCAACCCTTTTTGGCATTAGCACCCGTCAGGAATTCAGGGGAGATGCGGACACAGTCCCCGACAAGCTCTCCCAGTCTTCGGTAAAATTCATCTCGATACCTGGCCTCTATTGGCCGCGGTGTAAGAAGGGTCCCATCCAGAGTAGACCCGGATAGTTGGACAGGTTTGAACCGCTGGATAATGTCAAAAGTAAGATCGGCAACAGTTTTGTGTGGAGTCTGAGCATCGGGGAGGGTGAATTGCTGAGAAATGTATACTCTGTGGAGGGGTGATGCAAATGAGTAGACAATTTTTTCATCAAATAGACTAGCTTTGATTAGATCGGCTTGGATCCACCCATTTTCATGGCAAGTGCGCACGGCTTCCTTCTCTTCTTCAGTTTCTCCAGTCCCGATGGTCCAATTCTTGAGGAGCTTGCGCATGACATTTGCTACGTTGGGATTCTGCATTTCGATTTTGGTAGGAAGTCCACAGACAAAATCTGCTCGGCCAAGTTTTGTGAAGAATGCCTCCCAAGGATTTAGCTGGTAAAAATCTTCAACAGTGTATGCCTCCAGGCTGCCATTTTGCTTCTGCCAAGATAACCGGATTAGATATGTGAAATTGGGATCAAGGGACGTACTTCAGATTTAATTATTTGCCAAATGGCATCGATAGCACCGGCATGACCGGTAGTCCATTCATAGACCATGTCTCGGAATCTGGAATCCAGAGGGAAATATTTTAAATTGGCCATGTACTCGTCAAACTCAGGCCGAGAGAGCAGCAACCCGACGCCTTCTTCGTCATCGTCACCGCCACGCTCATTCTGTCGCCGTAAGGAAACGCGGGACCATGGTCCAATGACAGGAGGTGCCCCACCAGAATACCAGACTGGTCTATTGGACGGGTTGCCATAACCACAAAACAGTACCGCGCGATACAGAAAACCACTTTGAACCTGGTCTTTGATGAAATATTCCCATAGTCCCCCGTCCCAGTACGTTTGATGACCATTGTCGAACAAGATGTACGTGTTCCGTGGATTTGAGAAAGGATAACCTGGAATGAGGCGTCGGAATCGGTCTATGGGATTGCCCCACTCGTGAAAAGTTCCTTGGGGCCATGCCTTAACGATTCGAACAATTGCTTCAGGACGGCGCCTACGTATGTGTTCATGAACAAGCTTCAGGAGCGTTGACTTGCCGCTCGCAGGGGTTCCTCGAATCTGAGAATATTTGTTAAGGCCATAAACAGAATTATAAATTGCCTACATAAACGAGTCCCTGGCTTTGCAAGCGCTCAAAAAGGCGCCCAACCGTTTGTTCACGCCGACTCCATATAGCTGCAGAGTGTATTAAGAGCAGTTAGTGCAGCTACTATGGGGCTTACGATTGATGTCTGGTTCCGGGTCAGAGTATTCCCGTTGACGCTGTTCAACTGATGGACGGCTGGCACACCATGGCAGAACTACTGAAATAAGGAAGCTCACGGATGGGACGCTCAACGAAAATATGCAGTATGTTTTCGTTCACTGGCGCGGGGAAGTGAGTCGAGACGTCGTGCCCGGATTCTAATTTTGATTGTTTGGGCGGGCAATCGGCGACACGCTTTGCAAGCCCGGCTGCGGGCTCAACCATAATTTCTTCGTCAACCTGCGAAGACAATTTCAACGTAATCGTTCGTGCGGTTATGTGACGCACCTTCCAAAGGACCAAGTCTTTGGCATTGATTCCACCCAGAATGCTGTTCTTGCCACGCTCCCAGATGCCTTTCCTCAAGTTCACTATGCGTTTGTCCGCAGAAACAGGGAGCAGGAACGGTTGGGTATCGCCTTGAATGAGATACCAGAGTTTAATGACATCGGCCATTTTGATTGGTGGCAATCGACAAGTAGAGTCCAAGACCTCGAGGGCGAAGGTTTGATTCTGTCTCAGATTTTCTTAGTCTAGTCACGCATCTGGCGGAACGTCCTGATCCAAATCAGAAGTCCCAACATAGACTCGGAGATTCCTATCAACAACTCCGCGACCAAAAGCTTGGACAGCAGCTGTACATAAACATGTACGAACTTGCATCAGGAAACGTGGGTTTGCCTGATTTGCCTGATTTGCCTGACAGGTTGACGTCAACCTGGCGACAGGCACTTCAGGCCAATCATGGCGTCAGG
>ML170196.1:217324-233483 GCA_004355085.1 Rickenella mellea
ACCGCGATTTGGTACGGCTTGTTCTTGTAGTAACGACAGCTTGGCAGTTCATGTCGGTTTGCCGTTAGACTCGGTGACTCGGATAGATTGGTGGGTATAGACTGCACATGTCACGGTGCCTTCACACTGTTTGTAAATTTCGTGTAGCCCATAGCCGTGTTCGATGTGGTGAGCGTGTCGGACTAGGGAGGAGGACGAGGATTTGTGCCGTGCAAGGATGTGGGCAAGTGCGACGGATTGAGGCGAACATAGCCGGCCCTAAACTCACTCTCATGTGACGTGAAGTTGACTTCGCAGTCTTGGTTGCTCTCCTCACACTTGTTCGCACATACTTGCACTTGAACTATCCCCTGAGCTCACAATCAGGCGGAGGACAGCACGGGGAATCGGATCTGTAAGTTTACCAACCAGTGACATTAATGTTAACTGGTTCGATCCTTTTGGCAGCCAGAAAAGCAAGGAAAAATGTTCACCAGGACATAGTAGGTTAGCCATCTGTTCGTCTCACGAACTGTTCGATCTGATTATGGTTCTTTAGATTCCCAATATTCACGAAGACCGCACTGAAACCAGCAATGCCAACTCCCGCAGCCCCGTGCGCCGTTCATGCATAATGCGTAAAGACGTCAATATTGATTTTGCTCAGCACGTCGAATAGTTAGTACGGGCAGCGATCAGTATAGGAGCATAATACCCACCAGGTAAACTCCTCAACCGCCAGTGGCTTCATTCGTATTAACTGTCCGCGCAACAGTTTCGATACCACGCGATAACATCACTCAATGGTCCACCACTGTCCTCCGTGCGAGGTTAGGCGCAGACCGTAACATCGAAGGAACGGGCGGCATTCCAGGCGTAAACGAGCGTACGCGTATCAAGCAGGGATCACCATTCGTCAATCAGTATTTGCGCGATGGCTGATTGGTTGGCGACAGGAAACGCTGGTGTTGAGATTTGAATAGCGGGCATTCATTATATACAGCAATATGTATTATATACAAAATATACGATGTTTGAATTCATATGAACCATCTGGAGAGCCCGAATAACCCAAGAGCTGCCGCCTGCGCTGAGCAACCATGACTGATTCACCTGATGACGGTCGACTGACTGACTGACTGGCGCCTGACAAACCTGGACGGTCTGCCTGGACGCCAGGGAACCTGATTTACCTGTGTGACCTGGCTGTCAGGCGTGACAGGCATATCAGGCGAACCCACGTTTCCTGATGTGAGAGAGTCAACTTGAAGCTTACGCTATCATCGTAGGCAGTAAACACGTGCAAATCGAGACGCATTCTACTCAACTTCACTGCACCTTCTACAACCAAGATGCCTGACGAGTTATTGCTAAACCGCTGGATTGACGGTGATGACTCTCGGCAGGTCTTTGACGTCAAGATTGGAACAACCAACATCGACACAGTGGCCACTCTGAAGAAGTTGGTCGCGGCCCAGGCCAGTGATGCTTTTGGCCACTTCACACCTCGTCAACTAGACCTTTGGAAAGTAAACTCGTCAAGAAAGATTTCGAAAAGGCTACGGCGGAAATCAACTGGGATACAGACCCCTTAAATCCCGCGTCTCTGATGTCCGACGTCTTCAAGAGTCGACCACGTGAAGGCTTCGCGCACATCGCCGTGCGGGGTCCAAAGGGTTCGTATTCATGCCTTAGCATGTGACAACTATCATCCATCTGGCCCTAAATCATTTATTCCTTTGGCGCAGAGGTCTCCGGTTGGTGACGATCATTTTGTAGCATATAGCCCGCTAAAGCTATCATTGGTTGTGCTACCTTAGATACAGTCGCGGGAACAAAGCGCCGTTTTGACGACGGTATGTCGTTCCATTTTTGAACCCCATGTAACATGATGCAACTGATGACTTTACAGCTTTCCCGCTAATAGTTGACCCTTCAGACGAGATCTGCGCGAAACTTATTCAGCCATTCGATTATATCCCAAAATGTGCAAGAGATGTTGTGTCGCTCATCAAGACCCCCCTCCTCCAAAAGCTGCCAGTGAACCTCTTCACGTTTCGGTGTATCTCGTACAGTGTACATCCAAGGATTTCTACTTCTCATTTTGAACACTGACGTCTCTTGATCGGCGGTATCCCTCTACTGCGAAACTCCTCCAGCCTGCTGCAGGTGAACTGGAAATGATTATTTCATATGCTTTGTCCGATTTCAATGGACAACAAGCTATGTCAGCTAGTTCGGAGGATATGCTCCATAGTTCTGTGGATGCACTGCTCAGACATCCACTCAGAGTGATGAATGCGCGCCTCGGTAGTGGTGAAATGCCAATTGAGATGGATAGAAACAGGGCAAATGAGTATGTACCTCCCATGTTCTTTGACCCTCGTGATGAATCTATTTGTATTTGTCTTCCTAGGGAATCCTCTGCAGTGACTAATCGCCGCCCAGACTTCTTGCTGTGGCTGAAGGACGTACTCCTGTTTTGGGGAGAGGAGAAGGCAGTCTCCGGCGCTGAAAATGATCTAGAAAAGGATTTTCGAATGATCAACCCCGTTGTTTCCGGTGACGTTAATTTCATGATCTGCTATACGGTGAATGGGCGGAGAATCCGTTTCTATGCTACTGACAGCTCTCAACGAAAGAGTCCCACTCCCTTCCTACCGCTCACAGACGAACTAGATATTACTTCCTTCCTACGTCGTTTTAAAGTCCTGCAAACGGTCATCAACATTGCGCGCATCATGGTGACGATCAAAGATGATCTTCCCGCTGTTACCTATCCTCTAGGCAAGAGGATGAAGTCTGGACACTCAGAAATAACCTGCAATTTCGATGGTGTCATGAAGAAGCTCCTGGTAGCCCATCTCCCTTATTGTGATCCAGATGTGGAATTTCGCGTCAAGTTCCTCTGTGACATGTACAAGCACGCGAAGGTCATCGCGGCCCCGTTCAGGTCAGAAGCGACCCGAGACTGACGGAAAGTGGTACACATTATATGGTTGAGATGACGACGATGGGTGCGCGACAACTACCAGAGAGCGAAGAAGAGCTTCGGGTTATGGCAAAAGATCTGGTCACTGGGCTTGACTGGTTGCATAAAGGGGGCTATCTTCATCGCGATATCCGGAATCAAAACATCGTATATGATCAAGTCTTGAAGCAATACGCCTTAATTGATTTTGAACATGGAGGCAAGCACGAAGGCAGGAGAAGTCAAAGACGAAACCCCGCAGCAACATCCTTTGATAGGGAAAATGATTGGTTAAGAGATTGGGATTATGGAACGCTTGACGACGGCATCTACAACATGGCATCCGACATGTACCAGTTTGGGAGGTTCTTACATGATTGGTTTCGCCGCATGATTGATTCGGAAGACGGGAAAGATTTTGTGGCGAGGTTGACAGGGAAGAAGATGACAGCAAAGGAAGCACTTATACATGAATGGATCCGGACTGTCCCATAACCTGCAGACATTTCGCAGCAGTTGACGATCAATGGCACATATTCTTTTAGCGAATTTTTTGTGGCAGATTCTTGGTCTCAAAATATATTTTACATTGTCGAATTCGACCACTCCAGCCCACAGTGAAATTTGTCTAGTCACTCCGAGGAATACAGATTGCACGAGATTCTGATACACTCTTGCTAGATCGAAACCTAGTCAGACCGGGTGACATCTGGTGCAATCGAGTCCGGTCGGGCTTGATTCCTCTAAAATCCCCCCGATGTTATTGGATTAAAATCATATTATATTTCCATTCACTGTCATTCTATGTGTACACCGAGCTCCACACGTTAAGTAAGTGGCCCACTGCGAATGTGGCGCCATTTCCTGCCTCTACGATATACTACTGGCCATCTCGTCCTGTTGTCGCGTTGTAGTCCGAGCCGCTGCGTGTACAGGATGTGTCCTCGGTCTTAAAGAGGGACTGGCCCATGGCCCAGTAGCATTCGGCTGTTTCTTTACTACGGTGGTGGGCGGGTGAAGGAAGGGTCACAGTCACGTTACGCGTAACATCTGCCTCTGAACATCCACAGGTCGCCCGACTTACGCAGGTGCCCTTGCAAATAGGCCGACCGTGCCGTACCGAAGACAAAAATGAGTAAGGTGGTCTTTGGCAAGTAATCCCAACCTTGTCTCTCTCGTAACTTTGCTCAACTGCGTGACTTGCAGTCGGAAATGTACCGTACAATATGGGCGAGGCAAGTCCAGTCCATGAAGACTTCGCAACAGATTCTGAAACATATTTATCTACAGGAGCAGCTCATTGAAGTATTCAAATCCGTTGGACAAGTTGTTGGATTTAGGTGCGGCCTTCGTTACTGTGTGATCGTGTGCTTCAAACTCTCAAGCTCAAAAAAACAATGCACATTGGCGCCTTTCATATTTAGACTGGTCTTCGACAGAGAGACAGGGAAGCCTCGAGGATATGGATTCTGTGAATTCTCTGGTACATATTCAAGTTCCCGTCGTCCCTTAAACAGCAAAAGACAAGAAATTCGTTTGTGCTGATTGACCCTCCTCCCGTTTGCATATATCCCTCAAAATGTGCACATCAAGACCACGAAACCGCAATGTCAGCCGTCCGCAACTTGAACAACGTCGACGTCGGCGGTCGTCCACTTCGCATCGACCTCGCCGACTCCGATCCTTTCTTAGAAGGCAAGACAACTATTCGCGGTGAACTCCTCGACGGCTCAGAGACAAGATCGCAATGGCGTGAGCGTGAAAAACGCGGACTCGGTGACGATCGAAGAGGTGGATCTCAAGAAAAAAATGATCCTCGCGCATTCTTGCGAGCTCTGCCTACAGGTGTTCCACTCCCGCCTGGCATGTCATCGCTCGACGCAATCAGTCAGAATCTTGCGACAATGAACCCCAGCCAACTTACTGAAGTATTGGCGCAAATGAAGGTGTGATACGCAACGATAAGGATAGCCCTGTTTTACTTATGAAAGCAACGATCGTTAGGCGTTCGTCATCAGCCACCCAGACCAGGCGAAGATTCTTCTTCAAGAACATCCGCAACTATCATATGCATTGTTCCAAGGTCTCCTTCTGAATAAAATTGTCGATCCTGTCATTTTACAAGTATGTCTTATTTTTGGATAGGATTGTATTCCTTTGTGAATCAAGTTTATTCTAGCGAATGTTGGCTGCGACAACGATGAACGCGAACGGTGCATCCCAACAAGCTCCCGCACATCCACCTTCCGGCCCGAATGTTGCTTCGATGATGCCTCCCCCCGCTATATCTCAACCAGCTCCACCTTATGCAAATGTATACCAACAACAACCGCCCGTTATGCCTCCCGTGACGCCAGCATCGTATTATCAACCACCACCACAAACTATGCCTCAGACCCACGCGCAACCGTATCCCCCTCAAGCGGTTCCACCACAGCCAGCAACTGTCCAGCAACCTCCCCCGCACGTTGCTGTTCCGTCGAATATCGATCCCGCACAAAGAGTTAGCAGTCTATCTATACATCTAACCACGTCGCCGTCATTAATTACCTCACATCAACTAGGATATGGTTTTACAGGTTCTCGCATTGACTCCGGAACAAATTGCTGCGTTACCAGCAAAGGACAGAGATGCGGTCCAACAAGTCGTATGTGCAATACAATATCTCGAAATTCTTACCTGACCGTGATGTTTTCACTTCATATGCAGAGGAGTCAATTCATGGGTGTATTGAACCCGCGATAGCATGTTACCGACGGATTTTGACAGGGAGGATTAGCGAACAAATTGCCGTTACTTCCCGATTCTTCCTGATTTAAAAGCATAGTGTATGCACAATATTTTGATGTGAATAATTTTCACCTGTATATCATAGTAATGCAGAATCAAATTTCCTTCAGAACTTCGATAGAGACAAACAAATTGTTTTCTAAGATTACACAATCCAGTGAATAGGTATAGGTACAGCAACAATGACAGATATATAAGCGAAACTGTATCTGTAATAACAGCGATAGCAAGCACAGGACATTACACTAATTACGGCGCGCCATTGGCAGCATTGGCAGCGTCAACACGCGCGGATACCTTGTGACGGTGCTGGCGATTTTTAAGATGTACTTCGAAATTGTTCAGCGTTTCCCCAGGACCGGGGGTGTACAGCTTCAAGAAACAAATTAACAAAAATGCAGAGCCGGGTTAACGAACAATCGCACCTTTCCTGGACAGTCAAGACACTTGATCCGCCATTCAACCGGCCCAGCCCCACGGCGAGGAATGATGTCTAATTTGTCATCAGGATACTTGACCAACACTTCAGCCAATGCATTATCTAGCCACTCTGGTCGTTGCTATTAACAGAAAGTGTTAATGGCGGGATATGTAATAATATCGCACGAGGAAAACTTACCGGTGGTGGTGCCGCAGGATCAGGCTTTACTTCCGAGGTCGACTTCACCGATGAACTTGTTGCGTCGCCATTCGCGGCGGAAGCTGTGAGGTCTTTTGTGCTAGATTCAGGAGGTGGTGGCGGCTCCGACGATGCAGTCGAGGACCCCTTCGAATGAGCAGATTTATGGTTTACGCCGTTAGTTTGTAAAACGGTCTCCGCTAATGGTCGTTCCGATGCGCTGGAGCTTACACTGGATGCAGGCGACAGTGGGCGATCTAGTGGACCGGAACCTGACGTTTGGGCTTGCTTCCCTTTCCGTATCGACTTTTCGCCCCATAACTCGTGCTTCGAAAGGGAAGCATCGTGCTCTGAGACGGATGGAGGAGGCGTCTGTTCTTGCTGTGCTTGATTTTGGGCTTTCAAAGCAGCCGCACCCCGTTTTCTCGCAGGCGTCCTTGCTCGCTCGCTCTCCAACTTCAGATTGATGTGGTATTCAGCGTCCGCATGATAATCGACAGGCCGAGGTCGGCGATGACGATGCCAGAATTTGCCTATATAAATGTGAGCAACGACGCCAAGTACTGTACCCATACTCGGACTCACCACAAGCACCACATTGAGATTTGTCGCCTAATGGTCCTTTACGACGCCCAATGGCGATAGGATCAGGGCATCCGCAATTGGAGCAGTGCCATACACCATCGATCATGTTTGCATGCTGACCATCCGCAAACTCTTTTTCCTTTGCTTCCTTCTCAAGTTCTCGCTGTCTTCGCGCTGTGATGATCTTGGACGAGCGAGAGTCCGGAGGCGCTGCAGCGGATGATGAGGGTGGTAATGGATTATCGCCTTCCAGTGGCGGACCAAATGTTGATGCATCGGCAGCAGTTGAAGGCGTTGGCGCAGAAACTTTAGCGCGACGCTTGAGCACGTCAGGCGCGTATGCAGGAGCTTTGAACGAGCCCTTCGGTTTCGCAAGCCTCGAGACGATTTGAGGTACGGGTTGGGGTTGCACAGGTTGGCTCTGAGGTAAAATCGTAGTCCCATTCTCAGATGCCACCATGTTTGCAATAGTGACAGATGCGGCGATCGCCGCACCTCTACGAGTTGGAGGTGGTGCTAAAGCTGCAGCAAGGGCGAGAGTATTCGGATCGACCTCCGGGAACCCAATCGCAGGCGTCCGGTGAGTTTTGATGGGTTCGCGGTCGGGAAGGGCAATGCCACGACGGCCACGGGTATTGCGTTTGCGCCGCTTGTTGAGTTCCTTTTCCCGTTCCTTATCGATGCGTTCGATTTCCCCATCACTGAGATAGTTAAGGATTGGCGTGAACGCCTGTGTTTGATCGACAGGCCTGGGCCCAGAACTGACGTAAGGAAGGAATGACATGCGAAGATCCTCGTCCTGGATGGCCGACCCGTCGGATGGACGTCCAACGATGAAAAGTGACTTTTGGTACGAATGGACTTGTTCCCTGATCGCGTGCGCAATGGCCGTCCTGCAAACCACATCAGTAAATGCGCCTAGTAACACAACACGACACATACTTGAATTCGCCAGTCAGACCAAGATCATTGCCATACACCTCTGCAAACTGTTCAGGGGATGCATCCTCGTTGTCGATATCCCACTCGAACTGATCATCAAGTTTCATCGAACCAACAGTGATGTCCAACTACGAGGTCGTCAGTGACCGAGTAAAGGAGAAACGCGTTATAATCACCTTGATCAGAATACGCATTTCCTCCTGCATCTTGTCCTCGTCCAGCTCAAAGTCATTGACATTCATAGCATCATCCTCGCCAGCTTTCAATGCTCTGAGTAACGGTTTTGATGCAATGACTTCCTTCGCACTCGCAGACGATTTACTTTCTCCAACCTTCCGTCGCTTCTTGACATGCGACGCGCAACTCGATGCTTGTGCAATGGCACTCTTTCGAACGAATCCATTCTTCGACCGCAGACGCCGCCGCCACGCTTCCCACCATTGGAGCGAGTCGCCATTGAGAGTCCCTCGAACAGGTCCTTCGGTTGTGCCTGTGGAATAGGATGACGGTTGGGATGGGGCAAGGTCTTCGTCCGCGAGAAGTGCGCTGTGCGTCTTGTAGTCACTGAGTTGCTCTTGGATCGACTTCGTAATCGTGCTAAAGTATGATTGCGGTAGGGAGTAGTCGTCGACGATCGACTGCGCGAACGCTTCTGGAGTAACGACAGGGTCTAAAATGATAGGTTAGCATAACAAAACAGACACGGAGAAAGTGACTCGAAAGATATGCGAACAAAGAAACTCACCGTTAATATTCCATACAAATGTATCCCGGTACCTCTGATGCTCGACATCGAACTCCAATCGAATGGGAACCAGCTGCTCCTCCCTGTCAGCATCCTCAGCACTCAACTTTTTCGGCACCTTCAAACCCTCTCTCCTCCCCTTCCCGCGTCTCTCCCTCCTCTCCCGCTCGAGATCCTTTTCTCGTCTCGGATAAACAATGTTAAACTGCGGAATCCGTCCATCTCGCTCCCTCGCCCTCTCCCTCAGTATCGCATCCCGCTCTGGATCTCGTTCCCACCATTTGGCATGTTTGTTCCATTCAGCAGTCTCCCCGCGCATACGGTCGCGCATCGTGCGGAAACGCTCCTCATACGCCTTGTCAGTTTCCATCCATCCTTGGATGTCTGCGACCTCTGCGTCAGATAACGGTGGGATCTGTTCGTCGGCTTGGGAGAGAGGTACGGGGGTCACGCGCGTCACCGCAGGGTTGACGTTGACGCCGGGGGGAAGAAGGTTAAGTCCGTTCGCCTGCGCTTGAGCAGCAGCGGCTGACGGTCCAGCAGATGGTGTTGCTGCCGCTGCCGATGCTGTCGGTATAGGCGGGATTGTTGAAGCCAGAGGACCAGGCGGAATGGGACCAGGTGGGATGGAGCCAGGCTGTGCGGTGCCAGGTCTCGCGACAGGCGGCATAATACTCGGTGCAAGTGCAGGTATTGGCGGAGCGTTGAACGCCGGTTTCACAGGACTGCTCGACGGCGTGCCAACTCGCATTGCATTGGGATTGCCAGGCAGTGGCGGGATGCCCGCGGGACCTATCCCAACACCACCGCCAGCGCCCATAGCAGCCATTGCTTTCCTCTCTTGCATTGCTTGCATTTGCGCCATCTGTGCAGCCGCTGCAGCCGCTGCCGAAGCGGACGCGGACGAGGCGGGCATAGGCAGGTTGTTGAGCCCGTGCATGCTATTCGGTAGACCGGGGATACCAGCGATGGAGGAGGGGTTGACTGGAGGCATGTTCGGACCTGGTGTGAGCGGTGCGGTCATGCCGCTAGCGTTCATCGCGATGTTGTTCATACCGACGTTCGGATTGGGTGGCGCCGAGTTCGGTAAGCCAGGAGCTGGGGCGCCACCGAACGGAGCCATGTTACCCATCCCACCCATCGAGCCCATGCTCATAGCGGTACCAGGTCTTTGCATACCGACACCGGCTGCGTGTTGCTGCTGTTGCTGCTGCATCGCCATAGGGTTCTGCGCAAGACTCGCTTGGAGCTGCTGAAGATTCTGCATATTCTGCGCGATGTTCTGCATACCCACCGGGAGCGACGAATGTTGCTGCTGCTGAGACATCGCATGCTGCTGTTGCTGGTGCTGGGGAGTCTGAGGATTTTGTTGTGGATGGTGTTGCTGGTGTTGTTGCTGATTCTGGTGCTGTTGTTGTTGTTGTCGATGAAGGAGATTTTGTTGTTGTTGTTGGAGCTGGAGCTGCTGGAGTTGCGTGAGGTTGAGCCCAGCCATAGCGCCCATATTCATCGGCCCCATGTTCCCTATTCCTGCCATATTACTCGCCATAGCGGTCAAACGAGCTTGCATCTGTTCCTCGCTCATCCCATTCATGGTACCTCCGCCAGCACCAGCACCAGCACCTACGCCACCTACGCCACTTCCACCAGCCATAGCATTCATACCACCACCCATATTCGCGGCCATGTTATTCATGCCCACGTTCATGGGGTTCATACCTGTCAACGAATTCAGCCTCCCCATGCCATACTGCGAAATAAAATTGTTCGGCGCGCTCATACCTCCCGAGAACATCGCGCCAGCCCCTCCACCCATAGAGTTGTTGTTGTTATTGTTATTGTTGGCGCCTCCACCACCTATCCCCATCGCGCCTATAGCCGAGTTACCACTCGCGCCTCCTACGACGCCACCGCCACTACCACCTCCGATACCATTCACCATACCGCCGCCACTTATTGGCGTCTGCGGCTCGTGGCTACTCTGTCTCGCTCCCATTCCTGGATGGTATCCTCCCTGTCCCTGTCCTTGTCCCTGCGCCCCTCCTTGTCCCGCACCTCCCGCCTGCTGCTGATTTTGCTGCTGTTGCTGTTGCTGCTGCATCCCCGAACCCTGCATCCCCTGCTGATGCTGCTGATCCGACATCGACGGTCCAGTATGTTGACGAGGTAAAGAGGGAGGGGGCATCATCCCGCCCATATTCATGTTCGGGTTGTTGTTGGTCATGTTCATATTCGCCATCCCCATCTGCTTCAACATCTGTGCTTGCGCCTGCGCCTGTCCCATGCTCATATTCCCCATGCCTCCCATGTTGCCCATGTTGCCCATGTTGTTGTTCATGCCGGCCATGCCCATCATACCTTGCTGTCCTTGCATCGGCAACCCAGCGTTCCCCATTCTCGGCGTCTGCATTTGCTGTTGCCCGTTGATGCTCCCCGCCGATCCTGGACCTTGTTGCACCTGCTGTTGCTGGATATCGCCAGAAGAAGGCAACTTGCGCTTCATGCCCAAGTACGGCGAGCCCATCTGGCTACCTCCACCACCACCCTGATTTTGCGCATTCGCCTGCTGCTGCTGCTGCTGCTGCTGTTGGTGATGGAGTTGAGCCTGCTGCGATGGTGTCGGCGCTCGTTGCATCATCGCGTACGATTGTCCATTTTGACTTTGTTGCGTAGGCGAGTGGTGTGGTTCGGACCCAAACCCAGCGTGACTGTGGTTACTCTGTGCGGTCTGCGGACGCGATGGAGGGCGGCTCATCTGCTGTTGCTGTTGCTGCTGTTGGTGATGCTGCTGCTGCTGCTGCTGCTGCTGCTGAGCGTACCCATTGCTTGGTCCCGCCATCTGATTTGCATGGTGCTGCTGTTGCATCTGCTGGTGTTGCATCTGCTGCTGGTGTTGCTGCTGCTGAGGATGCTGAGGATGTTGACCAGCGGCGGTTCCCGGTCTCGAAGGAAGAGGACCAGGAGGTCTCATCACACCGCCTGGTTGGGACATGACATTTGGCGGACGCGGGGCTATCTGCTGAGGGGGCGGCATTGATGCTGGGTTGTAGTACCCCGGCGGGTAACCCTGGTTCGGAGTATTATTGCCGTGCTGTGGCGCGCCTAGCGTAAAAAATTTAAACTTTCGTTAGCACATCACACGGAAACAAACGTGTTGTGAAATATGGAAAGGAGGAGAGACTGACCAGGAAGGTGGGATTGCCGTTGGGCCATGGCTTTGGCTTGTGCAGTCTGGAGTTCTTGCGGGGACATGTTGGCGAGTTGTTGGAATTGAAGGTGTTGGGGAATGCCGGGCATTGGGCCCATTCCCATCTGCGCGCCTGATGCAGAAGCAGCCATGTTGAGATTTGGATTCTGGGCGCCCAAGGCCGTCGATGCAGCGAGCGCGGCGGGGTTGATTGTCGCCATGTTTGCTCCTCCTAACCCACCTACTCCTCCAGCACCACCGACTCCTAGACCAGGACCACCAGGACCGTGAGCGAGACCGGCAGAGTTATTGGCCAGTAATTGGGCAGGGTTGAGAGTTGTGTTTTGTTGCTGGGCGGATTGGCGGTTCCAGAGGAGGGCGGGATTGATGGAGTGCTGGCCGTGGAAAGGGAGTGTGAAATTAGAGGGATTTTCGGCCATTCGGGGGGAGGAGAGTGTGTGCTCGCTGTGGGCGGCGGCGACGAGCACGCGTTGGTCGATGTGCGTGGCTGTGCTTGGAGAAATGTCTCGCTGGTTGGCAGCGTCGTCCTCAACCACCACACAATAGTCACACTCGTCACAGTCACATCTCACCGCCACGTCGGTGTCGGGGCAGCGACAATGATCTAGAGGATCGACGGAGAGCACGTTCTATTATCTAAGGATCCTACGCAATACCGCTGAGAGCAGGCCGTCTGTTAACATACACACCCCGTCCCGCGTGCACACCCGATAACTCGGCATCGGCGAGTATGTCTCCGGGTGTATCCGTCCTGAATCCACAAGCACCGTTCCGAGGATATCATCTGCATCCGGTATTCGTCCCAACGGTGGGGGATTCCGCTGGTCTATCCATCGTGTTAATATAATCAAATTTCAAAAAGAACGCGAAGGAACCCGGACCGAAGATGTGCATCCACCCATTTTGAATCTGGATCCCCCCGTTCACCCACACCTCGTCATCCAGTACACTCTCCCTGATCACCTCGTGCAGCATCTTAACAAACTTCGCTGTTATGATATACCACGCTCAACCCCCAAAATAGAATGATGAAGATTGATCGACGTACGGTTGTCCACAAAGTCGTTCAGCCCGCTATCTCCGTCTTCCACTCGCACCCACCCCAAGATACCTGCGTCACTCGTAGGTACCTTTTCGCTGAAGTTGAGCGCGAATGCAGGCGTTGTGCGTGAGGCAGGGTTTGGAGGATGCACAAGGTGGTAGAACAGAGATGGATGAGACGGGTCTTTTTGTGCTGGTTGCGTGAACGGCGTGTGGTTCTTTTCGTGTAAATTATGAGCTTGTGTTATGTGTCGGGAGTGGCACAATCGTGAGGCTGATGTCGGACCTATGCTACATTCTGTGCAATGAAAGAAAAGGAGGCGTAATGAACTCACTAGCAAGCGTTTTGCCACGAACAGGGGAGAAAAAGGCTAGACGCCTCCCCTCGCTAGATGCATGTCGCGAAAGGCAGCGTCCGCTGAGCGTCCATTGACGCACAAGTGAGTGCAAACGCGTTCGACCGCAATTCGTGGTCATGCAGTACAGTTCGTCACAAACTGTCAGGCTCGGGCAAAATGTCGCGAAAGTTTAGAGAGTCGATGGGACGGAAGTTAACCGCCCAAAAGTCAATTAAAAGCTAGGCCTGCAGTTTGGTACAATCGTGCAAGATCTTGAAGCTTGAGGCGCCGTTTGTCAGGTCACCGGTGCCGAAAACAGGAATGCGTTACGCGTGTCGTGACCGTGACACTTCGGCTAGACGAGAGTCAGACCAAGCCGCCTCGCCTCACCGCCTCAGTGCCCTCACCGCCAAATCCATTCGCACTTCACGCTCAGACACACATGGCAGACATGGAAGTAGACCCGCCCACCACCGTAGTGAAGAAAGAGCCGAAAGATGCTGCACCGACGAAGGATAAGGATGGAAAGAAGCGCTTTGAGGTCAAAAAGGTTCGTTGTCTCTCTCTGTCTCTCTGTGGGTCTATTGGGGTCGACATCGTCGTATTTTACGTTGGTTTCTGTCTGTTGATTGTCGCTATCATGAATGTGATGAGTGAATGAATACTGACGAATACTTTTGTTTCCAGTGGAATGCGGTGGCGTTGTGGGCATGGGGTAAGTATCTTGATCCACTCTTTGACTTCACCCGAAAACTCACCACGAGTCTTCACTATTGTACAGATATCGTCGTTGACAACTGCGCGATATGCAGGAACCATATCATGGATCTCTGTACGTTGACGGTCCCTCTCTCTTAAGCGCGCGTGGACGACAATATCGACAAACGCGCGTGCCTCTGGGTGATTGGACTGAATTTTTAACTGTTTGATTTACTCGCAGGTATTGATTGCCAAGCGAACCAAGTTTCCGCGTCTTCGGAGGAGTGCAATGCGGCGTGGGGCATTTGTAACGTGCGTGCCATCTTCCACACTTTGAACCCTTCTCAGTCTCGGTGGCGCATATACAATTCGACTCATGTTTTTGTGCGTCTATTCCTGTGCCGTGCCTCGTGGTCTTTCTTCTTATGACTCCTGTCGCTCAAATTCGGTGGCGCTCACAATGCTGATTCATTTTTGGCCGTTGGCTTTTTAGCACGCCTTTCATTTCCATTGCATCTCGCGTTGGCTAAAGACGAGGAACGTATGTCCGTTGGATAACAGGGAGTGGGAGCTTCAGAAGTGCGTTTACAACCGCATAGTCGTCACTTGCGTGTTACTGACTTCCGAACAGGTATGGGCGCTAAAGAGTCGATGTTCTTCAGACGGACCATCCATCGCTCCCCCCAAGGTTACTTTCGGCAAATTCATTGTTCTGTAGATGACAAGACCTGTATCATTACCCCTCCATTTGCAAATGCCATCTTGTTCACGACTTGTCCACCCCGCGCCTGCGCCTGCCAATTTTCTCCGTTTTTTCAAGATTTTTATTTGCCTTTCTTCTCCGCTCGGATGTCGGATGTCGGAACAGGTACGAGTTTATCAGAACAAAGCGGACGTTCTGATCCTTTCTGATGGGTACCACACCGATCTCAAACGCATGGTGGGACTAACTTAATACCTCGACACGGTTCGGCTGCGGGTTTCTGAGAGGTATAAAAGCCTGCAAGACGCGTTCGAGTGTGACATTGTCTCTTTCACTTCAACCACTACCACCACCACTAGAACCACGACTATGTCGACGGAGAAAGAGAACGTTCAGCCTGTCGCGGACGTCAAGCTCGAGAACGACGTGCTCGATGTGAAGGCTAGGTTCAAGCAACAGTCGGTTGGTGTGAAATCGGTACGTGGTGGTATGTGGACTGGTTACGCATTCATCGACATCATGTGGGCAGGAGGGGGACGTGAAAGGGTCATCGCACGTCGAGGATGACGATGAACTCGAGGAAGACGAGTTGGCCGACGACGACGAAGACATTGTAAGCCAACCTTCACTCAACTCATCATCATCATCATCATCATATAGCATTAACGAAACATGTTGTTAGGAAATTGGCACGGCGGTCATGCTTCAAGAGGTGTGTCTCTATTTGTACTGGTGTGTTTATTTATCACTAACATATCTGCATTGTCCTTAGCCTAAGGATGATGATGACGACGATGAGAACGACGCGTCTTTCGTCCGTGGTTCAACACCGCCAGACGTAGGTGAAGACGAGGAATGGACTCCTGAGCCGTCTCCGTCGCCGACTATCGAGGACCAAGTCGCGCGCGGCACCATTGATGGTACATTCAACTATTACATGCAGCAGCCAGCGCCACCTGTAGCTCATCCTGACGCGATGCACGGCGACGATGTTGATATGGCATCTGATGGTGAGGATGATGAAGCCGTCGACGCTGACGTAGAGAACGGCTCGGCCTTCATGCTTCAAGAGGTACGTCTTATTTTTATTTGTATTCACCCATGTCACGCGTAGACGCTCACGCCCTCATTTTTGTTTTTTCTTTCTTGTTAGCCGACGGATGAAGATGGTGAGGACGACGAGGAAAATGACGCGTCGTACATGGCGCCTTCGTCTCCCGAGGATGTTGGTGAAGATGAAGAATGGACACCCGAGCCGTCCCCGACGATTGATGACATAGTCGAAGGCGCCTCATACCTCGGCATGCCCACGCACCACCAGGCACCAGCGCCTCCTGCAGCTGAAGCTGACTCGATGGAACACTAGGATCCGGAACCGCGCGTCGCGTGGGGACGAGCGGCGTGCAACGGGTAACTTTAGCGTCTGGGAACTTTGTGAAGCGCTTCTGTATGGACATACTATATCGGAAATGTCCAGCTCTAAATGGATCCCGCTAAAAATTTCAATTTTAATAACATTTGGAATGCCTCGAGCGTTT
>ML170196.1:234602-264594 GCA_004355085.1 Rickenella mellea
TTCCCTCGGTCCGCAACGGTCTGCCTAGATTTCGCTGGACGGGTTTTTCACTGGGCTTGATGTCCGTCTTCTTTTCCACCACAAGCTTAAGTTGAGAAGCGTCAGAGTCCCTTTTCTCTCGTCAAATAGCCAGGTCCGTTTCGTCGATATGTAATGATCGCAACGTGCTTTGCAGTGACCAGTGAAAAGACCTTAGAAAGCTCACAAACCATGACCGTTATATCCAGGTTAGAGCATTTGTTGTCTAAGCAATGCCATACCATAACAGGGTCCTTTGACTCCGTTCTCTCACGACCGCCGCTGCAGATCCTCTCGTGGCCAACAGGATGATAAAATCAGCCTATCGCAGAACTGCCGAAGAACTGCGGTCTGCGGGTGTCGAGCACAAGCAATGAAGTGCTTAGCTCAAGTGCCGACATGAATCATTTGCCAGCTAACGGCAGCTAACGAATGAAATACCCCGGAACCGAGAGCGATGGACCGGACATTGAAGAAATGCCAAGAGGTGATTTGATAGCATTTGACTGTCGTTGCATAATCGTGTTAACGTATACCTTTCTAGAGAATTCTGTGCTCCCAACTTTCCACCATTTTTGCAAGCTCTAGTCAAAGATACTGGCACCATAGAGCATTGTTTTAAATCTGCAATTGGTTATAGGTGTTCCACGGCGGCAAGGAATGTAAATTCTGACCTTTACCTGTCACCTTAGAAATCTCCGCAGGGCTTAACGCGTAGGATCGTACGTGATTGATTAATTCGCACACCCACACAGAGTCACTCTGGTTCTACCATACAGAGCCCCTTCCTCATGTGGAAAACAGCGAATAAAGCAACATGATATGCGAAGAACGATAAATACGAGGGGGAAATTTCTGAGCAACGCATAATCAAGACAATCCCCAGAACTACACTTTAGCATGCTTTTTGTCTTTGCTTTCTTCGCTCTGGCTCTTTCTCAACCCTCTACTGCGATGGATCCAACACACACTGCTACTCATGTCATCGACACCGGATATGCGAAATATTTGGGCAATTTCACTGCGCCGTTTAGCGTAGGCTACCTGGGTGTGCCATACGCCGAGCCTCCTGTCGGTGACCTTCGCTTCCGTGCCCCCGTTCCGTTGGATACGCAGAAACTTAGGGACAATAAGCATTTAGTTAACGCTACGAGTTACCCAAACTTCTGCGTCCAAGGATCGTTGGGTGGCGGCGTTGCTGGTGGTGCCGGTACAGAGGATTGCTTGAAGGTGAACATATATGCGCCAGTGAACAGTACTTCGAAGAGTAAACGTATGTCGCAATTTTACCCACAATGACTCGGAGAAATGATGCTCATTCAATTAATTCTTGCAGTACCGGTATTGGTTTATATCCACGGTGGAGGTAAGAGCGTTTACTTCAGAAAGTAACAGTCAAGTGACAATCGATTGTTAGGTTTCCTTATCGGAAATCCGCGAGTGTGGCCATTTGAATACTGGATCAACCAATCGCCGAACGTCGTAATCGTATCGGTATATTACAGGCTAGATTCATTTGGCTTCTTGGCACATCCGTCCTTCCGTGACGGTTCCGTCGGAGACCTCAATGCTGGATTCTTGGATCAGACTGAAGCTCTCAGATGGGTAAAGCGCTATATCGCAGCCTTTGGGGGTGACCCAGGTCAGGTTACGATTAACGGGCAAAGTGCCGGGGCTTCGAGTGTCGAATTGCATTTAGTTGCAAATGAAGGCCAGTCACTTTTTTCTGGAGCCATCGCGCAAAGCGTGTATCGTGGACCTATCCCTTCACCTGAGCAACAAGTTGTGAGTATCCTCATCTTGACCTAGTGCGATCGTTAAACACTGATTCATTTTCTAAAGCCACTTTTCAATTTTGTTGCCCAACAAGCAGGATGTAATGTCAGTGCGCAAATTTCGACGGTCCTTGCATGCCTTCGCAAGGCTCCAATTAGCGCACTGGCTCAGGCTCAAGATCTAGCCGGATCCGAAACCGCTAATCCGATATTGTGAGTTATTTGAATGGCGAATCTGCTCAGAGCTGATTGCATCACTCGAAGCAACCGATACAACATTTTCCAGCCAGTTATCGATGGAAAAATATTCACAGAACATCCAACTGACCTTTTGGTCCAAGGGAAGTTCGCGCGAGTGCCCATAATGGCAGGGTGAGTTCGATTATTTTATTGCTCCATTATTTTCAATCTTCATTTGTGCAACGCAGGTCGACTTCTAACGAAACCGTAGGCGGTTCAGATGTCCAGTCAATTTTAACATTCTATTTCCCGCAGTTGACTGCACGAGACCTAACTGAGTTTAACAAAATCTATATCCCGTCCGACTTCTCTTCGGAGCAGCAACGCGTCAACACTGCTAGTGGAGAGGCAATATTCCGTTGTGGCGTACGTTTGCCTTGTCTCTCGCAGATCCCGTCCACACATTTTGACCCCTTCACAGAGAGAAATATTGGGCAACGCGGGACGCAAATTCACGAAAGCGTGGACATATCGATATAACCAACCAAATCCAACGTTGGCACCCCCTGGCGACACAGAGCATGCTGCCGAAAACTGGATGATGTTCTTAGGATCAAATTTCGGGTACTGTACTTCATTCATTATTGAATACTCGTCCTCATATGTCCTCTATAGCCCAAATGGAACTGGAGTATTCACCGGTCTCAACAACGTCGAAACCGCATTCAGCCAGGAACTCATTGGTTACTGGCTATCCTTTGTGCGAGCATCCGACCCGAACCGCTTCAAGTTGGCCAGATCCCCCATTTGGCCAGATTTCTCGACTGGTCAACGGCTGGTACTGCAGGAGGATCCGCAAAATACAAGCACCACGAGCGGTGTATTCATAGAGGCGGAGCCGGTCAAAGAAAGTAGCCGTTGTGCATTCATCGCGTCGAAAAGCACAAGGATGCAAAATTGAATGGCGTCATTTTATACGTCGGATTGTGAGGGGCTTCAATTTATAACTTCCATGTCTGGTCAGCGTAGTTCAACCAAGAATTTATGAATGACAAACGTTACTCAGTCGAATGCGTATTGGGATGAGCAAACCTTCAGTTTCAAAGAGCAATTCGTATCTACTTTTGGGACGCTTTTCGACACCAATGACAATGTGAAAGTGGACTTCTTTCGTTTATTTTCTTCCCCTTTCATGACCTCGGGCCTCAGCTTTGGTATCACTTGTGGATGAATAAGGTATGAGGCTATAAGGGGGTCAACTCCGCGCCCTATCCCGAACATGTTGCATTCAGAAAATGAGCGGATATATACGGTAATAGTCGAGATAGCGTCGTGCCCATTGACTCGAAGGCTTGGCAAAATAGTCTAGTATATTCTGTGGCTAATAGTATAAATACAGCGCGAGCCTTCAAGCACCTCGCTCATCTCCCTCCCCGCTCACCGATCCTTAATCCTCAACATCGCTATGCGCTGCTAGAACCAATTCTTTGTCAATTAAAAAAAACCCGATGACACTAGCATCATGCCTTTTGTTTCTGCCTTCGCCCTGGCTCTCTTCCAAGCAGTAAACACAACAATTGCCTTCCATGTAGTTGATACCGGATACGTGAAATACTTGAGCAATTTCACCGCACCATTTAGTGCAGGCTATCTAGGCGTACCATGCCCGACCTCCAGTTGGAGATCTGCGCTTCCGTGCCCCATTACCGTTGGATATCCAAATATTCGAAATGATAATCGAGTTGTTGACGCAAGTACTTACTCAAACTTCTGAATCCAAGAGACTACCGGTGGTGACGATGCTAGGGGGACTGGCACGGAAGATTTCTTGAAGGTGGACATATATGCACGTACCAACGGCGCCTTGACCGATAAATGCATGTAGGCCTTCAACTGTTTATTGTCCGAGACAATATATGTGATCTTGTGGGGTAACTTTGAACAGGTGGGAGACACGCCGAAGAAGTGCAAACTTGATGAATGACGGTAACGGCAACCTCTGGCTGGCAACTAAGACTTCGAATATTGCAATGTGCGGGGGAGTTTGCGAATAATGATACTTCTAAACTGCTACAAAACCTGCGAATGGGGCGAATTTCCATAGCCGAGCAACATCATCTCAACAGAAAACGTACCTTGGGAGCCAGACTGACAACCTTTCCCCACCCTTTCAATCTTAATTCCGCACTAACCGGCCCACTGATACGTGTACCCAACATCTCCCGCTTGTTATTCAGTAGCACTGCAGCGTTGTCGTCAAACCGCACCATCCGCCCGTCCGGGCGTCGCATCGGTTTTTTCGTCCGCACGATAACCGCACGTCGCACATCTCCACGGCGGACCTTCACAATGGTTGATGATGCAAGCGCTGCTGCTGGAATTGGACGAGCGCGTTTGACCACGCAAACAATCTCGTCGCCGACACCTCCCCAACCATGGTTCACTTTGTGTTTTAAGACGTTGACGCACTCCACCAAAAGAGCCCCGGAGTTATCGATAACCTGTATGAATGTTGCAAAGATTTTTGCAATTTGGAAACTGTGTACTTACGTTCAACGTTCCCTTCAGACTGATCATGCTGCGAATCAAAAAGTCAAAAAGAAAGAAAATGTTACGTAATGTCCACGGGGTGTAGGATAAACCTCGGAATTCTCTCCTTCCCTTCCATTGGTCAGCTGTACATGTTCGTCAATGTTTTCTTCTTCGCACCTACTCGTGGCTAAGGCTCAACGGTTCATGCTTTTTTTCCACCCATAATCCTTCGTTCTCTTCTGCGCACTTAGACAGCTGATCAGAGCATCCATGCGTGGCGAAGTAGCCACTAACGATAAATATGAGGGGAGTTGTAATTGCCATTCTGTCGTTGAAGCACTTAGCACTTGCCGCGATGATCTATCTAACTACGCTCTCTGCTCTGGTTCTTTCAAGAATTGTCACTGCCTTAACCTCACCTGCACATATTGTTGACACCGGATATGCGAAATATTCAGGCAATTTCACTGCTCCATTCAGCGTAGGATATCTGGGTGTTCCGTATGCTCAGCCTCCTGTCGGTGACCTTCGTTTCCGTGCCCCAGTTCCGTTAGATACGCAAAAACTCAAAAGCCAGAAACAAATGTTTGACGCGACCAATTATCCAAACTTCTGCGTCCAAGGGACCACAGGTGGTGGTGACGCAGGCGGCGCTGGCACGGAAGACTGCCTAAAGGTTAACATATATGCGCCAGCGAACAGCACTTCAAAGAGCAACTGTATGTCGTATTCGTATTCCATGAAAGGCCATTCTTTAAATCACTTGTATAGTACCAGTGCTGGTTTACATACACGGCGGAGGTAAGAATAGCTAAATATTGCAAGTGAACCAAACTGAAAGAACATTGGACCAGGCTACATTTATGGAAATCCTCGCAATTGGCCATTCGAGCACTGGATCAACCAGTCGCCAAACGTCGTTGTTGTGTCGGTGTATTACAGACTCGATTCATTTGGCTTTTTGGCACATCCGTCTTTCCGTGAGGGCAGCGTCGGAGATTTGAACGCTGGCTTCCTCGATCAAATTTTAGCATTAAGGTGGCTCAAGAGCAATATCGCAGCATTCGGTGGGGATCCATCGCGAGTCACAATAAATGGCCAAAGTGCAGGGGGCGGGAGCGTTGAAATGCATTTGGTCGCAAATGAAGGTGGTCCCCTGTTTTCCGGTGCAATTGCACAAAGCGTATATCGGGAGGTCATGCCATCGCCTGAGCAACAACTGGTGCGTATCATCCTTGAAGTGTAGTCTTTAACCTATTGAATTGACCTCCGAAAGCCTCTTTTCAATTTTGTCGCCAAACAAGCTGGTTGTGACCCCACAGCGCAGATTGCAGCCGTGCTTGCGTGCCTTCGCAAAGTTCCCATAAGTGCACTGGCCCGTGCGCAAGATCTAGCCGCGTCGGAAAGCTCTAACACAGTATTGTATGTCATCTTGCTACCATATCTCTTTGTCACTTATCTCTATTAAAAGCGGCGGATACAACATTTTTCGGCCGGTTTTAGATGGCAAAATATTCACCGATCACCCAACCAATCTTTTAGTTCAAGGGAAATTTGCTCGTGTACCCATTATTGTCGGGTACGATCGACGAGTTTCATATTACTTGTCGTGTATTGACGCAACATACAGAGCAACTTCTAACGAAACGTCAGGCGGAACAGATATTCCGTCCGCTCTGAAGTCCCTGTATCCTCAATTGACGACTCAGGACCTCACAGAATTTAACAAAACCTACGTTGAGTCTGACTTTTCCTCTGATCAACAACGCGTACGCACTGCTACTGGAGAAGCCATGTTCCGATGTGGCGTAGGTCTCGTTGCCTGGTCCATTGTGTGCTTTGGTTGACGTTTGATTTTTGTAGAGGGAAACGTTGGGTGGAGCTGGCCGCAAGTTCACAAAAGCATGGACCTATCGGTACAACCAACCTAATCCGACAAACAGCCAGCCTGGAGATACTGAGCATGCGGCGGAGAACTGGATGATGTTCTTAGGATCAAACACCGGGTAGCCTTTTCCTCATTGGTCAAATTTGTTTATTCATTCTCATCCGTATCTTGACAGAACGAATGGAACAGGAGTGAGGACTGGTCTCAACAAGGTCGAAACCGCATTTAGCCAGGAGCTCATCGCTTACTGGCTCTCATTTGTGCGAGTTGCCGATCCTAATTCGTTCAAGTTGGCACGGTCACCAAATTGGCCAGATTTCTCGACTGGACAGAGGATCGTGCTGCAGGAGGATCCAAAAAGCACTACCACGAACAGCGGTATATTTTCCGAAGCTGATCCACCGAAGGAGATTGCCCGTTGTGCGTTCATTGTGTCGAAAAGCACGGCCATGCAAGATTGAATAATTTGTTATTACACGACTGAAGTAACTTCGTCATGTTAGACACGTTGTACAAGAACTTTTTGTCGTATGTACCACAGAGCCGAGTGCCCACGAAGAAAAGTTGCCACCTGGGTGTGTGGGTCCGTGTTTGCGACTGTCTAGTATATCACGTGCGTCGCGCCGAAAAGCAGTCCTTTCGGTCGCGCCGTCTCTTGTCCTGCGACCACCATGACTCCTCACCCTCCTGGTGCCGATTCTGCCAGTCCAAGATCTACAATCGTCTCTTCTGGTTCATCTAATAGGCCGAATAAAAGATTATCAGCTCCCTCAGACGCTGAATCAGATGCGGACAACACTCGTGACGCGTCAAGATTGGTGAATGGGAAGGGGAGTGGCATCACCGTAGAGACACCTCCCAGGAGGAGAAAGCGGAAGAGAAGAAAGACGAACGGGAAGGACAAGGCGAAAGATCATCCTGTGAGTTCTGGCCTTGTTGCCAACTCGCTTATGCCACCATTTACTCCTCGTTCAGCCCCCTGTTGCCGGGCCGTCAACTGAGCGCGTCCATGAACCCAAAAACTCGATCACACCCCCCCAACGTTTAATTACCTCCCTTTATGTTCCCGCGAAGGAGTCATTGCATCAAATCGCCCACTCAGACAGGACTATGTCATCGGATAGCTCTCAACCCCCAACCACCAAACCTGCGTCACCACCCACGGTCTTGCAGGCTGTAGATGAAGTCATTGAGAGTCATGCTCCCTCGTCTCAGGCGTCGTCGTCGACGGTACCGCAAACCCCATCTACTCAGCCACAGCGAGTCGAACAAACCGGGGTCCAGGTGACCAATAATACCTTTCGTAAGGTCGAAAAATGTATAAATAATACTTTTTCCAGGCTCAGGCGTCCATCACAAGTCTTCAAACCGAACTATCCCAAAAGACCGAAGTACTGCGATTTTGGGCTTTTTCTATGGCACCTTACATTATTCCTCGCAGACTGTTCAAGCCCACGCGACGTTGTTGAAATCTATCCTCACGACAGTTACGTGTCAGATATGCCTGGACCCGATGTACAAGCCGTACACACTTGCTCCATGCGGGCATACCTCATGTTATTCATGGTGAACTCTCATGACAGCCTTTGTGATCGTTTGTGTTCTAAATTGGAGCATTCTTTCAGCCTTGTCTCGTGGTTTCGCGCACCTCCGCCTGATGCAGGACCAGGTTTAGCACCACACCTGGATTCTCAAAATGACAGCATGCTTGCTCTGTCATCCTCGATGCTCATACGAAAGAAGAAGACCTGTCCGCATTGTCGAGGTGTCGTTCAAGTGGCACCAATTGAGTCCTGGAGTTTGAAAAGTATTCTTGGATCTCTGGGAGCAAGCGGTTTACTCCAAGATGTAATACGTCCATCCGAGGATCGGGGGCCGGCTGAATCATCTGGAAGCGGTGCACCTGAAGGAGGTCCTTGGCATGGTATCTTTCGAAAGACCAATGACCAACCATCCCATGGGCGATGGGGTGATCTCGCTTGGCTGCTTGATGGAGACGACGACGACGACGACGTGGGTTGGGGAGTTGGCGAATACGAACCGCATCACGCTCCCGTTGGAGATAACGGCATTGTGGATGAAGAAGATGGCGTACGCCGTTGCTCAAACTGCCTGCATGAGATATGGGGTACTGTCTGCTCTTCTTGCGGATTGATCTACCCGGATCTGTCTGGAGACGGAGGGGAGGATGACCTATCCGATTACTCCGTTGGATCTTTCGAGGACGATCCCGATCGACAGGAATTCGTATTTGATCATATCAGGCGAATGGCTGCACGCTATCGTCCAGGAGTTGGATCAGATGATGCCATGGCTGACGGAGGCGACGATGAAAGTTATGAAGGCAGTTTCATTGACGACGGGGATGGCCGGCTAGACGGTATCGTGCAAGAACCTTCCGATCACGACCGACCCATTCTACTAGACGACGACGATGACAATTCTGAGGTATTCTCACCGCTGCGGCCGACATCCCGTTCTACCCGACGGACTAGACTTGCTCCAACATCGTCTGAGGATGAAGACGAGGACGAAGTAACGTCACACACGCGTTTCATCAGTCGTCATTCGGAATCATCGGACAGCGACTCTGCCTCGAGAAGTTCTGAATCAACATCGTCTGACGAAAATCCCATTGTGCGACGACCATCTACGCGGACCAGGCGGATTGTTGACTCCGGAGACGATGACTCGTGAGCAAATTTTGATTGTCGCCAGAAGTGAATCATAACCCACTTTCAGAGACTCAGACAATGTCAGTGACCGATCGTTGTAGAGATGGCTGGTGGTCTGAAAGATTCTAACATGACACCTTGCATTTGTTGGGAAAGTAAGGATGCAGAGATATCCCGTAGTGTAAATGGTTCGGGTAGGGAGTCTAATCGAGATTGATGACTCATCATCCAATTGGGTTGTGTGACGCCACATTTCGCCACGATACCATTCTTGATCATCCGGGTCGAGTCATGTCGCAGTTTGCATCCAGGCGCCATGAACGCTATAAAAGCTGAATCACAAGTTTCGGCGACTGAATTTACTCCCACTCGCTATGGTCATGGACGTTACCCCAGAACACATCCTCGCACCTTCATCTGTCCTGCAAACCGAACAACTCGCAAGACTAATACGCCTCAATGGTCTCATGAGACGAGCTGCTCTTCAGAGCTTGGATTTACCTCAGTCTGACATTCGACTCAAGCGTCTGGCCGCACTTATAAGGCGCCTTGAGAGGGACGCTATTCGAATGTCCGTATCTCCACCGGAAGATCATTGGCGAGGTAAAATTCTCCGTCCCAGGTGTGTTGTTGTTGCCACTTATTAATTAAATATCATTATTTTATTGATATTTTTGCCAGAATGCGTTATTTCGAGTCATCCGGATCCGATGGAGAGAGGCTGGCGACCACTGTGCTTGAGCTCACTGGCTTGAAAATGTCAGACTTGCAGATTTCTACGCGGAGTGGCCAAATCGTTGTCAGCGGCGAACGCAAGCCTTTGGCGGAATCTAATCAAACGGGAGATGTTGCAGTGGACGAGTTTAAATATGGCAAATTTCTGAAGTGCATCGATTTACCTTCTGGGATCGAGGTGAGCAGGTTGTCGTTAGATTTCCTGCGGGCATGTATTTAGTAATCAACCAGGATCACCATATCACAAAGGTCATGGATAATGGCATGTTGACTCTTCAATGGCCACTCAGTGTCCCTCACGTGAAGTTGGAGTCGTCGAATATGGTAGAGATTTCGTCTTAATCCTCTTTATTAAAACGTCTGCTTTCGAGTTTCGTACGTGTGTCCCAATTCTTTTCATTTATCGAATCGCTAATTTTTGAAATTGAATCACAGACCGTTTTATTGAGGTTTTCATTTCATTTGGGAAACAGATGTCGTGTCATGTAGCCCTCAGCATCACCGCTCTTCAGATAATTTACGAAATTCATGTAGCAAATTCCGTTTTCTTCACACAACTCAGTATGTTATTCGGCGTCCATATACCTATATTATTCGCGTTTTGTCCCGAGTCGCGCGGCGCGGACGGTCACCCAGACTGCCACACGTGGTTAACCCACACGTCATGAGCAGTTCGGCGAGAAGACCATCTACTACCTTCACGGCGCGTTTTCTAGTGCTCGCCTTCCTTCTCCATCATTGCCACATGCCCAGCCTTACTATTCTTCCAATGGTCGTAGTTCTTTCCCCAAACATACGTCGCGTAGGCTGCAACGGAGATGCGATAAGTACTTTCAGAGATTCAGAAAGGAAACCGCAAACTTGCCAAGGCTGAATGGAATAATGTAGTACGGAAGGTGTCCTGCCACCCGTTTGTAGCCATTGAATACATATCCTGTCAGTGCACCTTTCATGGCACGCTGTCGGAATGGTGAAGTTGCTAATTCGGAGGCAAAGGAAGTAGACGGTAGGTTGAGAATGGTCGGGCGGCCATTGAACCTGTGAAGGAAATGCGCACTGTATTGGATAATTCCTTTCTGCTTGCCACCGCCCATTGCACCCCACCATCCCATCTACGAATGGCGATTAGTTTGACAGTCGTTCGAGATTTCGCAAACTCACGTATCCCCCTCCTGCGAAGGGACGGTCAACTTAGAAGCAAGTAATTGAAATTACCGCACTCACCTCCGGGCATTTCAGACATTCTAACATGCGTAGCCCGCATGACTTACACACAGAAAAGTGTGGTATGTGGTGAAGGTGCTTGTTCAGATGGCGTGTGAAATGATTAGACATGCAAGGATGTCGGAATCCGGAAACTATCACTTCCATCGACACATCACCTCGTCAGGTAGCCCAGTAAGCTTTGGTGTCGCTCATTGCATAGTCGAGACTGATGAGCTTCATTAGAATGATATCACACGAACAACTATACAACCTCGCCAATTCGCTGGGAGTAATGGCAATGATAACTATCATTGCGTACCACTTCGTTGCGGTGAATGGGCGACACCTGGCACAAAACGGAGCAGTCCACTCATGAGTGGTTGGGCGCCGCCAAAAAATTTGATATTGGGTGGATGTACATTTGTGGTACTTGTATGTCTACCAATAAATACGTTGCAACTCGAACTGAACTTGTTGCTCTTGACATAGAATTATCTCTTGTTATTCTCGATGTCACGCACCCTCGTTTTCAAATGATGTCGCGAACCTGGAATATTTGTATCTCCGACTTTGAATCCAGGCAGTTATGACACGTCGCCATTAGACGAAGGCAAGGTTATGAGTGAACACCATCTCTGTCGACACATTCCCTCCATGTCATCGTTGGTGTAGCATTCACTGCAGTTGGCTAAGCGTTTAGAACATTGATGTGGGCTGGTATAAACTCTGTAGTACAGTAGAGTGCCATGGATGTCTGCTTTCTACATTACGTCATTCAGTGCTTCGAATATCCTGAAAGGGACGCGTCGAGGGCTTCTGCTGGTACTGCACTGCGGACGACGACGAACGATTCCTACCAAATGGACTAATCAAGATGCAATATGGGGAACAATCAGTCAGGCTCTGTTTTGAGGACTGGAGGCGCGCTTGACAGCTTCGTGGCTGAGCTAGGACCAGATATTGCATACGAGAAGAGGTTCGCGTGAACTTGCACTCATCCTCGGTCTCAAGCTAATACACATATCCTGTTAGCCTGGGCACCGCCAGGTTTTTGAAGACCGTTAAATGTCGCCACCGCAACGGCTATCTGGTTGTGAAGATCTTCATCAAACCCGATCCTGGCTTGTCTCTGAGGACACCACATCGGCGGCTAAAGAGTACGTCCGTGTTGTTCTGCACATTTGACGTTCACTAACACCAGGCCAGTTGAAAGGGAGGCTCTCCATGACGTCTCTAATGTTTACAATTACCAGTCTTTTGTTGAGACGGACAGAGCAGGTTACATTGTTCGACAATGGGTGGCCAGCAGCTTGTACGATCGTATCAGGCAAGTCTAATATTTTGTGGGGACATATATCCGTGATCAACCTATTTTTCCAGTACGCGACCATTCCTAACAACCGTGGAGAAGAAATGGATCTCATTCCAAGTGTTGACGGCTCTTTGTGATGCTCGCAAACGGAAGGTCTCTCATGGCGACATCAAATCGGAGAACATCCTCGTTACGTCGTGGAATTGGGTCTATATCACAGACTTTGCCTCGTTTAAACCGACATACTTGCCATTGGATAATCCGTCAGATTTTGCATTTTACTTCGACATCTCTGGCCGCCGGAATTGCTACATTGCACCCGAACGATTCTATACTGCGGAGAAGAATCCAGAGATCAGCGCGAAGAAAGCCAAGTTGAAGGATGATGAATCGATTGCATGGGGTGAATCTAGCAAAAGAGACGGCAAGGTTACTGAGGCGATGGATATATTCAGCGCCGGATGTGTACTCGCTGAGTTATTTCTTGAAGGAGCCTCGATTTTCTCGTTAAGCCAGCTTTTCAAATATCGGGAGGGTGAGCTTGATATTGACAGTCACCTCGCTGTAATCGAAGATGCAGCGATTCGGGTTGGTCTCGACGCGTACCTCTTTGCGACTGTTCATTGAATGGAAACTACACAGAATCTGATCAAACAAATGATTGCATTGGACCCTGCGAAGCGGCCAACGTTTGACGCTCTACTGCATGGCTCACGTGGCACCATATTTCCGGAATGTTTTTATTCCTTCTTGCATAACTTCATATCATCAGTGAATGAGCTATCAACTCCACTACCTTTCGTTGAGGACAGTTCCCAACACCAGCACCCTCCACAAACTGTTACACGAACCCCACAAAACAAGCCAGCACCTACAAACGATAATGTCAATCCTTCGGAGAGTCCTGTTGATGATAGAAGTCCACTACCCGCCGATTCAGATCACAGGATCGACCGGATTTGGTCTGAATTTGAAACCGTGGAGCCATACCTTACCGTTGAAGCGGTAGATGAGACGGTCACGGAAGCCAAGATTGAGTACACAGCGAACTACCATTCGACAACTCCATTGCAGGTGAGAACGTCCCTTATAATCCCATCCACTTCCGCCAACATCACTTACAGGATATTTTACCTGTCCACCTTCACATACCAAATCGAAGCTCCAAAATAAGTAGTGCGTTCAATTACGGACGGCGCGCAGCCCGCGAAGGTCAGAAATTCCACTGCATATGAAGATTCGCTGCTGTAACGGTGCTTGTTCTCCGCAGATGGACCGGCTCTTATTATTTTGTCTCTGGTGTGCGCCAATATTCGTAATTGCTCTTTGCCAAGTTCGAAAGTTCGAGGCTTGGACGTTCTACTGGCGTTGTCGCCATATTTGACAGATGAAGCAAAATTGGATCGCCTCATCCCGTACATCGTCGACGTGTTTCATGACGACGCCGCCATCGTGCGAGCAGCGGCCCTCAGGACGCTGCTTCAAATCGTGCGTTTTGTATTGCACTGATCACGCAACATCACTCATGTCATTTGTTATGCTGTTAGCTTATGTTGGTAACCGTTATCAGCCCATTCAACTCTGCCATTTTCCCTGAGTACATATTGCTCAATCTTCGAAACATGGGTCAGGATACGGACGAATCAGTTCGAAGTATGTTTGCTCAATGCATAGTGCCGATTGCGGACACTGCTGCCAGGTACCTGGAAATGGGACAAGCTTTGAAGGCGCACGGAGCGCTTAAGCTTGCGAGTCTCACATCAGCACCAGATGAGGCTCAATACGAAGTGAGTTTCTGCGATGACTAGTTTCACCGAGTCTTGACGATCTCCCAAGGTGTCATATGATATTGGTATGGAGGACTTGCAGCGCCATATTCAGGACCAATTGTCAGAGCTTCTCATGGACAAGTCCAGCGTGGTAAAACGCGCGGTACTTCACGACATATCTGCCCTGTGTATCTTCTTCGGACGTCAAAAGACGAACGACGTCCTTTTGAGCCATATGATCACTTATTTGAACGACAGGGATTGGCTTCTGAGATTTGCATTTTTCGACAGCATTGTAGACGTGGCTGCGTGCCTTGGAGCGCGAAGTCTTGAGGAGTACATCTTACCTCTTATGATGCAGGCTTTAACTGGTAATTTACTGCCATGTTGCTGCACAAAATTGTATTGACCCTTTCGGCAGATGTGGAGGACGCCGTGGTTGCCAAAGTGCTTACTTCTCTGACCAGTCTTTGCGAATTGGGATTATTCCAACGACCACGGGTTTGGGAGTTGATGAGCGCGACATTGCCTTTGCTGTACCATCCCGACATATGGATCCGGCAAGGTGAGATCCTCCTTCGATATGCAGTTCTGCGCGGCGGCTAATGCTCCGTGTTTTATAGGAGCAGCTGCATTCATCGCATCGGCAGCGAAGTATCTGCCAACCACAGACGTTTGGTGTATTTTGTACCCATCCTTAAAGCATTTTCTGCGGTGCGAAATACAGGTCGTCGATGTACGAAGCATCCTACTATCGTTAAAATCTCCCGTACGTCAGATTATTTGTGGTTTCCTGGAGGATTTGAACGAAATGCGGTTTCCTAGCTCTCTCGGCATATATTTGACTCGGCCGTAGAGTGGGCAATGAAGTCAGACCAGTCGCCGTTCTGGAGAGGTCACCGGCGGAACATCAAGAACGAACAATCCAAAGATGGTATAACCACGATGAAGAAAACAATGAAAGCAATTACAAAAGCCACGACGCCGCGATCAGAGGAGTTTGTAACTTTCCCTCACTCTACATACTTCTGCTAATACATTTTTTTCCAGTGACGAAATACAGCTTCGGAAGCTTGAGCAGTTAGGCATGTCGTCTGCGGAAGAGCCGAAGCTGCTTGCCTTACGCGACTACATGTTAAAGTTAGCTGGGGCGATTGATAGGTTTGTCCAAATGACAATGTCAAGACTGGATTTTGATTATTTTGCAGCTTCAGGTCTAGACCAAAGGATGAGGCGATCAACGAACCACTGAAGACGATTGGCGACATAAAATTGCAAGCGTTAGGAGTTGTGCCACAAACCATTTTCCTTGGCGGACGGCTTCAAAGTGACCGTTCAAGCTTGGGCAGTGCCGTTCCGGAGCTGCCAAGGTTGAGTCGAGTGTCGAGCGTGGATCATAACATCGGGGGTTCAGGTGCTCCATTTGAAGACCTACGCCGCAGACTGGCAACCATTAATGGTTCCACCTCATCGTTGAACTCGGCGCCATCTGGTCGTGACCGCAATGTCTCTTTGTCATCCGGAAAGAAGGTCAACGCTCCTGTGGTGTCAGATTTACCTCCTACAGTTGGTCAAGCCCGACCTGGAAGCCCGACAGAGTCTATCGTGTCGACGGCAAATTCTGTTTCCGTTCGTCATCGCCTGCAAGTAGGAAGTACAGACGGACAGAAAGCTGCACCTGCGATAGGATCAGTGAAGACGAATGCGATGGGAATGTTGGAGGGTCCAAGCCGGTTACGTTCTGAAAATTCTTCTGAACGATCTGGTTGGAATTCCCCGGCCTCTGTCGCTGACACAGTCCGTGGAGGTCGAAAGCGTTTGACCCTTTCGTCAAATGGTAAGACACTTTGACAGAACCTATTATCACCATTATTAATTAATTACAGATGGTCAAGAATTAGGACCATTGAATAACATTCTTGATGACATATACATGCAGAATAATCAAGATGGTCAGAATGACTTCGGACCTCCGGTTCATGATGGTCCTATTCGCCGCCGAAACGTGGCTAGGCAAACCTTTACTTCCCGGGATGGTAAAGCACGCAGTTTTGAAGCCAATCTGATTGCACATTTGAGCTCACACTCTGACGCAATTACCGGCCTTGCTGCTTCTCCTGACCATCTCTTTTTCGTGTCCGCATCGCACGACAAGACGGTCAAGATCTGGGATACGTCCCGTCTTGAGCGAAACGTAACTAGCAAGCCTCGCCACACTTACGGACAGCACCACGCTCGCATAAAGTGTTTGTGTATGCTTGAGGGTGTGCATTGTTTCGCGAGCGCTGCTGAGGACGGCAGCCTTCATGTCGTCCGTGTTCACGTCAACCAAAGCAGTTCTCTGCCAAAGTATAGCAAGACGCCACAAGTTGTGAGAGAACATCGAGTCGATCGCGCTGGAGAGTACATCACATGTATGACACATTATAACACTGGTATGATTAACATCACACCCTCGATATTTACTCAAAATTTGAACAGAGACCTCGTCCAATCTGCTCTACGCAACAAGCCATTCCACGATTGCAATCCTAGACCTGAAATCCATGAGAATCCTGCAATCCATGGAAAATCCGCGGCACGCTGGACCGATTGTGTCGCTTTGCGTGGATCGAAAGCGCACCTGGTTGATAGCCGCAACTCTAACTGGAGTTATGTCCTTGTGGGACCTTCGATTCGGACTACGGTTAAGAATTTGGAGAGCAGGCAGTTCAGTGCCTACGCAGACCGTCCGAATCCACGAATGTGTCATTCACCCGACGAAAGGGAGGGGACGGTGGATTATCGTGGCTCTTGGAGGCGTTGACTCTCGCTTAGGCTCTGCTGGATCTCTACTGATGGAAGTTTGGGACATCGAAACTGTGACGCTGGTTGAAACGTTCGTCACACGAAGCACGTCCTCTGAAAACGTACCCGAATCAACGGAAACCCCGACTGTTGATGCAGAGATGAGCCCTGCTGCCGCGATAACAAATCTTGTGAACTCTCGTCCTCGCGGCGAAGGTAATGATGCGCCACGACAACCGATGTCGCCGTTTAACGACTTTTCCGGGAATGCACAAGTGCGCCCCTCTTCTGCAATCCGGGCCATGGTCGTTGGCGTCGACTTTGGTGGCATCAGTAGCGCACCTAGGCCCGATTTCATCGACTTGACCACCGAGAACACTTCTCAAGGACGACCCAAGGAATCGTCGGGATATATGTTGACCGGATCTGAAGATTGCGTCCTGAGATTTTGGGATCTGAATCACACTGACAAGTCGACGGTTTTGAGCAGTCCGGAAGAGAACGAAAAGCCCACTTTCAGGTAAGGCATTTTTCATTCGCGATGCAATCCCAAATCTAAATTGAGTCGTTCCAGCACTTCGCGTTCCCCGTCTGATGCATCGTCCACGCACGTTGAGACTGTCTCTGATCACCTATCGATGAACACTAGCACAGGAGGACGTCAGAGGTCCGCGGTCATAACTCAACACCAGCAAAACTTGTTAAAGGCCCATCAAGATTGCATAACCACTGTTGCATGTATCGACTCTCCATTTCGCGGAGGCATTGTGACGGGTGATAGGGCTGGAGTCATCAAGGTGTGGAGAGTGGAGGGTCTGGACAATACGTCGTCACCATATCCATAGTCTAGAGGGCATCATTATGATAAGATGTAGGAACTGTATAGACTTTGTCTGTTTGGCTGACTCGTAGTTGGTGTGACTCAGTCGCGTCTGTAACACGCCTGCTGGCAGATTTATGCCAATCTTGCTACGCTCTCTACCACACTGGTGTCATCAAGCTGTTGTACTACGAACCTCTTGTCGCGTCATTCCATCTCTTTATTTCACGCGAACGATGTCGTCTGCCATACCTACACCCGTTTCATCTACGTCGCAGCCCGATGCTGCTGTCCAACGTGGTGGAGGCGTAAAGAAGGCTAAGGAGAAGAAATTTGCCGCAGCAGCCTCCGCACACCCTCTAGAAGTTTGTCAGGTCCCATGTTCCGTATGCAAAATTGAGACCGATGTTCTTTAGCTGAAGCCAGCTCCGGCTTTCTTCGATCATCGAATCAAAATATTCGAACGTTTGAAGAAAGAACAAGACGAATGGATAAAAAGTAACCCTTGGGATCATGGAATCGTTTACTAGTTTCTTGACGAATGGCTAGATCAACCTAGACAAGAAATCAACGTTACCATGCCTGATGGTTCCATACGAAAAGGCACGAGTTGGGAAACAAGTCCAATGGACATAGCCAAAGCGATTTCGAAGAGTTTGTCCGAAAGAGTTGTGATTGCCAAGGTGAGCTGTCAATCCTGTCTTATAAACCTTGGCTCTAATACCCAATGGACGTTTCACAAGGTCGATGGTGAATTGTGGGATTTGGAAAGGCCGCTAGAGAAGTCTGTAACACTAGAATTATTAGATTTTGAACATGCAGACGGTGCGAGTCTCCCCCGTTCCCCCTTTGTCTCTGCGTTGAGTTGTTTTAAGGGAAAAAGGTGTTCTGGCACTCTTCCGCACATGTCTTGGGAGAGGCTGCCGAAAGGCATTATGGTTGTCACCTATGCATTGGTCCCCCCACGGACGATGGATTCTTCTACGAAATGGCGATAGACGGGAGGTGAGGAAATTAATTTTATCGCGAATAATATTTAATCTTTGGTGCATCGCTCTCGACAGGCCGGTTTCTATATCAGACTACCCTTCCCTCGAGAAGGTGTCGGACATGGCTATCAAAGAAAAGCAAAAATTTGAACGTTTGGTCGTTCCCAAAGAAACCTTACTCGAAATGTTTTCAGTTGAGTGCGGTCTCATACTCTGGCAGAGTATGTCTTTTAAACAGGTAATCGACAGTACAACAAGTACAAGCAGCACATTATACAAAGTAAGATACCCGATGGCACATCCACAACAGTATACAGATGCGGTCCCATGGTCGACTTATGTGTTGGCCCCCATATCCCTCATACGGGGCGCATCAAGGCGTTTATGGTCACGAAAGTCAGTTGACTGTGGAATCTGTGAATCTCCACCTAATTTTCCCGAAGAACTCTGCATCCTACTTCTTAGGTGACCCGGCCAACGACTCACTGCAACGAATCTACGGGATCTCGTTCCCAGCTAAAGACCAGCTGGAAGAGTACAAGAAGTTCCTTGAGGAAGCTGCTAAACGGGATCACCGTAAGATCGGAAAGGTGTGGAAGACGTCTTTTTGAGATAGAATGGGAGCTAGATCTTGTATAACAGGAACAAGAGCTCTTCTTCTTCAACGATTTGAGTCCTGGTGGCTGCTTTTTCCTTCCTCATGGCACTCGGATCTACAACACGCTGTTGGAGTTGATGCGGGTGAGTCATGAGTTCGTATAGACATTATACAATATTTTTGAACTGCTTCGTAGTCTGAATATGCCAAGAGGGGATACCAAGAAGGTGGATGGTTTTCAATTCCCTCTATTCAGCAATCTGACATCATGGCATTCATTAGTTATCTCACCGAATATGTTCAATAGCAAGCTATGGGAAACATCTGGCCATTGGCAAAACTACAAGGACGATATGTTTGTGTTGGACGTTGAGAAGGAGAAGTGGGCTTTGAAGCCGATGAATTGCCCAGGCCATTGTCTCATTTTCGACAGTCGAGATCGAAGCTACAAGGAACTGCCTTTGCGGATGGCTGAGTTTGGAATCATCCATCGGAACGAGGCGTCAGGTGCTTTGACGGGACTTACGAGAGTGCGGAGATTTATGCAAGATGATACACATGTATTTTGCATGCCTACTCAAGTGAGTACCGTACAATGCATACAAAATGAGGCATTGAGAGAAGATGCGTCAGATCGAGGAAGAAATCGCTGCCATCTTCGATTTTATGAAGCATGTATATGGGCTGTTTGGCTTCGAATTCCGGCTGGAACTGTCAACGAGACCGGAGAAGTATCTAGGCGCGATCGAGACGTGGAATGCGGCTGAAGATGTAGGTGGCTTCTTTACCCTTTGTCGTCACGTTGAATATAGAACACACCGCTCTACAGCAACTCACGAAAGCGTTGGATAAGTTCTACCCTGAAAAGTGGGACCTTAACCCCGGTGACGGCGCTTTCTATGGTCCTAAAATTGACATCACCATAAAAGATGCCCTTCGACGATGGTTCCAATGCGCAACGATACAACTCGACTTCCAATTGCCTGAACGATTCAATCTCAAGTATCGTGGTGCTGATGACAATGAGAGTGCCGAGAAGGCTCCAAGTCGGCCCGTAATGATACACCGAGCTATCCTCGGTAGTTTGGAGAGGTTCATCGCAATCATTACGGAACATTTCGCAGGGAAGTGGTGAGTTCTGGTGCTATATCCATCCCGCTATTGAAACTGACATTTTGAGCGTCCAGGCCGTTCTGGCTAAATCCCCGTCAAGTTCTGGTGGTCCCAGTCGCGGCACCTTACGTCGGTGTCTTTGCCTAAATTCGTTTGCCCCCTCTTCTGATCAATCTTTGATGCAGTTTGAGTATGCTGCCTCGATCGGCGCGACTCTAACCAGCCTCGGAATCTTTGCCGATGTGGATAACGGTGAAAATACGCTGAACAAGAAGATCCGTAACGGCGAGAGCGCACACTACAACTTCATTCTCGGTCAGTCCGGACTTGTGATCTGATCTTGATGACCCCTGGCTTAACGAAATTCACGTGTAGTGGTTGGACAAGACGAGCTGGACAGTCGATCCGTGAACGTTAGGAATCGTGACGATGTTGGAACTAAAGCGAGATCTGAGACGGTGAAGCTAGACACAATTTGCAGCCAGTTGGTGGCCTTGAAGACCTCAAGGAGTCTTGAAAACAAATTGTTGTAATAGATGTTTAAAATAAGAGCGGCATGGATGATCACGGCCAGATCCGCGCAGATCTCATCAGTATGGAATTAAGAAATTATCGTACTGATGTGATGCTGTAAATTCCCGCACGCTGCCACTGATGACCGTCAAGCGACTTATTTACCGATCAAACATAATTTTATTTCTTTTATTCCGAAGCGAATAAATGAAGTCATCAACAGGCACAGGACGGTGTCACGAGGACAAGAGGTTGTCGGGTTCACACTGTCAGCCGTTCGCCGCTTAACCTTCTTCCCCCATCCTCTCAGTTTGCAAGTTTCTCCTATCCAACACTCTCTTTAAAAACCACATTCATTCACTACCATACGCTCCTTAATCCTCATGACTTTTGCAACTCTCCTCGCTCTCGCCGCTTCAGTGGCGTTTGTAAATGCCCAGACTCCGTCGTACGCCAACACAACCTTTTCGCCACCTAACCAGCACTGAAAAAACATACATTCCGCATAGATACTTGTCCCCAGTCCTTCTCGAGGCTGGTAACAACGCTGGCAAATGTCTGACCGCCTCGTCCAACACCGATGGAGCAGCCGTAGCCATTCAAGACTGCACTGGGGCTGACAGCCAAAAGTGGACCTTCACCGGAGGTTCCGTCAAGATCTTTGGCAACACGAAGTGCCTTGATGTCAAGGGTGGTGTCAACGCAGATGGCACAAAGCTTCAAATCTGGACTTGCGGAAGTGGCAACCAAAATCAACAGTTTTATTATACTGGGGACAACAGGTTCGTTCTCCGTGTGGATGCGTTGTCGTAATTACCCATATATTGTCAGGCTTGCGTGGACCAACCACGGAAAGTGCACGGACCTGACTGGCGGATCGCAGACGAATGGGAACGTCGTATGTCACGTATCTTCCTCGTTACTATTTCACACAGTTGACGGTTATTCAAAGATTCAAGTGTGGACCTGTACCGGCGGCAATGCCAACCAAGTCTGGAACGCCGGTTATTTCCACACTCAGCTCCCCAGCAAATCTGAGAACGGACAATCCGGCACGAACAATTGTGGCACCACCAACTCGCAGTCGTCGCAATGCCAGACCGCTTGGATCAATGACGTCGACGATTTCTGTCTCTGGGCGCCTCCCAGCGTCGGTACCATTGGCGATACGGAGCGTGTCGAAGTCGCGTATTGCACAAAGACTGGCCGCGGCTCTCGCACCATGCCTAACGGCGCATTGACCGGTGTCCACTTCGTCAAAACACCTGACTACGTCCAAGTCACGGGTGTTGGTGATTTCACGAAGATTAACATTCCGAGGGGCGATGCCGGTGGAGAACTTGACCCCCATGGCGCTGATGGCAATGGCAACCCTGTTGGTGGTCTCGTATACGGAAACTCCTTCGGAAACGCTCTGCAATACCACGAGTGGACCTCTTTCATCTCCGACAGCGAGTTCTGCTTCCGTGCTTGCGTAAGTTGTCATCTTCCTTACCAATTGTGCAACTCGTAACGCTATTGTTGGTGAATAGACCGGACCTAACGCGGCCAAGAACTGCAATCACATCTACGACGTGATGGGTTGCTTCTGGAACATGCGTCAGTTTTTTCTCTCTGCAACCCAATCATTACTGAAAGCGTTCTGCAGCCGCCAATTACGACTCTGGCGTGTTCGAGTCGTGCCAGGGTAATGATGACCTTCCCATGGGTGTCTATGGCACTTCAACTTGGTTCCAAGGCGTAAACCCTACACCACCAGCTCACCCTGCCGCCGCGTCATCGCAATGCCGCACGGTACCTACCGTCACCGCGACCCCTCTCAAACGCCGCCGTGAAGTCATGAAGCGCGCATTCGCTCCTGCGCCTGCCCCTCTATAAACGCAACCTCCCACTGTTGATGTGTCTACCGTTTGGAGTGACGTCCAAACCTTTGGCCTGAACGGACTCTCGAACATTTGTGTGGACTCGTATGGACCTACCACATACTTATAATATCTAGTGATCGGACGATATGAATGTGTTATGTGTTATCTGAATCTTTGTTGTTTCTTTGTGAACCACAGTAGGATACAGCATAGCTCATGACACGATGTGCTCAAAGAAAAAAGACTCGTATGCAATTGACGGTTCAGAGAGTCTACAGCACAGCAAGGTATTGAGGTAAGGTAGACGACACGGCAACAAAGGATCCGGTGACCAATAGCAACGGGAGGACAAGGAGACCAGAGTGCACTCAGGATTTTTTGGGAGGACCTGCATGCTGCCTTTCATAATAATCAACATAGCCGTAAGCCGCGCCGCCCAGGATGGTCAAAGAAATGCCGATTGCATTGACGAGGTTGATGGAGAGGTTGAAAAGGAAAATGGCGGAGGCAATGGCCAGGACCTGCTTGACGTTCGCTGGAGGAGATACATGGGAATACAAGTTATCATTGGATTTTGCTTACCGGCGACTGTCATGCTTAACGCTCCGACTTTCTTGTTTGCAGTAAAACTGACGATGTTGAGAGCAAATGCGAGAAATCCGTTGACCAGAAGTGCCGACATCTTGAAAGCTGTCATTTCATGTGCCGAGTAACGTCGAACACGCTGGAGTTCACCACTCAGATGGGCAAAAATAGCACATTGAATGAAAGCCAGTGGGGACATGCGCGTAAGAAGGTCGAGAGGGGACATTTGCAGCCGTAGTGATAGCATTACTGAGTTGTGAACTGTTCGGAGGTCCGAACTGGTGGCTGAGCCGGTGTTCGTGGATTGCAGAATGTTCGTGACGACGGTCTTCAGAGCTGCGAGGAAAGTTCCGGAGAGTGTAAGGGTGAGACCCCAAGCTGTAAAATAATAATCGCCGTATGTCCTGTAATCGAAGTAAATTACAGTCAAGAACGCAATCCCAGTGCGAGAACACACGCAAAGCCGACGCCAACAACGACAGGCAGGAGCGAAAAGAGCTTCGGAGAGCTGTAACGTGTGTGAAGAAGGGTGTACGATATCATCATGGTGAACATGGGCGTAGCTGCGCGGACAACCTGGTGAAACTACATTTGTTACAGCACTGTTTGAACTGCAACTTTTCGACTGGGTCACGGTTGCGCACGCACTGGGATGGTCACCAAACCCAAGCTCAGGTTGCTGACGGCAATATTGACGGTGTACAAGATGCTGAAACCAACGAGCACGAATTCATCCTGGAATGCCAGACGTTTTGGTCGATATGCGCCGTGTTCCACGAGAAGACGGCCGCCGAGGCTTCCACAGAGTGCATGCAAGGCAGTGAGGGTGTATGGGAAAGGGAAATGTATCAATACGCCTTTGTTGTAGAGAGTCAAGCCGAGATTAGTGATGAAATAGAGGGAAATCCAAGTTGAGGACATGGCGGGACGGAGGAAGGATGCTTACCGGCTCCGACTCGCTCCCATGCTCACAGCGCCCGCATCACTGACCTTACCCATCTCCCTCAATGTCGAGCAACAGTAAGCCCTTCGATCAACGCACGGTCGCGTCGCAAGTCCAAGCCCTCATCCAGCTCACTCACCCAATCGCACCACTCATCACCGAGGCTCTCGACGTCATCGACCAGGCATTGGACACGCACGGGTAAGTCTTTTCTCGCCTCGCATCTCACTACTGCATTGATCTTATCTTATCACTAGAGAGGACGGCGTGTCGATCAGCTTTAATGGCGGCAAAGACTGTACGTTATCTCCGTCCTCATGTCGTTTGTCCATGTATGCATCATAAAATACAGGCACCGTCCTCTTACATCTCTTCGCCGCTGCCCTTGGTCGTCGCTTCTTGCCACCGCAGTCATCAGCGAAACGAACTCCCGCAGTGTACATCCCCGTCCCATCCCCTTTTCCGAAGCTAGAAACATTCATTCACGAATGTGTCTCAATATACCATCTGGATTTGTTCCACTGTTCGGTCCCCCCACCAGAACATGACACGTTTGCTGGAGTCGATGTGACACCAGGCCAAAGCACGCCGCTCCCGGTTGAAAGCGTCATCACACCCACCCCGATCCCTTCGAACGACAATTCAAGGACAGCCACGAACGCTAATGATTACATCTCATCGCAACACCCACTGTCAAAGGCGAAAGCTGTGGGTAAATCAAAGGGAGGCGAGGGCATGCGTCGCGCGTTGCAAGTGTACAAGGGCAAGTTCCCGCACATTGGTGCTATACTCGTCGGAACGAGGAGAGGAGATCCACATGGAGGTTTGTCCCTCCCATTAATTCATACCATCCTTCTTTCGCCTCATTTCCTCATTCATTCAATGTCGTCAATTCTGCCTTCCTGCACTGTCCAGTTTCCTGTACATCCGTCCGAGTAGTAGTGCGGTTCTGATTGCATCTTTTTTAAATTATTCGCGTTCGCCATTGCAGCATCCCTAGGATTCCGCAACATGACAGATCCCGACTGGCCGCGTTTCGAACGCGTGCACCCCATCATCAATTGGTCATACGCGGACGTATGGACGTTCCTCCGTGAGCTGGACGTGCCGTACTGTTGTCTCTACGATGAAGGGTGCGTCTTTCGTTTTTCACCAGTCTGAATAAATGACCCTGAATGACGAGGTTCTTCATCTAGGTACACGTCCCTCGGTTCCACGTACAATACTCACCGAAATCCTGCCCTCCTAATCGAACCATCATGCACATCTTCTGCTGCTTCCACACTACCCATTACCACTACCACCAATGTTCCGCCGCCACCGCCATCATCCAAAGAAACCACGATATCGCCCGTAAATTCATCAACTTGTCCATCCACCCTTGCACATCAGAACATAACCTTAGACACCTCTTCTGCGCTATCTAACAATCCTCACAACAAAGTAAACGGTGAATATATAGTGGAGGCAAGATATAGACCTGCATATGAACTTATAGATGGAGATTTGGAGAGAGCTGGGAGAGGTATTGTGGTGGGGAGAGCAAACACACCTCATTCAATAGACTAGTCATCACAATACATGAGCTTGTTAATAGACTTATAAGACAGTCTTGGAGGTAGAATTCCCAGATAATTTGGAATGATTTACAATGTGTTGCATGAAAAAGAATGTCTCACAGAACAGTGTTGCTGTAACACCTTTGATCTTATTATTATTAAGTTCATGATCCCTCAACTGTGACGCTTCGGTCAAGAGCTGCAGAATGAACCCATATACAGTACTGTACATGCACAACCTTAAGCATGCAACTTTTCAATGTGACAGTGTTGGAGGTCAAGCTACCTGAAGCCCAACTCTCCCGGTACCGTCTTCTTTCTTTATTGCATGTCCTTGATACACAGACACTTGGCTTCTCGCCTTACGTGGATCGGACACTCATTAATAGTACTGTTGAATGTTGTCTCTCCTCAGTGATTTACTCCCATCACTGAGGTGAGACTCCCCTACATTCTTTTACCTCAGACTTAGTACTGACGTAGCGTAGCTTGTTCTCTTCTCGCAGGTAGACTACAGTAATCAACTGTCCAGTGACACAGCAAAATTTAAGTCCTGGTTTCTGCATTTCTGCATACCCTTTATTGTACCATCTGTTGTCGGGGACTTGTAACAGATTATGATTGACAATTGCAGCACTTGGTTACTAAGCCACACCTGCGGCTTATTGCGCTCTAATCTCAAGTGCCCTCTTCACCCAACTCATTGCTGTTGTCCTCCCACTCGATCTCCGCATGGTGGAACATGAGTTGTTGCTGTAACAAGCCAATTTCTAAGGTTTTTCACAAGTGTCACACCACACCATGTGACATGTTGTCACTCTGTTGCACCTGAGGACCACAAATTGAAACCTTGGTTTGGTTTGCATGTCGCACTTATGGAAAAATGAATTCATTAGCATTTTAAAGTATCCTGTACAGGCTACAAGATCATTTGTTGGGATTTCAGCCTGTCATGGTATCACAAATTTCGGCATGTGGAAAATACATCAAAGACTTTGGTGTCGAAAATGCTATAGACATGCTACTGACACCAAATTTGCACAGAGCATGTATTTATGTTATGTGAAACTATGAGTGGAAAGAGTAGACCACGGGAAATGAGATTGTAGGACTTTTATTTGAGGTGTATCACTGGCCGGTTGAATATTATACAATATTAATCTCAGTGATTTACTCCCATCACTGAGCTCATTCTCTTCTTGCAGTGCCATCTAATTCCTACAGGTTATAGAGTCCTGCTCTTCACGATGTCACTACTCCCAAACACAGTCGGTCTTTACTCAATCACGAAGTTGGAGTCCGATGGAGCAAACTGGATCACATGGAAGACACAGACACAAATGTTGCTAAGCGCCGAAGGACTACACGGCCAAAGGACCAATGACGCTCAGTGTATGGTCCTGGGTATTGCACTGAGCAGGAATGCTGTTTGGTGTTGAGCTTGGGATGGATTGATGTTGAACGTCAGACTGTGTCAATCAAAGTCAGCATGTTTCTCGACTGAAGTTCAATCCAAAATGTGCCAGATTGGATTGAACCGGTGTCGACAAATGTGTTCTGCACAATCTGAGCTATGCGTTGAATCCATTTGTATCGCACATGCGCGGCTGTCCGGCATTCACCGACAGTTCTTGCAGCTAAACTCATCACGTGATGTGGTTGTATTTTACAAATCAACATGTTGAATTCTGTCAAAGTCCGCTTCTTCCTTCCATCCCCCACCCACTCATCACCTCTCCGGTTCCCCCGAGCCAGGTCATTCATATGTGAGTTGTTTGCCACTCTGACAAAGATGCACTTCATTCCATCACCAGCAGCCAACTTGAACTGTTTCCCAAGTCCACCCAGTCCACACTCGTTTACTGCATCTGCCTCTGCCTTGCGAAGCCTGCCTTGTCGGCCACTGCGTTCCCCTCGCCAACTAGGATGACAAGGGATGACAAGTGAGTCAATTAAAATAACAGTTCCAACCCCAACTGACACAACCCTCTCAGATCACCAAATGCAGAATGCACCAAGCCATCATGATGGCAGCAAGCGTGTGCCGCCAGCAAGTGCGTGCCGCGGCGACATGAGGTTGCCATGACGTTGGCACTGGGATTAGTTGTAGTACGAAGAGAACCATGTATATATTTTGCTTGCAATGATATAATTTACCTCGCCAAACCTGCTGTGCATACGCCTAAGAAGAGAGAAAAATAAAATGACAATAAATTCATTATTATAATTATTGCTTGGACTTCGTTGGACGGAGGACCCTGAGATTTGGGTTGAGCTCCAAGTACACTTGCGCTCACCTTGGCATCTGTCAATTAGGTTTGTCAAACCTTCGTCTTTACAGGTTGAACGCAATTACATTTGGGTTCAACCTAGCCTCCTGCCAATCCAAGCTGAGCGTCCATCACCTGTCTGCCTGTGTAAAGTGACATGTTGAAGGGACTGTGTGTTCTCCTCCACCGCCGAAGTTGTACCTGGAAGACTATGCCCTTTCGACAACCAAAGAGGCGGCACAGATCAAGGCTGAGAAAGTTGATGATTACAAGCAGAAAGAAGCTAGTGTCAAGCAACAGATCTTCAACACAATTTATGACTCACTTTTGATTTGTGTTCAGAAGCATGTAAAGGCTTCAGAAGTCTAAAAGGCGATAGATACTCAAGGAAATAGAGAGGAAGTCTGATACGGTCAAGGTAGATCTGCAAAGGCAGATGTTGAAAAAGAGGTGCAGGGAAGAGGCTGATGTGAAGACTCACCTCAAAATGTTACTCCACATGCAGGAGGAGCTTGTGGGCATGGGTGCTCCGCTGAGCAATAGCAATTTTACAACAACCATTCTCATGTCACTCCCAAAATCATACAAAATGCTCCTTTTGTCTATTACAGCACTTGCAAAGATTGCAAAGACCACATTAACACCAGAATTAATTATTGGCCATGTGTTTGAGAAGTACGATAAGCGGACTGTTGAAACTTGCCAGACTGAAACTGGGAGAACACCGCAATAGTGAGGCAGAGCCCAGGTATCACTAACCCGCAGGTTTGGCAGGTTTTCATCTGTGAGAAAACCTGCAGGTTCAGATATTCACAGGTATGATTTTTTAGAACACAATACCTGTGACACATCCAGGTTGGACTTTCTGTTTATGATTTACCTGCAGGTCAACCTACAAGTTACCTCTGTACTTTTTCTTTTTGACTTACAACAGAGTAAATTCTTATAATCACTGATTTTGGTCAATATCTACAAGATATATTTCATTGTTAACACATTCAAAGATACACTATTGTGGCTGAAAGCAGTTGAGATGGTTATATCCATGGATATACTGAACATGTATAGCTCAGCTTAGCAATCTAAAGACATTAAAGACAGGTATTTAACCTGTGGGTTGTGGGTACTGTGTTGTTGGATGTTATCAATCATGTCGGGTTATCAATCAACCCTTGTCTAGTGGCCTCAATTCTTTTTGTTTGCCTTCAGAAATTTTAATGTACAATTTAGGCTATATGATCTGCCCCCCGAAATATTTTCGCGGATTTAAAGATGGTAAAAAATATTCCAGAAAATCACCAATCCAGACAAAACACATATTTCACCGATTTGCGAACAATCATAGCCATTTTCCCAGCTCATCACATAGACTTGCTCCTTCTGAAGTAGCCTAAACATCAATACTAAGGCTGCACACAAGTCCCAATACCTGTGGGTACCTGTACAGATCACCCAAACCCACAGGTAATTTCTCATAAAATTGTCTGACCTGAATCTGGACAGATAGACCCTGACAGGTAACCTGTGGGTATGGGTATACTCACAGGTCAATGGTATCATCAAATTATATGATATTATAATTGCATAAGAATGTTTATATCTATCTATAACTCTTTTCTTGTTATCAAAGCATTCATTTAAGCTCATATAACAGTCAGAGTTGTACTTTAAGGCATGATTTTCACTCCTTGAAGTATATTTGAACAACATTACATATACAATGTGACAGATACTCACAGGTACCTGCACAAGTGACCTGAACCTGTAGGTAATTTTTTGTCAGTAGTACAACCTGGATCTGTACAGGTTGGACCCTGACAGGTACTCGGATCTGTGGATCCGAGTCTTTGCAGGTATTCT
>ML170197.1:0-241595 GCA_004355085.1 Rickenella mellea
ACAGTGCTACGTGCAATGTTCCGTAAAATAAAAATACCATCCGTAATCACGTGATTGTTTAGAGTTGGCGTCCAACCTTCTTTCGTCGTGTGCTTGTCTTACCATCCCAATCATGGTGTGTCCTTTGCCCGCTTATGGACATCCTTACTTGGTCCCCAATGGTAACCCGAAATCCTGCAGGTATCGAACTCAAAGGAAACCGAGACGAACGTATGTACAGTATTGCAAATTTTCAGTTTCAAACGCTGCCCTTGTTCTCATTCTAGGCTTTCCAAAGAACAACCCTCGTTTTGAGCTCTGCTAAAGACATTGCACATGCCAGAATGCTCGCAGCACAGGCTGCAAAGACTGCCGCAACCTACCTCCAGACGCAGCTGCTGTGGAAGTTAAAAGCAGCCGAAATTCAGCTGCAGTTGAGGGTGGTACAAGCCGAGGATGCTCGCGCGGATTGGGAGACGGCCAAAGCTTCTTATGACAAGATGAAGCCCCAACTGATGACTTCGGATGATGAAGGGGATGAGAGTGATCGCAGCGAGGAAATAGCGGTAGGTCTTTCTGCTTTGGTTGCACAGGAGTTGACAAATTGGAAAAGATGGAGTGCGAACTGATGACTTCGGATGATGGCAGTGATGAGGGTGGTGAGGGTGATGTGGGTGATAGCAGGGAAGATCCAGCGGTAAGTCCATTGCTTTGGTTGCATGGGACGCAGTTTAACAAATTGATGGACAGACAGAACTTCCTGAGTGCCTATCCATAACCGGGGGTAATTGCAAGAGGAAATCGGTTCGTCTTCGCTTCCTTTATTCATCTTGTACCAGATTTAAGCTGTTATTTGGAAGGCAAAGAATGATTGATGGGCCTGGCAAATGAATACCAACAATGACGGTCACAGTTGATAAGCTTTTAAACATAAACATCCTGTCATTACAGAAACATTGGTGTTTTCTCCCTACAATCACGCCCTCTGTGAGGTTCGATATGACCAGCGTGTCCCGGCTTTTCCCACTGCAAATGCCTACCTTTGCTCATTTCACATGTTGAAATCAGTGCGAGGACCTACGCAAGCTTAGAATCGCCACGAAGGTCCGTTGGGGCATACGAGGTGTGTTAGTGCCTCGGTACAATTTGAGTTGACAAATTTACAACATTTGGACAGGAGTTCTGTGCCTCTGTTAGTCGCTACATATCTGAAGTTGAATCACTTTCAAAGGCAGCGTCAAGTACGCGGTACTCGAGACCAATGCAGGCAACGCTGACACCCCTGGCCCAGGTGGCCCCCTACTTCGAACTGCGGGAAATCATCGGCTCGATCAAGCCGAAACATCTATAAGAGGTTAGTTATACCTTCAAGCGATGTGAAACCTCACTTTTACAATTGGCAATGAACTACTCAGGTCCGTCGCCAGTGGTTATAATATTGGACCTTCAAGTGGTCTTCATTCTTGAGCGGCGCGTGGTACCTGGAGCCTCGCATGACCGTATAGTGTTGATGAAAGAGTGGGTTGTGGCTAAATGCCGGCCTCGAGCCTATGTGCTTAAGCACACGCTGGCTGTTCAACCATGCGCCACACGTTTAGGATGCTCACCACATAATAACGTCCAGCCTCTTTGACGCCATATGCCCAATGGAGGCTCGAAGGGAACGAACGTTACCTGTGTTTTTCGTGCGACCGATTTTTATACTTTCCATTCATTTCCAATCGGATTGATCTAACTCAGTGCTTCTCACACAGGTTCATGACGCCAGCATTCAGGTTAGCGACAGGTACGTACAGATCTTTGGTCCAACGAAGGATTGGTTGACTTAGACGTGACAACGAACCAAGCATTTACTTTTGGCGTCCAACTTGCGCCTCATCGAATTTCAACAAAAACCGCGACGAGATCAACAGCATCGGCGCCAACGCCAACAGCGCAACCACAGCCTTAGCCGCTGCTGCAACTACAACAGCAACAGTAACCGCAACTGCATCTGCCGAGTCTCTTTCCGCAGCCCAGTTTCAAGTTCAAACTCGAATGATCGCAGCTACAAGTGTACCTCCGAGGCCATAGCTATTGGTGATGACGCCCACCTCGGTGGTAAGGACTTCAGCATCTGCCCTTGTGAACTACCTAGTTCAGGAATATAGACGCACCCATACAAAGGTGGGCTCTATATCTATCAAAATTGAATCTCTCTTCGCAGCCATTGACTTCTATACCCGCACTAGTTTTGAAGAACCCTACAAATACCTTTTCCGAGGCCCGTGGAGAAGGACCTCTGCAACGTGAAGATAGACCGGCGGTCCGTGTACGAGATCATGCTTGTTGGTTAGTGCGCGCATATCCCAAGGGTTGTCAAGTTCGTGTTGGACTGTGTCAACGGGAAGGAGCCGAATAAGGGCATCAACTCCGATGACCCCGTCGCATATGGTGCTGCTGCGCAGGCTGATATATTGTGGGGTGACACATCGCAGAAAACACAGGATCTCCACATGCTCGATGTTACTCCCCTTTCCCTTACGTACGGCCCTTTTCACATTCGAATGTGCGAATATGCTGACCGCTTGCATTCTAGCACCCTAGCATCGATACCCTCATCAACCCAACAAAGCCGTCTCCGCCGCGTGCAAGCTTGAAGAACATTTCGGCGAGCAAACCGTAGTTGGCCAAGTCGTACAAGGTCGGCAGCGAATGACGGCGTGAAGGATCGAGACGTGCAGGAGAACAAATGTTGAGGAGTTCTTGAAGGTACGTTAGAGTATATTTATTTCCAGTCAAGTCGGCTCACTTGTGATATCTCAGTAGCAGTTCACGGTTTTTACCGTGTATTCTAGGCTTCATTTGTTTTGTGCTATACAACTGGCAATGAATCGTGTTATTTTTCAATCATCTCGGCGTCCGTTCCAACTCGGCGTCAAGTACGCCGTAAACAAGATCATTACAAGATTTTTGCAAACATTCTAATGCCTCCGTTGCACCCAGTACTCCATACAAGCGACGTGAAACTGCGCGAATAAGGTGATCAGTTAAATTTCACTTGTACCAAACTACAACTCACCTCATCATTCGCAAATGGCACATGAGAAACCAGAATTTTGACATTCCCGAGGAAATAATGCACTGTAATGTGCGGTTCGTGAAAGATTCGTGCTCCTGGCCTCGAACCGCGTTTTTCGGAAACGTGAATCGCTGATCTGTTATCCCAGACGTCACATACAACCTGATCAACGAAAACGATCGATTTACACGACGACGGCGCGATCAAACACAAAATTCTCGTCCAGCAGGACGAAGACGGATTCCAGAGCGGCATCGATGCATTCATTGCGTCGTTTGGTTTGCGCGCGGCTGGTATACACCTTGCACTTGACATAGATGTTCATGGTGGTGTTGAGAGAGCGAAATGATCTGTGAGTAGGTTGTGAGTTCAACTGGGGTCAGCGAGAGGGAACGACGGGATTAAGCGCAGAGTCTTGAAGGCGATTCGAGTGGTCAAGCACGCGCAGACTGGTGACAAGTATGGGTGGTAATTATGTCATATTTTTATTCCAAACGCGTTGACTACCCAGAAGATACTGTTATGGGGTTTTGTCCTGTCCGAGTGCCTCTCTATGACGAGCGAAGGTGCGTTGCAATTTAGCACAAGTATCTCTCTAAGCACCTTATCGAAAACAGATTGTCAAGCCAAGTGATCCTGTACACCGACTTTTAATTACAAATTTAGCATACCATTTCGAGTTTGACTCACGAGAAGGTCAGAATACAATGCATGCTCACCATCGATTATATGCTTAACCCGTCAAATGTGTGCAGATCAAGAAGCTTCTGCGGCAAAGTCAAAGTGGACCGATAAAATTGTGAGACATACTCGTACAGAAATCCGTGACCAGATCTCAACCATTTCCTTGCTAAACGTCAGACAGCTGCCTTCGCCTATCCAATTTCAACGCTAACTTGCAACTAAGGGAATACTTATTGAATTATACAACACGTAAAAGGGCTCCGAACAGAATATTACGATGCGTATGCAGACTCGAACGATGCAAATCTATGTCCGCCTGTTGCTCGAGCTGTCTATCATTCACACTTGCCTCGTCTCCCAACTAATGCTGAGGCGACTCCGTTTCATATCCTTCAACTTTGCTAATCGAAATGGCGCCAATTTAGTAAATATTTCATGCCTGCCACCATTTTACTTGCCAATTACGTACCGCCCTCGTGTCCAGTGCACCACGCACGAAGCAACCACAAGCCAGGGTTTTTACACATCCGCGTCAGACTTTTCGTCATTGGTCTCTATTTCTCCTGAGACTGGGTTTTTAGCCAGTAATCATCCTTTTTTATATCTGACGCAACTCCTCACCCATGCAAAATCCATCCACAGGCACACTATCGGCAACCGCTGGAGCTTCCGTAGACCCCTTAGATCCTGCGAACTGGAACATTGGGGGTTGGGATCTTCAATTTACAAACGTGCAATGACGGTCCTCAACTAATTACAAACACTTCTAAAAATGCTGTAAACGGCATTTTCAAATGCACGAAGCGAGACCGCTCTACATGTTGTCACCCTCGCCAAATCCTACGTCTCCGCTTGATGAGGTTAGGGCTGACCATACCCTCACACTCACGAGTTTCTTGGATAGATTCTCCGAACCCGGATGGTAGATGCAGTTGAAGGAGGCCCGAGAAGAATCAACTACATGTATTCCTTCCTTTGTGGAGACAGACCAAATAGTACCAAATACAAATGTGGCGAAGCAGAATGACCGGGCTGTCTCGCCACATTTTTTGTTTGGCACTGTTTATTGGAATGGTTCGCCACCAGAGTGTATACTCTGTCCTGTGCACTAATGGATGGACTCCCATCCAGTCTCATAGTATGTTGATTTTGCTTTGATTCCTGTAAGGACAACAACCAATAGAGAACAATTTGTTTGGGATGAATGAGTGCTTGTGAGTTGGTAGGGTAGATGGGCTGACCATCCCGTTCAGCCACATAGCATCAGAATTGTTCGACGAAAGAAATGAATCAATTGTGAGATTTTGGTGCAGATATTGAAAATGTAACATTCAGATTGAAGAATGCAGACTTTCTTGTTGATTTCCATTCTGCACTATGTCACTTTTCCACACTTTCCAAACTATACACACTCGGATACTTTGACACTTTTTCACTATGGACAACTTTGACAAACTTTGACAAACTTTGACAACTGTGGCAACTTTGGAAAACCGACAGTTTCCTGATGTTGAGCTAGTCAAGTAAAGCTGGAGGGGGCGGCAATGGGCTAGCTGACCATGACTGCTTCGGTAGCGGTGCAGGATAGACGACAACTCTCATTGGCTCGGACACAGTATTCGGAATGCGCCGGATGCATGACGCGTCTGCTTCGCTGTGTCGGGCACGAGAGGTTACATTGACCGTCCTAGCCTATATCGTCATTAGAACGCTGTCTTTCCTGCCTTCCGTATTTTCATGAATTTTTATGGGAATAATGCGAGTATTGTGCGACATAAGTGTTCAAGTTGCTAGATCGATCAAAGCGCCGAGGGAGATGTATCATGAAGCATGCAGTCACAACCTTTCATAGAGATCCGCATATGCCTCTCTGTAAATCCATCACGCCATTGGACCGAGAATCGACACATGGTAGTAAAAGTCTAGTGAGGTTGTTGTGGCAGCGTGAACCGCAAGAACAAAACCGAAACAAGGATCCCGCTGTTGGACATGTACTCAATCGGCTCGCCATAGCCGCATTTCGGCATGCGACGGTGTCGAGCCAAACTCGTTCGAACTCACGTCGCGAGTCGGTGACCACACGAACTGCGTATTCGGGATGTCGAGGTTCGCTTCTGAAAGGGTCGGCGGAGCGAAGACCAATCTCGGCGTCGCATGTGTCACATCGAGCCAACGCATCGACGATAAGTGTCGAAAGGAGGAGGCTCCGGATGGCGGAAGTGGGAGGAATGGGGGAAACTGCATCAGCGCCTCTTACAGCCTCGTTGCGGCGCTCCTGACCGATACAGGTGATCGGCGAGTGATCGGTCGCAGAATCTCTGGACTAGAGCCGAAGTCCGACAGCGGTGGGACTGGGAACGCGATCATCCTCGACATCGCATACGGGGACTTCGGTCCTTCTCCTGCGTAACGAGTGGTTCAAGTCCTCGGTGGCTATCGCACTTTTATGTAGCCCGGCCGAGCCATCTCTGAAAGGCAGCCGATCAAAATCGCGTGCTTGCAAGGCAGGCTATGCACGGTGTCAATAGCTTGGTTTTGCAAAACTGCAATATGAATTAGAGTGTGGCGAAGAATATATGACGATGGCAGGTGTGGACCCCTCGCGAGAGAGTCATAGATGGTATACGCAGATACAGCGAGGGTGGCAAGGATCTTGTTGGGGGGTGTTTTCATGGTCTATATCACCCTTCGCGAGAGTAAACATCCCTATGTGATCGTTATGAACTCGGAAAGATGCCTACAATTCAACGATACTTACTTCCGGACGTCAAAGCGTCGCACTCATCGATTCACCGCTGAACACGTTCGGTCAGTCTCAGGAGCCGGTCGATGCTTGTGAATGAATACGAGTGTTGCATCGCGTCACATCGAGTAGAGAGCTATAAGGAAAGATCCAACCATAAAGTGATCACCAGACACCATCTTCAGTTCTCGGCCAACGATTGGTCGTTGGATCACGAACCTGTATCTTAAAGACACTTACTCTCCTCGAACCACCCCGTCAATCCCTCCTCCCGAATCTTTCGGAGCAACTGTTGAAATGACCAGCTTGCAGAGATGACGAACGCACGGAGAGAGGAGTGCGAGAGTGACGTGACAATGACACCGAACCGTGATCAACACGTGATGTGACAATTTGCCATTCAGTAGCGAAGCGATAGAGAGATAGAGGATTGTCCAACCATTCTCCCCAACTGAGAGAGTTAAAAATATGGACAAAGGTGACCAGTTGTCTAGATGCCCGGGCAGGTATATTGAGTGTTAAATACAAAAAAATGTGTTGAAACAAAGGGGTTAATGTACTTCGCAGTCCATCAAAATAATCTATTGGGAACATTGCTTGATACAATTCACACTATCGCAACACTCTGAGATCGAACAAGCATATCTGAAAAGTAGGTATATAAGACACGTAGTCAAATAAAATAGAATCAGACAGGCCCCTGTCCGATAATGCTTAAATTCCGTCACGGGGAACGACGTGGCCGACTTCCAACACCATCTTTCACCATCGACGGGTCAGGTCAGAGACAGCTACGCGAAACGGCTGCATCCCTTTGCCATACTGGCGATTTGAGTCATTGCCCAACGCGCATAAACTACCACCGAGTCGCCATATTGCCCCAACTTTCACGTCCCTACGTCGCGCCCGTCTGCTTGTGTCTTTCGGCATTCGACGTCTCGGACTGAATGTCATGAACGCGGTGCCGACATCGTTGGAATGCCGGATGGTCTGCAAGCAATTGTGTCGGGTGCCACACGCATGCACACCCTCCCATTCCGATGGGTCCGTTGCGAAGGTGAAATGGCGCCCGTCTCGATACTTCAGCAACGCATATTGTACCCTATGGGATAGTACCGTCGCGCTCCCAGCGAAGTTCAGTGCAGAGATGAGTCCCCTTCCATTAAATGTCATCAGGGGATAGGCAACTGTCACTGAATATGCGGATATCCAGTTCATTACTGGCGTTGAGTGGAATGCGAAAATGGCCGTGAGTGGTGACGACGAGTCGGAAACTATGATATCGATGGATTTTTGACGTTTCGGATGAGAGACCGTGATGATGCGGGCAATATCCTGTGACATATTGTACATCGTGTGTTCATCGTGAATTTTATTGGGAAATGGGGGGATCGAGAGGTTATCGAGCCACCGATCCAATCGATAGCCTTCCTCGTCCAATAGTTGCGCCAATATTTCATCCTCTTGATCTAGCGGAGCATATAAATCGAGGTCCGCGGGCTGTATGGTCCATGCCGGGGAAGGAGTTGGCATAACGAACTGCAAGGCTCGCGAGCCAGAAATTACGACTTCGGAGTTCCACATAAGGCAGCGGAACTCGGAGACGTCGGAGACGTATTCCTTGAGCAAGAGACGGAAACGGAGGTTTAAATGATTGCGGACCGCAACGTAAAATGCCCTCGACGTCACAGAGAGCCTGTGGAGTTCAGGTAAATTGAGTGATTCGAAAATGCGGTCCCAAACATCGATGGGGAGGATATCCTCGCTCAGCTCCATGTCGTTGAACTGAGTCTTTAGTGTGATTGAGGCTGATTGAGTATTCGATTCCCCTGCGCGGCTTATAGTTATAGGAAGGAGCGCTATGGGCGATCTGCGACCATGCACGCCATTTATTCTGTCCTGCAGTAAGCTAGCATGAGTATTCAAATCTCGATTAAAAATCCTCGTATTGATCGGATCCGCTTTCTTTCGTTGATACCGTGACACGCCGTTGCTACGGTGTAATTAAAAGCCCCTCTTGTGTGTGATTGAATTGGATTTGATGGAGATTCCGATTTCAATCCCCGAGGGTGACTCCACCATTGGCATCGGCTGGCGAACACATCGATAAATACTACGCGGCACAAGCGAAGCGAAATTAACCGAGTAATCGTATAACCGCCCTCTGGAAATTCAACGCATAAGCATGGACATCTGCGGTGTATAGAGCGTCCGTATCCTCATCAACAAAACGCGGAAATCGTGACCGAAAAGCCACAAGACCCTGGGGCAATTTCATTCAATATGACGTCGGATATGTGAAACTTCATGAAACGTGAATCTCCATGAGTTTAAAAATTCATGCCTCAATGCATACCTGTCTTGAATCACGCGATCTTGCATCATCCATACCAGCGACGCTAGCCAGCGAATGCTGGAGTCCGATCCGTATAGACAACCACGGGCGAAACCGGTGTTCAGGTTCAAAGGGGTTAACAAAACTCTATAATAATAAACTCATCAGATATTTCATGAGACAGAAAGGGTGTAACAGAAGGTGGAAACAACAACGGTGCACTTGGAAATTCTGAGCGATAGATCATACACAGAAACCGCGCACATGTGACCATACCAAAAAATCTCACTTGTTTCATGCATCCATTGTGACCCCACGCAACGCCACGATCTTAAATGGATCGGGGATCCGAAACTATGCACTAAATCCGTGCTGTCGTCAAGGTAGGATCCATTGTGGTGCCACAAAACAGAAGCGCTCGTGACAGCGCTCATATTTCAAACTCCGTTGATGGTGCAGATCAAACTGCTACAACCCGTTCGGTATGAAACGCAATCTCAACTGTTTCGCAGTTGAAATAGTGCATCGAACGAACCACCGTGCTCGCCGATTGAGCCGATAATGAATTAGCTCGCTCGTCCAAAATACGCCATCAGCATCGTGACTTGCATCTCCCAAGCGTCATATGAAACACGTCATACCAACAGGAATCTCTATACGCAGACCTTATGACTTTTCCGATCTACGATGAATGCGTGATCTAATTCTGGACTGACATGGGTATCGCATCTAACGCCCGACCCGAGAAAGTAACAGCCCCTAGTACTGCGAACCAACTTACTTATACGTGGTATGATCATCTCGTCTGGTGAGCAATATTTTCAGGCAGAACCTCATCTACTCTCAAAGGTCCCAGCAACTTTTTTTTTCTACATTCCTCCTCACATGGTCCTCCTCGAGCTGTCGGATGACGTTCAATTCGATGTCGATAAAGATATTGCTTCTTGCAGTGTTGTTCTTAGGAATATGTTGGAAGGTGAAGTCCCCTTCCATTGCTTGGAAGAATTACAAATTGCGATGTTGATGCGACAGATGTGGGCGATGTACCCGATCACACGATCCCCATCCACGGAATTTCGGCGTCTACGATGACAAAAGTTTGTACCACCGACAACACAGATTAAACCTACTCGCTCAGCACGTTTTGCAAGGTTTTGGAATACTGCAAGCATCATCGCAACGACCCTCCAGAGACCGAGGATGAATTTGACAAGAAAGGCATCGAAAGCCTCGGCGAATGGGATCGCGAATTTGTCAATGTCGAACCCGACATTCTATTCGACATCCTCCTGGCTGCTAATTACCTGGATATTAGGAGATTGCTGTAAGTTATCGTGGTCGATAATAGGTTGATACTAACGAACCGGTAGTGACATTGGCTGTATAACCGTGGCGGAGATGATCCGCGGTAAAACAACCACTGAATTGCGGAGCATTTTCAACATCGTCAATGACTTTTCAGCGCAGGAAGAGGTACGTATGATGCTGGATTTCATCGTTAATTTACCTCCCGTGACAATCCTGCACAGGCACGAATCAGAAAGGAAAATGTACGCAGAGTTCACGTCTCCGTCAACATCACTTTCATCAATCTTTTTTTTTTTTTTTTCGTATTCAGGCCTGGGCTGAAAATATCTATGAGCATGTTCCCGATGCCGCAGACGGAGCCACCGGTAGTGCACAATGAACCATTCCTTGAGTCATCACAAGATACATTTGTTGTCTACAATAATGTTCGTCGGATACGCGTCGTGTAAGTTCAGACGTGCCATAACACAAAACGACAAATCTCCTGCTGTTGGTCGGTGAATTGATTTGTGCTATACTATATTTAAATTTTATTTTGAACCGTGGCATAATCATTATTGACAGTTGACGACGTGTGCGATTATAGTAAGGACACTCGGTCAGTTCGTTTGCGTTCACGCAGCCTAGTCCGCCTTTCCCACCGTCACTTCCAATAGCCATTGTTACCTTGTAGTTCCATCCACAAAAGTTGTGGGTGGTTAAACTCCTCAGCACACTATACCGAATTGTAAAGATCAGTTATTTGTACGACAATATCGTGTTAATCCGAGAACCCGAAGTATCAGCATATGCCACAAAATCCCCGTGCAGCGAAACTTGAATTGTTAAAATGTCGCCATGGTGTGTCTCCCGAGCGATAGGCGCCGTTCATACGTCTAAATTTCATTATTTTTTAAACGAGTTCTGTGAGAGAGGCCTAGGATGGCACAGTGGCTATTCCTCACCGCGGATGATGCAATACGTCGGTACCGATTTGGTCCGTACACTCACGACCGCATAAGAACTTAACAGCCAATTGCTTCCCACGGGCAGCGATGGTAGAGTATGTTTGTTACTATGTTACTATATTCAACCTCGCCTGCGCCCCTAATGGAGCAGGTGTTGGGAGAGAAACGAGACGGAGACAGGGTTGGCGATCATGGCGAGTGACTGGTGAAATATCGAGTTCATGCGAAGCCTGAGGGTGAACATTTTGACCCTTTAGTGAGTCGCTGTAGAGACAGCTCGAGACGCTGACTTCGGTGTGATCACAGTATTCACTCACCATGTACAGTAAATTATTTAGATCTGTGCTACTCAGAATCGGAATCGGAAACTAAATTAATGACCCTCCTACCTAAAAGCTCAACATCAGATGCGTCGGACTCCGTGTCGCTTTCTGTTAGGTCAATCGCATCGCTATAGCGGGATGTAAGCTAAAAAGCGTTTAAATTGAGTACATAATTAAAAAAAAAATATACAGAGAGACTCACCGAAATACCACTACGCTTGTGAAATTCACCAACCAGTACTGGGAACGATTCAAAAAGGACGGGTCCGGGCACCCAAAGAAGTAGGCATTCTGCAGCCAGCGCGTCACCGGGACAATCTGGCGAAGGATCCCTGATACGTGTTTGAACAATATCGGGGAGTTCGCGAGCGTCTGTTTCCATGCGATACTCTAAATGGTCGGTCGAGAGGTGGAGGTGAGTTTTCAAAATTTGGAGGATGTCGAAGACGGGAATGCCACGAAACGGAGCCTGCGAGGAGAGTTACTGGAGCATGGTGTCCATTGCGATACCGCGAGAGAACTGACAGTATCTTTGACATAATTTTGTTGAGAGTGCCGCACTTGAAGTGTTCCTGGAAGAATTCCGCGAGGGCAGCGACATCGAGCGCAGACCGACCGGCGATCTCAGGCGCCATTGCCAGGCCGGTGATCCACGAAGTCGGAGGGTCCAAGAGCTGTTAGAGCGCGTTGAGATCGGGGAATCCATCGGTGATCCTGTCGGCAAGCTCAGCGGCCCTGCCTGGCATCAAACCGCTCGTGTTTGTGCGAAGTTCTGTCTTGAAATCTTCATGCCATCTGCTGAGGCGTGTGACGGATCGGTGCGAGGCTGCTGCGCTGCTTCGAGAAACGCCTCGCCTGATGGGATGCGGGCCAGCGCGTACGCTACGGCGACGCTGGGTCTCATACCATCGATACCGAACTGTACAATAAATCAAGTTAGCATAAAAGCCTGTGAACGGGTGACCCCCAACTCACAGTTGTCTTGCTGTTGCCCCACCGTAGCATCATCAAAAGCAAGATACCGCCGCGGCAGAGGCGGACGACGGGTTTGCTCGCGATGCCTTCGGATGTGAGGACCCTCACGATCGGGTTGGCGAATTGGGCGAGTGGTACAATTTAGCGAGCTGAGCTTAGTTAGATCACAAAATTGAACAGAAGAACAGAACCAGCTTATGGTCGAATGAGTTTCTTGACATCAAACGCGAGGATCTCGAAGTCGTCGCTGTGACGGCATCTACCACATCGTCACTATTCATGCGTGCTAATTCGGGCGGCCGATGCAGAAGCCTTACAATGTTTGAGTCAAGCATTCAAGGGAGGGAAAGAAAAGAAAGCTACGTACAACATGCGACGGAAAACCGAACGTACACATTAGTGCCTTCAATCGGATGACAAGTTCGTGATTTTGCTGCAATAAATAGCGCCCCTTCCTGTCTACAGAGCGGTCTGCGCCAACAAAATCAAAAACCGGTCGAATGGGAAGCGCGCAGAGTCGGGCGAGCCGGCAAAAAAAACGCGGGGGTCGGGGTTTTCTCGGCGAACCTTGTCAGGTCTATAGGTGGTGCGGATGTCGTAAAACCAGTAACCATAGTAAATGAAGTAATTACAACGTGATTGAGGGGGAAAAGGCAACAGTACGTGCCCAATAACAATTCCCACCACATAGAGCCGTCCCTGCGCGAGCCCGTCTGCGATAGCGAGTTGTTCGAAGAAGCGCGTCGTTGTTGCAGGTTTAACAATCTGCAAAGACAAAAATGTTAATTAAAAAGTACGTGAAGGTAGAGAATGATGACTACTGACGTCCCAAAGCGCGGAATCCATCTCGAAGCTGTGAGGATTCGAGTTGATTGGGGAGCGTCTTCACGAATTGTACTGAGATTTTATAGGCGACCGGGAGGCCAATTGAACTGGCTTGGTATCGTGAGCAGATGTCTAGCGGCCTCGGGTGTCTCAGAGACAAGGGTGGCGGTGAGCACGCGGGACATTGGAGGACGGGAGGATGGGTTGGTTTGGGTGGCAGTTTGAGGCCTGACGGGGTTGGAAGGGAGCGTGCCGTAGATTGCTGCCAAGGGGTTGCCGAAAACTGTAGACGCGGGATTGTGAATTTGCAGGTGCTGTCTAAGTATGTGGTCGAAATGCGAGGAGCGAAACCAACTGAGGAGTGCAGGATTCACAGTTTCGCGTGGGAAAGTTACGAGTTACACTTTTCGGCATCCGCCTCGGCAGCACCACCACCACACATAGCGCGTCGACGCTGCGCTGCGCGAACGATGCGTCCTCCCGTCCTCGCGATTGCTCAAGGACGCGTTTATTGCATACCCGCCGTCGCCTGCGCGCTTTTTCGACCTTGCGGCGTGTTGATTTGCCCGCACGGCTGTTGCTCTCACTCATTCTCGGTGCGCCACAGCCGATGATGTCACCATGTCATTACCCAATCTGACTCTTGAATTTGATCCGTCGCAGCGTGACTTCCGAACAGAGTGTCCGGGTACGACGGGCCCATGTTTCAATACTATTCGTGGTCATGACGGTGGACAAAAAAATCAAACAACACACCCACAAATCGAAGGGGCTGCCCCGAATACTATTAACGGTGTGACAGGTTCGTCCCAAAATACACGATGGAACATAAGTTAAGGGAACGGCCTTCGTGTGTAGCCCTCAGTATACACTGCAGCGGAGCTCAAAACCCACGGAAGCAATATGCCCAGAGAGAGTGATCTCTGTCGATTGTTATACGAAATCGTCAATCCGCGACGGAAGGTTTAGCAGTTCAATGATATAACATAAGGAAGCATTCAAAAAAAGGGTAAGTTACCATCACTGGTGTTAGATTTAGACCTTTCGGGTCCACGGCGAACGCGAATATGCCGCACCTACTGAATGACGCGTTCTCAGGTTCGGCGACGCTCGTTTCGCAGATATGAAACGATGAGTGAGATTGTACAAGCGTATACCATTCGTATTTAGACAAGTTATATTACGAAAGAAGTCACCCTTGCGGCATACTACGGGCTAGTTCCAATATTTACACGAAACAACCCAACACAGGGGCGCGGACGATCTGGAATCGGATATCGGAAGACATTCCATCAAAACCGGAACACGATCGCCATCTCAAAATTCCACAATAGGTACGATCGTACTGTTTTAGGCGCCTGAACTCTCGTAGGCGTTGCTCCAAAACAATGGCGAACAGTATTAGCATTGGACAACATCACAAATGAATTACCAAGAAACAACCAGATGGGCTTATAGACTCCGCCCATTTGGAGGTAGAAGCCGCTTGCCATCATAAAACCGAATGTCATTTATGAAACGTCGACGCAGTTGAATCTTATTTCGTGAACGATTGTGTCGCGCGATGTCGCCGATATGGCAATTCAAATTCGTGATTTCATCACGCACCAGGGAGGTGTGTCTTCCCGTTCCAAAGCAATCGGTCCATTATAAAAGCCGCGCAGGAATGGTTTATCGCCCCACCAAATACATCCTCAACCAACCCTTCAGATTAATTCAGAACGAATTTCCAGGCATTCCAATATGGTCATCCTCATAGCATCGGACGGCGCACAAGTGGACATCGACAACTCCGTTGCACGTCACAGCCCACTGATTGGAAATTTTTTGAACGGTGAATAATTGCTTCATCATGTTGTAGTTGCGGCTGCGGTCCTCATTTCCTCTAATACGTAGATGATGAAAAAGAAGTGCACATTCCGCTTCCATTCATTACATCCGGCATATTGACGAAAGTAAGTATCGTATAGGTCCGTCTATCCCAACTCAAATTATTTGGAAGGTCATGGAGTACTGCAAGTTTCATCACAACGATCCCCCCGTGTCGCATGATGACTTGGGCAGGGCGAAAGAGCATTTCGCCAGTGTCTGGGATGACACATTCATCACCAACAACAGGGAGACACTTATCGATATTATTCTCGCGGCTCATTATCTGGGCATCAAGGCACTCTTGTACGCACTATCTCTAAGTCGTGGCCCAGTCTTTCCTGAATCAGGTCTTAAGAAACCTAGGATGCATGGCGGTGGCGGATATGATCGCGGGGAAGAGCGTGAATGAGATCCGCACGCAATTCAATATTGACAATGATTTCACCCCGGAAGAAGAGGTAGAATTCCGTTGTTCACCATCCTCAGCAATCACGTACTGATTTCAACATTAGGAGGAAATTAGGAGAGAGACCGTAAGGTCTTCTCATTGAGTCAGCCGTCAGTTTCTAACCGTTTGAGGAACAGGCATGGATTGAATGAGAGTTAGTATTCTGCAATGTCAAATATGATATCCACTCGAATTCCAGAAGTCGCAGAAATATTTGTTTCTCCTGTTTTGATTCGGCAGCGATGTAGTTAAGTTAACCCTTGCGCAGCATTTTCGAAAATTTATTTCGTAAAACGAGCACTGTATGACTAGAACCGAGCAGGTTCTATTGTCCTCGACCCCCCTTCCTCCCCATACCAGACAGAAATAACGATGGAATAAGATGCGTTTGAGTGAATCACGTACATTCAAAGCATATCACTTAAGAATGTGTCAGCAAGAGAACGAATGATATCCGAAACTAGCTACGAAGAATATTCGTAGAAATCTCGAACACCCGGTCATACGGTACATGCACTGCGTCACGGTCCGACGCCCCACGCAATACATTTCTTTGTGACAAAACTATAGCCTTTGCATGCGATTCCACCTAGTCTCCACATTACTTGATCCTGACCGCGACAGCCAACGTCGTGTTCCGTCGGAGTGCGAGCATTGAAGTGTACATGCATTGTGGCAACATCACCCACGAAGCGAGCTGTGTGAGGACAAGCTGAAAATTTTGTGCAAGTATGCGCCTTGTGCCACGTCGAAGGATCAAGTCGTAAATCATACCCGCGATTCCTTTCCTGTGTGGCGTCATAATGGCAATGAGATCTCGAATGTGTCACGCCTGAGTCAATCATGAAGGAATAACGCTGGTTAATTAGACCACGTTTCGCAAACGTCAAGACAGGATAGAGAACGGTGAGGGAGTCGGGGCCAATCCAGTTCATAAGGGTAGTGGAGTGGGAGCATAAAATGGGAATAAACGGACAGCTGTCAATGGACGCAATTACGCGGACCCGAGCCTGCCAATCGTTGGTAAAGTCGGGGATCACCAGCGTGGCGACGGCATATACTCCTGGATTCAATTCTTCGTTCCCAACGTCCGCGTACGAAATAAACTCGGTGCTGTAACCTTCGACGACCATGAGGTAATTGAGGAATGATTGGTGAAACTCAAAAGGTGTGTATATCTCGAGATCACCCGCAGAATCGGAGTGACGGACGCGATGGAGGAACTCCTGCGAGCATGAACCTGATATGACTGCGCCAGTTGCACGCATCAAGCTCCGTAGTCCCTCGGGGCAATCCACATAGTGACGCAAATTAGCATCATAGTTGCTCATAAAGCGGGAATGTATGCGTCGGCGGATTGTACGCGTCGCACCGGCCAAGGCCACCAGACTGTGGAACTCGAGGAACTTGGTCGTCTCCCAGAAAATATCGTCCGAGAGACACTCCATATCTGAACCATTTTTTTCTTTCTTTTTAGTTATATGCTTGAGATTTAGACGTAAATCACTCACGAGAAACAACAAGCAGAATTGCGATGCCGTCGTCGGGTGATACCTGACAATTAACTGACAAAAAAAAATGTAGGTAGAAGGTCACGATTTGGGCAATAGATAATGAAGGTCGCAGAAAGTGCTGCACAGTATTCGCAAGGACAGGCAGCGTTTGATCAGCGTCAGTTTCGAGAAGGTTTCGCCTCACGTTTTTATGCATACTATTCATTGTGTTTGACGTAAAAATGGGATTTCCGAATATATCCCGAAAGACGTACGAACATCGCCGCTACTTAATATCCACATTACATGCTTTTGATCAACCCTCCCTTTTTTCCTAAAACGAGCAACGACGTCCCATCAGTGAAGAAAACCGACACATGTGATGAAGGAAGGAAAAAAAAAAACCATGCAAGTGCGGAAGATCTCATGATCGGAAAGAACGAATCACCCAAATCCTCTGCGTGGCTAGCGTTATGCCACAATGCAGTCAATAGGGAACAATCAGATCTCGCACTATTTGTTTCACTCTTCCCTGGGACTGTGAACCACTTCCATTTAGTTCGGTTGCTTCAAGTTCCGTTTTGAACAAAATCGACGTTTTGATATCAGGAGCAACGTTTAACAATCTTTATTCAATCGGCTTTCACTCCTTAACTCCTTGTACTGTTCGATGTGATTAGTACATGATCGCATCGCATCACCAGAAAAAAATATACCGTTCAACCCGACCCAGAACCGGGGTATAATGACAATATAAAGAGAGAAGACCATATGAATTGTGTAGGGCGCCCGTCTTCCCGCACTCGTCGTTGATTGTACGGGGACGCAAGCTCTGATGCGCATGGCACTAACTTTAATCGGCATGTTTCAGAAGGAACGCTCGGTGACAGTCACGAGAGCATTACCATATCGGGATCAATCGCTTGTCAGACTACCCCGCATTTCCATTCCGCGACATTTATATAGACCCACTTAAGATGCCATCAAAACCGCTACTCCGGCACGAACGATGTCGTCATGGATATCGCGCCCCGGTGTTGTAATGCTACACCCGATGCCAAAAATGCCGGAGCCAATCCGTGCATTCAAGTATTCCCGCCACTCTCTGACTTGCATAGATGGTCCTCAAGGGACAAATTCTCGATTGTCGTTTTTCCGCGTACAGGGTAAATATCGTAGCCGGTGTCCCAAACGACCGCGTAACGAAGTCGTAGATCCCTCGAGAGATATCGCCAGCAAGCGAGTAAGAATTGCACTGCAGAGGACGAGGGATGTTCAACACAGGGTGCGTGACAAGTTCCCGTCACGGGCTGGCCGATAATGCCCGCGAGTTATTCACGTAATATCCGCGTTGGGGTTTTCTGGCGTTTACGGGACCGTTATACCGACTCTCATCGATGCGCGTTCCTAAATCCACTCATTACGCTTACCAGGCAATCATTTGCCGATACTCATCAGGTTACCTGTGAAATGACTCCCAACGAGAAGAATACACGTCAATATTTGAGGCATACCTCTGAAACTGCTCTGCAACATCGGAAAGGCAGATTCGGCCCATTCAGACGACCGCTGCACATACACATCGGAACTATTCAGAGAACAACGCAAGAGAGAAAAAAACCCATTATGACTACATTTGTTTTTGCCCCGGGCTCTGACTTTTCCGAAAACCCACCACATTTAGTCAGAAATCAACCTCAGTTGAACTAACACATCGGATTATGGCGTTAGAGCTGATTACCGTGAAAATCGATGACTTACAAAGCACACTTCATCTGGTCGTCGGGACCAGTGACGGGTAAATCCACCAACTGTTGAACGACAATATTCGCTCTGGAATAGTCCGATACACGTTTCTCGAAGAAATTCGTCTTCCCTTGCAACGAAATCATATCCATAAAATCAAACTAAAGAAAACATGACATGTGTTTAAAAAACATTATGCGCGATTAACATACCGGATTCGTTACTTTGTACCATTTTTCGTATCCGAGGGACAGCAGGAGATGATCTGCAATGAATTCAATATATTGACGCATCAGTTTTGCATTGATTCCAATCAATGCACACGGAAGTGCATCTAATGAATGTCAGATATTGGGACAACTTGAAGATAACGCTCGCCATACCCGTCAAAAAATCTTGCTCAATTTCCACGGCTTCTGTGATGATATGCAGCGCAACGGCAGGTACGGGACGGCGGCGTAGATGTCTGAACAGCAAACAAGCGAATTCGGTGTGTAACCCTTCATCTCGACTGATGAGTTCATTGCTGAATGTCAAGCCTGGCATAAGCCCGCGCTTCTTCAACCAAAAAATCGACGCAAAAGACCCCGAAAAGAATATCCCCTCGACCGCTGCAAAGGCGATAAGACGGTTGGAAAACGCGGAATGATTGTCGGATATCCATTTGAGGGCCCATTCCGCCTTTCTTCCAACACACGGAATCGTTTCAATAGCATCGAAAAGTCGACCGCGATGATCAGAATCCTTGATGTAGGTGTTGATGAGAAGTGAGTATATTTCGGAATGAATATTCTCCCTGTGTGCAAACATTAGTCACGTTACGCCAAGTGTGAACAGACGTACATCATTATTTGAAAGCCATAGAAGCAACGAGCCTCAGGTATCTGCACTTCATTACAAAACCGTTGAACGAGATTCTCATTGACGATGCCGTCAGATGCTGCGAAGAAGGCCAAGACATGACCAATAAAATGGCGCTCATTTTCGCTCATTTTATTTTCCCAGTCATATAAATCCTTGGATAGGTCAATCTCCTCTGCCGTCCAGAATGACGCTTCCGCCTTTTTATACATACTCCATATCTAAAAAAAAATATCAATAGATCCAGAGAACGCCAGAACAGAACACGAACTTCATGATAGCGAATAGGGAACATCACAAATCGGCGCGTTGAGATTTGAAGGATGGGTTCGGAATCTGCAGAATATATGTAAGACAACATATCGCCCGGGTTGAAAAACCTACCATCCGAATGCTCAACTCCATCAGGTACGTGAGGTTCCAATACACCGACAGACTCATCCTTGGCGACTCCATTGGAAAAAGTCGGCTTTCCGAGCTCATTCATCGATCGAAGAGGCCCAGCAGGCAATTGAGGGGTCATTCTGGAGATATTGGAGAGAACGCACGTTAAGCACCGAAGGAAAGCAGTCACAACGTGCTCCTTTATGGCAATATCGCGATCTTTTTCCTCGATATCTATGGCCCGGATACGTTGGGAATGAAACACATCAGAACCTGGAAACAGACGAGCGACAAGAAGGAATCGTTGAGCTCACGAACTACCTCGTTTCATCAAACATGATGGCAAATCAGAGGTTTCACGAAGGGACGCCGATAGACACACTGTCGGAACCACGGCACATGATGCTGAATTGCGAACGTTAAAGGAATGAGCGCGCATCGGCCGCCCAGACGCTGCTAACGATTGTTGGCTTCGAATACGTAAGTTATTTTTTTTTACGAAAAGGTGATACCAAGGCGATGGATTTCGGAACGAAACCGGCCAACACATGATCACCGTATGGACACGTGGAGCAGTGGTGTGCAAGTAGTTATCGGCACTCGTGGTCATGGAATTGTTACATAAACTCGACCGGTATAAAAAAAAAAATCGCACAGATTATCTAGAAGACAAAACAGCGATATTTCCCTTCATCAGTTGTTTATCAGTAATCTTTCAAAATTCCTCTGGTAAGACGTGCGTTCAAGTGTCTCTGTTGCCTAACCGCAACTGGGCGAAGAGACGAACTGTCACTCAGAGACCATTTCCCCATTGCATTTTTTTTTCTATACGGTCTCCTCCGTGCCATCTGGATATGCGATCGAACGGGGGCCTTTTTTGTCACCAACAAATTTACAATACTGTTAAACGATTCTAAAAAGACCATTCAGAGACATAACGCGACCCAGTTAATCCCATAAATATTTCTTGAGATGCCCGTATATATTCAACTGTCCGAAAAATATAAATAAAACTTATACTTATCGATCGACAGAACTACGCACGCGCATGTCATACGAGATGATCACGTAGGGACAGAAGCCAGCACAAAATTCAACATACACATCCCTTAGTGGCATAGTCATATCCATGACAAGCACCCCCCCCGAGTTTCCAAATGATTTCGTCCTCCTCAGAAGTGCCAACATCAGAATCGATGAATGCCTTGCTCCCGAAGTGCAGTTGCAAGGTGCCAATGTCACCGACGCTCCGTGCGGTATGGGGACAAATTGCAGACATTGTGCAGCGATGGGAGATGTTCCAAGTGTAAGGTTCGAATTGAAGATCATATCCCTGAGCCCGATACTTCGCCACGGTTGCCTCCGCCGCAGGTATCAACGCGGGAGGATTGTTATCATCCATCGCATATCGTTGATTAATCAGTCCCCGTTTTGCCAGAGTTAGCAACGGGCAAAGCATTGTCAATGAATCCGCACCCAGCCAATTCATAACAACGGTGGTGTGGGAGAACAGAACCGGTAAGATGGCGCAACTTTCGGTAGATGCGAAGACCTCGACAATGGGATTGGTCCCGGGAAGAGAGCGCGGCGGTCCATGTAGAGTCGCAATGACAGACACCGCCGCATTGCACGAGTGACCATAGCCATTTTCATCCGTCACATTCTGAATTTTCAGCAAAGTGAAGTCTTCGTTATCCATGAGATGGCGAAGGACAGGTTCGTGGAATTCGATGGCAGTGCATATTTCGAGACTTTCGAATGGACGAGTCCCACGAATGCGCTGAATTAATGCCAACGGAGCCGAGCCAACGATGATGGAACCCGTACGACGCATTAAACCCCGAAGGCTATCAGGATCAATAACAAACGCTCGCAAGAGTCGGTTATAATCGTGCATGAACATCCCATGTATACGGCGACGGTGTGCTCCGGAGCTGCCAGACAGCGTAATCACACTGGCAAAATCGAGCCGATCGATTATTCTTTCATATATTTCGTTCATTAGCGTTTCCATCCTGTGCAGATATGTTAAGATCAAAGCCATCGAAGCACTCAGACACACAATACCTGCCGTGATGTCCTGTGAAGCGAGAATGTAGAGGTGAGATCGAGATCTCGTCGTATCCACCAAACCACCAAGACGTGTCGAGAGTAACCACGTGTTTTGAGGATGGGAGACCCTGCGAGAGGAATGGAGATTTTGGGGAAGGGGGAGACTTTTGCGTCTGTCACCCGCCAAAGACATGCTTTTATATCCCTGCACGAGGGGACCATGTCATTGGTTTCAGGAATGGTAGACATAATCATAACCTGTGAAACGAATGTTTCTATATCCCGTAGTTACCCCCCTCCCAAAAAAAAAAAAAAAAAAAAAAAGCCAGATTGATGTTTGAAGCAAATTTGCCTTTCGATATTCCTGTTACGACACAACAAGAATGGTTAAGTGGGAACATGATTGATCGATGCAAATGGATTACCAGCACGCGAACTATCCCAAAAATTGACACAATCGAATGTAAGACCTACTAACCAATCAATATATCCCTGTTGTGTGGTCGAAATTAGGACATTTTCAAGTCTCGACAACCGTGGCGAAACAGATACAAAAATTGAAAATAAAAAAGCATCACAATTCTGATCCACACATCAGTTATGTCATTTATGTCAGTTAGAAAAGTGCTGCTACTTCACCGGCTATTTGGACCTCAAATTTCTCTTTGGCGTGTCTCGTTCATCCTAAAAAAAAACACCAAAGGAGGTGAGTGAAAGCGCTTCTCAAGCGTCACCAGGCCGCAACGCCGGGCAATTCAAGGAGCTATAACGGGCGGAACTGTATGCTTGAGACCTGCGACGAGACGCGTTTCAGTACCAATGAAACAGATAAACCTGTATTTAACCCACCGTAATAGCCCGACCCCGCCGCCATATGTCTTGTCTGTCCCTATCGGCATAGGATCTTTCTCTTGATGCGATTCTCGTTCATGAACCAACCCTTCGGACGAGACAATTAAATTGACACTTACTACGCCGCAGTTTCATCTAACATGCGATAACTTTCCAGATGAAGGGTCCAATTCATTTGTTGCAATTCATCCTCAAAGGTCTTGACCGTCGTGTGGATGCTGGCGCAGGCATCAACTGATGAGATCGCCATTGATGGAAGACTCAACCATGCTTCGATATCAGCGCGTTATCAATTATATAAGAATCTACCGCCGGCGGACACCCCTGATTTGCACGGAGAACTATTGGAAACGCCTTGAACGAGCAATCGGCCATGCCGCTGTATCGAACGGCTATGCGATTAGGGACACCAGCACAACAAAGAGATTCTACCGGCGGATGATACCCCTGACTTGCTTGTAAATCTGGTGGAAACGCCTTGAACGACCGTCACCGCGCCCAAATATCATTCAGTGACCATCGACGCGGAGCTGCGAACTATGGAACCGGATGGGAAACTAATCGCTATTTAATCGGCTACTCAAACACACGGTCCGGGAACTGCCGTGTGATCCGTTTCAGGATATCGCCGGAAGAACGTGTAGTCACTTTCATTCACATCCCGATCTGCTTCGTTTCCAGGATGCGGGGTTGAACCTCCAATGATGTCTTTTTTTATAAATACGCTGTTCTATACAGGATTCGAAAGAGAATGAGGTCACAAAATTATATTGTCATCACGCCTTATGATTCATGCTCATCAAGTAAAAATAGTCTTTCCGTGACAGTTTCAAATGTTAAGAAACACACTTTCTTAGCATATTCGGATGCACGGGTAATCACCGGCGCCTGTTGTTTGATTCAGACTGGCCGTTTCCGCACATCAGAAAAAAATCAGCATGACATACCTTTGGCCGACCCTATAGGAAGGTTCGGGATACTTGAAGTCGATCGGTTCTGCCTGGTTCAGTGCCTTGATTGTGATCAGACGAAGCTCATATCTTCTGGCCGGAGGAATATCAAGTTGTTTTGGATCTCCGTATGCCGGCGGTCTGTCCCATCTGCAATGAATTCGATGAGTAAAGTCAGCCATCAATGGTCCAATTTTTTTTTCGCATACAGCATCAATTCCACGTCTGCCACGACCCAGGTTGCCGGCTTGAATACGAGGGTATAATTCGATGGATGGATCCAATTTCCGTCAGAGTCAAATGCCAAAATTTTCGTATTCGGCATGAACTTGCTTAGTCTCCTTTTATCAACACCGGAAAATTGCTTCAGAGGATCTGGCCATTGCCGCAATGACTCGGAGACTAACAAGACGAAATACAGCTCTGTGACACGAAATAAGTGTTTTCGCCACTTACGGGGATCTTCTTCGTCCTTGTTAGTATGGAATGCAGGTTCGGATACAACCGTGACCTGATATTGTCCAGTCCCAGGAATTATGTCGACAAAATTTCCCGTCCCCACTGGAGAAGGCGAATATGCTGTGCATGAGTTTATCAACAAAACTTCTCAACACAGGGCATACGGAATGAAAAGCACATACCTTCGTGCGCTGCTTGGATCGCCATGAGCCGTCGGGCCTGCATTTCCAACATGTCTCTCAGATGCTGAGAATAATTCGAAGACGGAGAAACAGTTCCGGTAAACTGCCACCTCGCCATACGCAGCATCGGCGTAAGAAACTGCTATTGTGAATCAGAACATGCAAATTCATGAGCAAATTCTTACCATTTCTGAGCTGGCACTGAAATTTGCACAGGGTGGTAGACCATGACTTAGCTGAAATATTATCACGCAATTTCTACTGTAACCGTCGACATCCACCCATCTGCCAGAATGCGAACCATGATCAAGCTGCAAGTAAATATCTTCGATCCGAAAGGAGGTTCCGAAGAGCATGTCGCGCGGGTAGTATTTCGAATCCATATATTCTTCAATCCATTGCGTCCTTGACGATGCGCGAACCATATCGTCTTGACCACTGCCTGGCTCATCGTCCGAACCCGCCGGCATCTCCACTATAGCGGAATAGGAGCGATATAAAGATGGAGTGCGAGTTGCGCGGCGCACTCTTTAAATACCATCGATGTTGCACGTATTCAATAAAGACAGTGCAAAAATAGGACGCGCGCTCATCATTACACTTGAGTCGATGTTGTTTCAATCAATTGTTTCAGCATTCTAGCGCACGACCGCGATCCTTTCGCGATCGATCCGGTCATCGCATCGGCGCCAATCACGTTCTGAGTCAAGATCTCGAATTGGACAAGCTAGCTTCGACTCCAATAAACCAATACATCTCGAATGCACAGAGTATCCGACGATGAGCTAGTTGAAACCAGGAGAGACATTGGGCTCCAAACGAGTTGCGAAGAAGATCCAACCAGGTTGCATTGGCTACGCCATGTCAACATCAGCCTGAAGGGTCATGGAGGCGGCCGACCTTGAACAGATCATGCAATATTCCCGTATGCCCGCCCCGTACCGTTGATACTCACCAGCAAGGCCTCCGGACAGGCGATGCCCATAGCCAGAGAGATCAAAAGAGGTTCCGATACGAACTCAGAGGATGAATAATGACGACAACTCGATGAATTCCTGGTGTTTGCCAAATAAGAGGAACGAACGGAGGGCATCCTTGGACAGTATACAGCAGTTTGAGTTGCACGCGAGAAAAAATATTTCGGTGTAGTGAGTGTCGGATGAAATAAGTCACGTGTGGATCAGGGCTGAAAAATCACACAAATCATAAATATCAAGTGGATGCACTTCGCGCAGGAGTTCCGCGAAGCGTTTAACAGCATAGCACGTCGAAGTGCTCCCAAACGAAACTTCTGATGGCGGGACTCCAGCCCTTGGGAAAAAATCTCCGCGTGACAAAGCGTGGAGAAAGTTGTCAATGCCATGAAGCCGAATAATTATTTCCAAAATGTCGTGATGATGGGTTGACAACCGCTGGGTGAATCCGGCATATGATCTGTCGGTATCCACCTTCGCGATGACCGAGTCCGACTCCTGACCTGCACATTCAATGCTGCGACCATGCTAGCCAGAAACGCCGATAGGTTTTGAGAGGAGAAGGAGGGTGGAGACGGCGTAGTATCCGAAGACCCTGCTGTTGAAGTCGACATTGTAGCGGTCGAGACTGTCGACCCGTTTCGTAATCGCTCCATCAAAATTGTTGAGTGTTCAAAAGACCGGGTCGATTTAGCCTCCATCTGAGTCCTAGGATCGGTTCAACGGTATTGCTATGCGGCGTGTACCCACCACAACGAAATTGCACATTGGATCGGCGGAGGAGACGGAAACAGCCTCGACAAGATTGGGTCAAGTATATCCGACCGGATAACTTGCAGATAAAGAAGCTGACGAGGTCGCAGGTATCCTCTCCAGAGTAATGCTTGTGATACCGCTATCCGGCACCATAGACGTTTCAGTCAGTATTGACGGAGAATCCGCAGACAACGAAACGTCATTAGCACTCCGACCGAAAGCATCATTAGTCGAAGGGTGTAAGAGCAGCGTTTCGAATGTCGCGTCCACGGTCTCAGGAAATGCAAGTGGGATCAATAGTGTGGGCCGCAGAATCGATGAGTAGTCCGTGTATTGTGCCCACATAAACGGACACGTCAGCTCTCATTCTCTTTCTTAGCAGTCATCGTATGCCATGAGGAGAACGACACCGTCGTCGTACTGCCGATTCCGGACAGCAGAACTGAAGACGAAGGTACACCGGATCATGTGGGCGGTAACGCTGGAGAGTTAACCACATATATTGAACCAACATCGCATTACAGCGCGGTGGACACCATCGCCGCAGTCGAAGGCGGTGATGGACCGGTGGAATTTTCAACGACATCGCACGGGATTGTTAGCACAATAGACAAGGTGTGCAAACCGGTTCGTTACCACCGCATTCGCCTTCCTTCGGCAGGAAGAAGGTGCTAGGTGGTGGCGTCAGCAAACGCTCCTCCTTCCCCTCCACTTCCATGGAATACATCCACACTTCGCTATCTCGTAGCTCGCCGCGATGGGGAGAGATCCGTGTGACGCATGTCTACAATGGTGGCTTCCGCGCGGTTTCATACCCAGAGAAGCTTGCGCTCGATGCGAGATCTTGCGACGGCGTGGTTTACGACAACTACATAGGCGTTGGCGTAGGTACACTGGTGGGTAGATTGAGATGGAAGGCGACAAACCTTGCAAAGCAACCATGTTTTCCGCCTCGGATGTCCGTGATGTCTCCCTGAGATCGCTCCTTATTTGGGTTACCTCCACGGCGTTGAAGATGACCTTTTGACCCGCTGTCGAGAGTCGACCACTCGCCGGAACTGCGTGCCCTTCGCGACATGGAGTACCGCGATCTCAATGGTGTTATACTCTCGGCACCCTTCTTCAACACCATTATCTCTTACAGTGTCGACTCCGATGGCGTCTTCTCCAGCTATTGCGCGTCATTAGACGAAAGGAAATGCGACAGGGTCACGCTCCAATCCTCCCGGAATCTCAGGAGTTCCACTTCCGTCGCGCAAAAGGTTTCGCATCTGTCGCCGCGTTCATCTCCTCATTTCCCTTCCCCCTTCCTCCATGACCGACAGGGATAGTCGTAAAGTAGTTGACGATGAGGCAAGTAAACGCGCTGTCCACACAGCAACAGAAGGCAAATTTCGAAGTGCCTGTTGGCGTGACCTGTATGGCACCTCTCGTTACGAGTGTAGTTGGAGTGACTTGGCGCAGTATGTATTCTAGATGATGTGGCCAAGAAACCATGGCCATAGTCCGTGAGATTCGTAGGTACCCGATAGCAGTAAACTCCGTCCGTGTCCGAGTACGAGTATGTCTTTAACATCGAGGGTGGCTTGCTGGTATAAGACCGGTTCGTTCATCGATCTTGCATGCACTCCAAGGCTTGTGAGAATTCCAACCTGATGATTTCTCGAGTCAATTCAGAATTGTGGCAGTGGATGACGCGACGGGCGGTTGAATTGTCCAGTTCATCAACGCCTGCCCTGAACTGTGCATGACGTCAGCGAAACGTCTCGAGTAACGTCAGAGTCATGGCATGCATTGCGATCCCGTTTCTCGTATCTCTTCCATCTCTGGCACATAAGAGAGGATACCACTTCCATTATAAATCGTCACCCCGATACACAAATTGTTACTCTTTCGGGACCGAATTCTTCTTCAATGTCTCGTCTCTGGTGGAGACCCTGATGCTGCATTGGTTCTACTACTGACCGTCTTTCCTCAGAAGTATCACCTTTTCCAACTCGAGCATTGAAACCCACGAGTCCCAATATGAACACGCCGACACGTTTCCAATATCGCAGATATACGGAGGTCTGGAGTGATCAAGCAATCGATAAGCTGGAAGACGAAGAGGCCCGTCCACTATCGAGCCCGCCGACACCCGAAATGACACGGTCTTGGGTCGAAATCGAACAATCTTTGCCTGCACAAGGACAAGATCACCAACGCCAATATTTACAGGAGTCAGACGCCTCATAGCCGAAGGATCCGTCATTTGCTGTCGTCCATCGAACACATCGAGGAACGCGTTGGGCTGTTCCTCCGCTTGGCTCAGAATCAAAACAAGAAGAGATAATTTCTAACGTACGATGGGTGGGCATGTCTTCATATCGCTTGTCCATCTAGAAACACGGATATCATCTCCCCACCCATTCAGCAACGAATCTGCGATCAATCAACAAACAAGAACATATCAGAAGGAAATCGAATTTCTCACCTATAGCAGGGTTCGAATGTTCACGGAGAAACGTCTTTCCCTTACGCGACGCTCTTTGAACAACAGGACGAATATTGATACTTGCATTATGCACGGGGGAACCATGCCATGCATCGCACAGGTGCACATTACAGACAACTCCACAAATCCAAACCAGGACGGGTGCATCCGATAGGTCCATATACAATTGATATGAGGAGGAGGAGTTATAATGTTGAGCCCCCCACCGCGTGTCAGACGGTAATCGGTCGAGCGCATACACAGAAAGCACTGGATCGGCACATCGCACAATCCGATTTAGGCGACTACGGGATATTTAAACCCATGTTTCTCTTCAGCACTGAAACAAGAACATCATACCTGGCTAGTTCTGTACTGACGGTAAAGTTTTGCTGAGCAAGATACCGCTGTGGTGCAAGATTTTTCAGTCTGAGGTGTCAATAATCACTACGCAATTCTTACCCGCATTTCCTTCACCTCATCCCGTGGATCATCACCTTCATCAAAAATATGCCAGTACATGAGTGCGCAGGAGAGGGATGAACAATATGACAACTGAACAGTGCACAACACATTCGCCTATTATTTAAAGAAGCAAAAACTACAGAACAACGAAATAGGGAAATACAATTTCAAGTTGCGGAGATCACGCGACCCCTTATGTGACAACGACGCAAATATGATGATGTTTGATCATAGCGCCATATCATCATTGTACACCGAAGCATCCCGACCTACACATGACCAAGCACCGATCACGAGCGCCAAAGGGTTTGACGGACAACAAATATGACCACCACCACGGTTAATGTAACGTGTTTCACATAGGATTAACAAAATAGTCCCCGATCTCTCGGACGAAAAAAAAAATCCGCTTATAATAATTCGTAGCAGTATTCCTAAATAATAAATTGCAATCCAACGATTATACTTCTTCTGGTAAACAACCGAATGAATCCCATCACAATTGTAAAAAACCATCATACTGCTAACCGTCGAAATGACCAGCGTTGCCAACACACGGAGGGCCACGTGCGATCTTGGGTTCGCCGAATTGCTATGAGAAAAGGTCGAACACCAGGGGTCACTATGTGCTAAACATATTATAGCGAGAAACCACCACACTATGAATCATTGTCCGCCTAATCGACGGCCATTGCCGGATAACCACACCTTTCTTTATTGGACAGTCCCTCAGACGCTAATAACTCCTATCCGACGCCACGGGGAGCGAACAGAGTGATAATTTAACAAACCGTGCACAGTATTTGAAAAGTTCACCATTAAAAACCATATTTCAGCATTTCGCGACAAACCCCCCCCCCCCTTTTCAATGAACATCTCACGCCGAATATCGTCGCCGCCTGGATAACGGGTCCAAGTCGTCAAGCAGTAAGCCCAGACACACAAACTTTGTATTTGACGTACCGTGGGGCCGAGCCCATTGAAGCACCATTAACGCTAAGCGGAACCACCCGATTCAACGCCCTTATGTTCGTAAGATGCAGCTCATAGCTTCTACTGGGTGGATTGTAGACACCGGCAGGAATATCTGTCCTGCAAGACCATGAAATTCACCGTCACTCGACAATAAAATAGTTAACTCACATCCGCAACTCCACGTTTGATACAACCCACGTCGAAGCCGCGAATACAGATGGGAAGTACACGGGATGGACCCAATAACCTTCCGCATCAAATGCCAAGATGGTAGTGTTGGGGCCATATCTCTTTAAAGAACGGGAACGATAGCGTGCAAACAACCGCGATGGATCTGGCCAATGCTCCAACGTCTCATTTCCTGCGAAGAATTCATAATAATTGTAACCTTCGGTCGTTGGGTTTAATTGTACTCACCAAGATTAAAAACATCGTCGAACCTCACAAACGCACGCGGTGACACAACTGTGAATTGATAACCCCTACTACCACGCAGAGGGTCGACAAAATTTTTAGTTCGTATGGGGGAATGCGAGCATGCTATTTTGAAGAAGAGCCTGAGTGATCGGACAATCCAGAAGAAAAGTTCAAGAACCTTCGTGTGCAGCTTGTATCCGCATTAGATTTTGAGCCTGGGCTTCCAACCATTCCCTCACCCTCGGTGAGTAGTCCAAAGAGGGGGGGACAGATCCAGTAAACTGCCACCGTGCCTCGGCCAGTGCTGATGTATGATACTAATCGCCGTCACTCAGCTTATTCTACACATGATCTGTTGGTTTTATGGTCTCACCGTATCTGGCCAAAGTCCGAAATTCGCATAAAAATTTAACCCGTAATCAAGTTGAAAGATGAGGTTGAAACTCTTGGGAAGCCCGTTATCCTCTCTGATCCATTTACCGCAGTATGATTCATGGTCCAGTTCCAGTTCAATCCCTTCGGAAGATGTAGTATGTAGCAAGCTATCGCCAGTGGTGGCCAGATCAAAAATGACTTTTTCGATGAGGTCTGATGTCGGAGAAGGGACATTGACAGTATGACTGTTGGTTTCCATGGAGTTCATAAGTCAAAGGGGAGCTATACCACACGGTACAGTTAAATACTTTTCGTGAAAAGAAAAAAAAAACCACAATCAAAATTGGGACAAGTACCACTCCCGTTCAAGCACATCTCGATCGATCACAGCCCACATCCAGGTAACAAACACGCCCGGGTCCCAAATTCTAATCGTTGTACGGAACAGCGAATTGAGAAGGTATCAGAATATCAGATCCCCCTCTAGTTGAAACGATCATCTGATGACGAAGAGTCCAGTCACATCCCGCGTTATCAGTTCGGACAAGCACCAAAAAAAAAAAAGTTTAACTTGGACAGAGTGAAACAGGGATGGACGTCGATATGTTCAAGTGTGCAAGTGGCAGCAGCCCGGCCGTTTCGAAATGTTTCAGCATGACGCCGGTCCAACAAGGGAAGATGGGCATCTCGAGTTCCACCCCCCAGAAGCTGTATCATATGTAATTATCACATTATCAACCTTCCGGTACATTTTTATTTAGTGAGGTCGACGCGGTCAGCAAGGCCGCGCATAGCATGCCACGAAGATCCGTACCTTTTGTCACGCTTAATGTGTTGATTAAATATATATTTATATCATCATCCACACGGAAACCCGCCGCAGACGTGTAGCGCAAAGCGAACAATCCGGTCGATAATGTCGCGCCAGTACCATTACAGAGAAGCGAAGCAGAAATAAAACCAATGCCAACATATCCAAATATTTAAAAAAATCAAACCACCGATGATGAATCTTTTGTATGACACTGGGTCGGATATACTAGAGACCTCAGTCACGATATCGACGACGTCTCGGACTTCTGATTGGCGACACACTTCCACCCTTCTCAATTAATGACTGGATATAGCGGGACGAGTTCGAGACATCGCTCAAAGCGATGAACGAGTCAACCTCCATCTGATAAAGTCCAAAACGGTCTGTTTGTCCGCGAAACGGTGACGCCGTGGTTGAGCTAAATAATTAGAAAAGCCATGGATACGAGAAACTCGCCACTCACTACCTCAACCTCACGTCGGCTTCCAGCCATGTGCCACCTCGAAATATTATCCCATAATCCATTGGATCTACAAGTTTCCCATTGAAATCATATGCCTTGATATTTTTGTTCACAACGAAGGATCGAAGGAGTTCCCCACTAACACATTCGAGGTGCCCGTGAGGATCGTACCAATCGGCCAATGTCTGCACCCCTGTATGTTGCATCCGAGTCAAAATGATTAAACACGCTACAGAATCATTCCCACCAGGTCTGACGTCGGGAACCCACATAAACGCCAGAGGCGATATAGCCACGCCGCAATAGGGAGAAAAGTCATCCAAAGCTTCTTGTACAAACCCAAACCGCCTGGCCAACCGCGGTTGCTGACTTTCCACTGAATATTGGTCTGGTTGAAATACGAAAAAAAAACGTAGACGAAAGCACACCTTCATGAGCCGACTGCATCTCCCGAAGATATTTAGCCTGTAATTCGAGCTTCTCCTTGACCTCAGATGCGTATGCGCCTGTAGGAGTAAATGTCACGTGTAGTCGCCACCTTGCGTTCAAAATAATGGGTTCCATGGACTTGGCGTTCGTTAATTCTCAGAAAAAAAGCAGCAAAAAATGATACACATACCTGTTCATTTCCAAAACAAAAGTCACCGCAACGAGAAACATCGCGTTGCAGACGAAATATCAGCCTCACTGTGTCCGAGTTGTTGTTCAAACGGTCGACCCATAGCCCTTCACCGTTGACTCCGCCGGATTTAACGAACTCGAAACGTTCGGAGTTGAAACTCCCGACCAAAGAATCTTTGCGACATTCGAGGCGAGACACAGCAGACGATATCCTCTCCTGGATCAAACTTGCATGGTACATGGTCAGAATATATACAGACAGGCGAGAGCACGTCGCATTTAAAAATGATAAGAATCACCCACCTTCCCACCCCCACCCCCTCTCCGTCAACCTAGATCTCCCGTAGTCATTTTTGCAATGGGTTTGTATTGGCCGATACGATTGCGCGATCACCCGTATCATCGGTCCCGCGCGAACTACGTGTGTTTAGAGGTATGGAAATCAGTGTCTTCGTAAAGGACTCCTGTATGATCTAGTTGATCGCGTCCAGCGCCTCCAAAAGGAAACGATGAAGTCGAAACGGCGTTGTTCGTTCTTGTGCCGACCCAAATGCAGTTCGTTCGATTGAGAAGACAAGCGCTGCAGTAGGTAAGTGGAGCGCCGGTGTAACAATGTCCCACAAACGGACCGAAACAGGCACTGGAACAACGAGCGCCGAGATAATACAAGACAAAAATTAACCAACATTCATCAAACTTTCGCGCCATTCACCTTCAGAGCACCTCTCCCCGAAATGATGGCTCGCCCTTTCTTTACTTGAACATCAGAATTAATAAACATTTGAAGCTTAGACGTTTCATATTCACCCGCTCGGCTTGCCCGGAGATGGGTACGCGACGCGAGGAATGTTCAATTTATAGAGTAGCCGTCCTGCGCTGCGAATGACCATTCATGAATCAAGCCGTGCGATCCGATATTTGAATTGACACTTACTACCCCACTGTTACAGCGGACATCAAGCCCCCGTCACAATTCGAATTCGTTCCTTGAATTTCGTCGGTAAAGATCTAATATAGTGTTCGACGTCATGTGGCCGTCGACGAAAGAACCATCAATGAGATTGCCATTGAAACAGCCCTCAGCGATGTCGTGTGATTGATGTGGGCAAGCGGGGTCGCGATCCGGTATCAGAAAAGGTGGGGATCTGCACATAGCCTGATGCACCTGATCTGCCTGATCCGATTTAATCAATAAGAAGCGTTCTCAAATGGACGTCGGCGCGCTCGGGGATATCTGCTAGTGAACCGTCGCGTCACATATAGTGATCTTTACTGATATACAGACGAATAAGCTCGGTCTCAATAACGGATAAGAGAACAATCAGACATTCAATTGTTCAACCCCGGGATCACATGCGTTGTTCTTCGATCGAGGAGGCCGCGGCTATGACGTAGGATAGAATCAAATTCTCGCAGTACTACAATATCCATAAGTTGGGATAGATCTTCGAGTTGTCGTCAACCATGCCAGTGTCCTTAAAAAGTTAGGGGTGTCATGGACGAACCTCGTTTCGGCGGGGTCCATTTCGTACAATTTGATGTGTTTTGTTTCCAAACGGGGGTGTTGAATATGCTCCATGACGGCTCGTAGGAGGGATGGTGAAACGCTCGGTCCATGGAACGGGCAGTATCCCACGTAATCATTCCCACGGTATCATGGATGACCAAAGTGAGCACGGTCAAGTTAAAATGCCCGAAGAATATATGTTGATTTCAGCGATGCAAGGAAAGTCACTCGTACTCCATAGTTCTCAGGCATACGAGCTACACTATGCTGGTATCGTGAGAGAACGATGTCTGGACATTTCACTGTCATCAGCACATCAACAAGTATGGACATGAATTCATCCCACTCTAAGAGAAAGTCCGACAACCCCACGAATGTGTGGAAAGGTGTTTTGAAATGATTTCAATGCAACCACGATCAACGACGCTTGTGAATCGACGCAGGATGCTCGCCATCCCACTCATCAGAAACTAGCACGACATACAGTCGTCAGCCAACATCATTAGACGGCCCGAAATACTTGAACTTAACTGGGTCAGGCTGGGTCAGCGCCTGAATTACTGTCTCGATGCCCAGAAATACGGATATGCAACAAATACTAATCACACACAAAATTCATCGATAAGTTGAACGCGGACGCGCGTCTCATCAATTCACATACATTGTCCATCAGAACGACTCCAATGTGTCACCAATACCATTACATGATAAACCATCTATGCAACCTCCATGGCATCATCATTTATCGCCTTCTGTTTCCCTTTACCTTTCAATTGCTTCCTAGTCTTCATTCCCGCATTAGAACTCGATGTTGAGGATACAGTTCCCGATGATGACTGAGACTGCGAACTTTCAGGCGGAGTACTGTCTCGGTAACGACGAGTCACAGGCGGGAGCAGGGCTTCAACGTCATCATCATCCGGCGCACCGCGCTTACTTCCCGCGGACACTGACGTCTTTTTCGCAGGATCCGCGCCATATGTGCCTTCGCTCAGTGCCTTGATCTGGTTAATACTAACTTGATACGTTCTCGATGGCTCGCTACCGCCACCTCGCCTCGATCCGGTCATGTCCCACCTGCAAAATAACAATGTTAGTACACCGCGGCCGTGACTCAATAAACTCGGGAAAAAATTACGACTCACAACTTGAGACTGACATCTGCAGTAATCCATACTCCTTTGCGGAAAACCTTGCCATAATCTGTCGGGTGAACCCATTCGTCGTTACAATCAAATGCATTGATATCAGTGTTGACTTTGAATCCTTTCAGGGTCTTATGTGACAATTTCTCAAACTTCCCCAACGGATCAGGCCAAGACGCCAGCGTTCCATCACCTAATCGACAGGTAAGTCCCCAAGTTCCCATACGTCACCGAATAAAACAATACCAGACGCATCATCTTCTTCCTCTTCCTCGTCATTTTTCTCCCCCTCTTCTTCTAGAGAAGCCAAAAACTCCATTAATATTTCACATTTAATATAAAAATCGTGATCGCACCAAGCAACCCTTGCAACATCGCATCTGATGTACCCGTAGCTCGACGCCAAGCCGGGGCGGTGACCATCGCAACGTGATATTCCCCGGAAAGTTCAACCGCTTTCACGAAATTGTTTATTTTTACTTGTGTTGGCCACGCCTCTTTTATACGCAGGTGTCACCTTGGAGAGGACGGATGATACCATACATATCGACGCACCTTGGTGGGCCTGTTGAATGAGAACCAGATTCTTGAATTGCAGCTTTAATTTGCTCTTGATATCCGGCGGAAGATGTATCGAAGGGGGAAACACTCCGATTACTCTCCATTTCGCTTTTGAAATGCGAGAGTCGACAAACTACATAAAAATGGCTCCGTTAACGTAAACAACAGCTTCGAATGGAACATATACCTCGAAGTCCGCTGCATGAGTCAAATCCGCATACTCGTCCAAACTCTCCAGCAGAGGCACGATAAGCGTGATATTCTTCACCCGTTTGTTTGTTCTGTCAGCCCATGTACCGTTCTTCGAGTTGGTATCGAACCGAAATTTGAATTCGTCTGGTTCATACTTGCGAAGAAGCGAGTCGGGATTTGATTCCAACTCTACTATGCGATCCCGGATAAGATCTGCCACCGATTGCGACTTAGGCATAATTGGGAAATGTAACGAAGAGAATAAAAAGACGAATCGCTCACCTTTTATAGAGCAGCATTTCTCAAACAAATTAATTTTGCTAGAAGCCAGATCGCACGTCAGTAAACACCGGACTTTCCATACCAACTTGGAGACATGAAACGAGGTCACGGGTACGTCCTCTGGGACCAGCGAGGGTACGGACGTCCTGAAAAGAGAAAAAAAAAAGTGAAACCTGATCCAGGAGCATTATGAAACACAAATATCCCGCACAAAGATCACCTGGCTAAAGAATAGTGTAAGTCGTAATTCAATTCATCCCGATCACGGTACGTTTCCTGAAGAGAATCTGGGCAACGATCTTCTAACCGATTATAGCCGGAATTGGTCCTGCATGACAGTACGTGTCTCAACATTTCTCAACACATGACACGGTAACTGGAACACAACCAGAACGTGAAGTGCGCATCCAACAGGGGTCCACACACCGCCGAAATTAGCCTTCGTTAAGAACCCCGTCCCCGTACATCCCGAGTGATATCGATTCACTTAATTACGTGCACCCCATATTCGGCGTCCACTTCGTCACGCAGGGCCGAATTTGTTAGATGTGATGGGACATACCGAATACCAACACGATTATCTGATCGAGAGTGCCAGTTGTGACCGTCGGGAAGGCAGCGGAAAGTATCGGGGACTGAGTTCAAGTCCCCCCCCGCGTATTTCGCGAAGAAGATTCCTAGACAAGACCTTCCTTAGCGATGCAATGAATTCTGCGACACATCTTCCATAAATGCTCACATCCGATGCTGTGTTCGCTGCTACGCCGAACTTCTTGCAGAAGAGCCACCGAAGAATAATAACGCACTCCAACACGGTCCGACAGGTTTACGGATATAAACGAGCGGTGATGGTGGCCATTTGTTGGTTCTCGGCTTGCCTTCCAACCGACTTATGTTCTTCAGTAACGATTCCGGAAGACACCCTTTTTCAGGATGTTACACGATAAACCAATCCGCCATCCCCTATTGTGAACAGCATATTGAAGGCCTGGATCGGCGGTTTCGAATGGAAGCAATGTCTCATAAAGGTACTGTAATATCGAAATGATGAGGTGACCTTCTATGACACGAACGTCTGGTAGTCAACTCACCTTGCCCAACGTGGACCCCTGAACATTATCCTCCATCCAGATCGCAGAAATAGAAGCGCGCTCGACAGGGGTGCGCATGAAAGTTCCCCGTGTAACGAAACGCAGATAAATTGGGCAGGGCTCTACCGAGGAATCCAACGCAACAACGCGCCGCCGTATAGACCACCGCGACTGGCGTGTGGTAATGGAAAGAAACGAAATTGTCCGGTTGTGTCGTTTTTATGACGAAGTCGCATCCCATCCCGCCGTCTCCACACCAAGCAAGCGATTCCATACAAGACCTCAGAACACGTCGTATACGCCAACGACAAATCGCTTTCTAAAAAAGAATATAACCACAATGTGAAACAACCAAGAATTGATAGAGGTGAAGACTCACATAGTCTGTGAAGACCGCCCTCTCCATCGCAGCACATCACAGGTCACGCCGCATCAAACAGTCCTCCACTTCCATTTTATCGAGAAGAGCCGAATTCGTGACATGAGACGGTGCGTGCCATAATCTCGTGCACGCATCGAGGTAGCGCAGCCGTTGGTTCTCAACCCGAAGATCGTCGCTGACGCGACAACAAATCCGAGATCGCCTAAACGGCCGAAGAATCAAAAGTCCATCCAATGAAGTGGCGCGGGATAGCATGACGTAAGGCGACTGTGATCCTCTGCAACTTTCCAGATCTACGATGACCCTCTGCATTGTCTTCCCTTGCGCCTTATAGTCTGTCAATGCAAACGCAGGCAACATCGGCAACTGTTTTCTCGTGATCGTAACGGATTTTCCGGTAACCGGATGTCGTATAGTGAATTCAACCGACTCCACAAGGACAACGATTTCACGATCTCCAAGATATGGCATATTTTCGCAAGTTGAATCGGGAACGGTGACTACGCACGACTTTGCATGTCGCCTTCCAAATTCGTCAGTATCATACCTAATTGTCTTCACAGTTCCCAAACTACCATTGACGACGCCACCATTAACATCGTAATTATGAGTAACCAGAACTGGCATTCCCGTCACCAACGGTAAACGTCCAAGATGTTGCTTTGTCTGCCCAGAATGCAAAGAATTCAAATAGTCAACAAGTTCTCTATCATCCACCGGCTTTCCACGCCGATAGTCCTGCGCCTCGTATACATTATATGTCCTTGACCACCTCCGTGCAAATGCTTGCGCCGCACTGCAATTCAGTGCATCCTTGACAGCATTTTGTCTTGTAATTATAGATGCCGCCTTCCATCTCTCGTCACCGAGATTCACCTCCGCTCTTCCAAGTACTCGATCATTCAAAATCTGATAGTCGTCCTCTGTACACCTTCCGTCACGAAGGCGCCCCAGAAGGGATCTGAATACAACGTTTTCAGGCCCTCTCTGTCTCATCTGTCGAACCAGATTGACCACTTTATTGACACCTAGCCACAATAGCCTTCCCTTCGCTTTGGCCTGCCCCCTCCTGCTCTGCGATGAGTCGATCATCCTATGCGCTCTTTCGTGACTAGAATACAACGGCGTACTTCCAACCGGAGGCAATTGCGCAAAATCCCCAGCGAATATCACACTTACATTTCCAAACATTCGAGTGTCTTGCTTTGCAACGGACAATGCCTCACTGATATCTGACAGCAACTCAGTTCCTACCATAGATACCTCATCAACAAACAAGTAATCGACCCCTGCCCACATCGATATTAAATCTGAGGTGGCTTTACTCGTGTTCGTATTTTTTCTGAACGTTCCCAGCGACAATGCCGAATGTAACGTCATTCCGCCAATATTCCTTGCAGCCACGCCGGTGTAGGCAGTCAAACGAAATCTTCGCGCTTGGTTTAATTGTCTGAACCATGCACTCAGCGCGTCGATCACCCTCGACTTTCCACATCCACCTGCACCTCCTAAATACAACTTCAACGGTTTTTTTTGATCCTTCTGCACACTGTGCTCGGCCACAATCCTGAAAGCAACCGCTTGCTCGTCATTCAACGTGAAATTAGTGATGAACTGCTCGACATCCTCAGCCCGCGGGCCAAAATTATTCTCCGCAAACGATTGCTCAGATGCAATACGCACACCACTCGTTGCACCAGATAAAACAGAACTCTCATCGATATCCATTAAACGAACGCCGGAGACTGAACTTCCCATCGCCTCATCGACACCTGAAAGGCACCCACCATTACTCTCACACGCACCCTGAATCAAAGATTTTTTCCAATCACGACGTCGTTCTTCGTACGTCTTTCGCCACACGGCTTCCGCGTCATCATTATATGCATTTTCTCCCTGATTACCACCACCTCTTTCCATCGATACCTGCATACGCGTCTCCGATGAATACAGACCCGAGACTTCGATGGCCCTCAATGCAGACAATATCTCACGCGACTGCGCGGTAAGTTTATCGGACTGAACTCTTTCTATATCGCGTAAATTATCCAGAACATCCTGCTCGTCAGATTCATCATACTCCTGAAGATTCTCTTCATCAACACTTGTCCGTCCACAATTCCCAGCGCCGACGTCATGACCTCGTATTCGAACGCGACGCTTAGCAAAGTGGTCATCGCGACTGTCTCGACACTCATGCAATAACTGCATGTTCTCGATAACTCGTCGATGAGCATCAGACATCGATTCTTTATATTCCTCAAACTCATCGGACCAAGACCGACTGGATTCTTTCAGATCACTTGCCGTGCGCCACGGCTTGAACAAAATCAACATCAACCGTGCATACCGCTCCCGGACTTCTTCCTTATCTCGACGAGGAATGCCTGGACCAATTGGGACAGGCACCAACTTATTGGGTTCACTTCTGCGTCTCAATAAATGCGTGCGTTCTTCTGGATGCCCTGCCTTAAACCGCGATCTGCCATGCAAATGTCGACCCCGTCTAGGTAACGCCATATCAACTCCGCCCAGTTCGTCCATGACATCGTTATCACTGTTGAGCTCCCCATCACTATCACTACCACCATCGACCAAATCTATATTTACCGCCAATCCCTTCCGCTTCCTCAATTTCTTGATACGCCTTTGCTCAGACGCAGTTCTTATTTTATCACAATAACCAACAAAGTCCCATACGCAAACACCCTCGAATGAATCACCGCGATATACATAGTCCATCACTTGGTTTCCTTTAGCAACGTACTTTCCGTCTCCCTCAACTGCAATAGTTACCATATCGGGTTGAAATTCAATCGTTTCTAGACCGTCCGGTGCGCCTTCGCCGTCTTCATCATTTCCTGCCGACTCGTCGTTGTTATCATCGCCACCATCATTTTCTCCGCCACCACGACCTGAATTACCATGCTCTACGACAATGGTTTCTTCATTTCTCGCGAATGGTTCAACATGTGTCTCGAAACTGGTGTAATACAATGGCCGAAATGAATGACTGGTAAAATGGTCTTCGTATGACATCAAATATGACGCGACTTGAGGTGCGGAGAGTTCCTGCTTTGCTATCAAGGCATTCGCACACTTCACTAACATACGTTTCGCTTTAGTAGTATTCGAGTCATCATTCTCATCCACTAACTGCATTTTTTTAACTGCAGCCGCCAGAACAGAGTACGCAACGTGCGATTTGAGCTGAGCTTTACTAATATAATCTGTTATATAATAAAGGATTCCTTTCGCAGACTGACCGGAACCGATAAACTTTATGTCCATGTTGCACCGGACCGCCTCCAAGATCGTCTTACAAAAATTGTTTACCATCCCATCAATAACCTTGTAATGTAATTCTCCTGTGCTCATGTCCATCGTGGTCTCAGGTGCGTAATGACTACTGTCTAAATTAAACCGGCACTCCTTCTCGACAGACTTTGCGCTACAATATTTATAACATGTAGAGGTATGTCTATGTCGCTGACAGCGCGATGCAAGCAAATGTATGTCCTTTAGGCGCTCTTCGTTTGCCTCCGTGTCCAACGACGGTCCGCGAACCGAACACGGATGATGTCTCCTCGCCTGCGTATCAACGTCGTCACCCGGATCCGGAGGTATTTCAGTCTGTATTGTGTCATCAATAAAGGCCAATAACCTATCCTTAAAATCATTGTCATGATGAACCAATACTCTATCTCTGATTTCCTGAGGGTTCAATGCTCCTTCAAGCCAGACAACAAGATGACAATGCAAAGTGCCGCGACCTTGAGCCTCAACACAGCCATAATATCCCTTCACAACCCCCAATATTCCTCCCTCCAAGTCATTACCCTTGCCTACTTTATTGAAACCAAGCACAGCCGACAGAAATGCTCTCATGTATATATTGAAAAACTTTGCTGCCACGAACGGATTTTTAGCGACCAATATTGCCTGTTCTCTATAAGTCGGGACCTCATCCGGGAGCAAATTATCTACGTCAATATCAGAACCTGCAAGAAATTTTACAATGGGATTATAGACATCTGCAGGATTTATTGTGATATAAAAACTCGGTAATCCGACATCCATCATCATTCCGCGAATCTCCGACCTCATTGCCATGCGAGACGCAGATGTACCCTGAACCTTCGATGCAACCACACTCACTTGACGCATGAGATCCAATACCCGCCTTTCTTCATCAGTGTCAGCAGAAATAGAATCGCCCCGAGCCAGACGTTCCGACACCACATGTATTGCTTTGTCTGACACAGAGACCAACTTCGCCGCAACATGTTCAAAATTGGGTCTGTCAACTTTCAGCTTCGCATTCCAACTGACATCCCGCCGCTGTAACATGTTAAAGACCGTGAATAAGAACGAATAATGCTCCTGGAATCTACGATCACGGAGACTGAATAAGTGCCTGGCATGAGCCTTCATCCCGATTGGCACCGGTCTGGTCGAACTCTCAAATCCTCCTCGACCGTAGGGAAATAAAGTTGGGTATAGCATGGGAAACAGATTCTCATCTTCGTATTCATTACAGGGCTGACTATCATGACCTATTTCGACATACTTCCCACCGTTCTTCAGATGTTTTAACGCCGCTGCTGCCATCTGTTTGGCCGTGACATCTCGCCCTTCGATATCGGATACAACAACTTTATCGAAAATATTAACCTGTTCGCCATCGGAATCAACATCCATTGCAATGTCGGACTCTTCCGATGGAGAGAAATCATACCCGTCTCCTATGGCGTCGAGTGCAGTACTGGGTTCCTGCAATGTTATCTCAACAGGTGCAACGTCTTCGGCCGGCATGCTACTCAATAATTCGTCGTCAATAATGATATCGTGGTATAGAGGATTATTTACTTTCAGCCATTCGAGAGCGCGACGCACTTTCTCTCTTCGAGCTATCAACGGTCTAGCCTTTGTCCTCAGCCACTCCGCGGTCGGTCGATTACTCCCAACAAACAAAACACAGATCGGCTTTGACACTTCTGTCAGGGAACGCGGCAGCACTTTACCAAGGTTTTCAGGGTGAGTTGGATATACGATGATGTGTCCTTTTACTCCGCGTTGGCAACTTGCCTTGATACCATTCTCATCGTCGTTCAAGTGTATAACCCAACATTTTGCCCTTCTCCGTGCTATCATCGCTTCCTCAACTACTGTGAGATCCTTCAGCTCTTCAGGAACTGGCCCAATATATGTCGAATTAGCCAGTGCCAATTTTGGAATCTCACTTCGAACGACCAACGATCTATAACAAACCTTACAGACTTCAATACAGGGTACACCATCATCACCATCAAACACTCCGCTTGGGTCCAACATGTAACCGTCAAGATATTCACTTCCATAGAACGGATTTAAGGCGTCACTTGGATATGGACAACGCAACGGCGTCAAGTTGACATCAGTCACTCGCACACGTGTTTGACACAAATCCAGATACGGTTTCGATTGAGAACACACAGCACATACGTATTCTCGAAGAACATCCGAACTGGTTGCACTCCGGAAATTTGCCACTATCCGGTCCTTTAGTGTCTGCGGGACAAGCTGCGGCCAGTTTCGTTCCACATCTTGCAACATCCTCCTTGACATCTCAGTATTCACAGCCCTAGCATCCCGCTGTCGCTGCACCCTGTTAGCTGCAGATTTTCCCGCACGCAGCCTCCTGATATGCGACTTCAATAATCTCCGTAAATCGTTCAAGCTGGCCGATGCTTCATATGATATCCCCAATTCTGCTAATATCATGCAAAGCGGCCGATATTTCAACCGCCTATTAGACGACAGTGATGACAACAATAACAGTCGTGCGGCATCCGCTCCCTCTCCCGCGCTCTCCTGACGATTACAGGACCCTTCCGAGCCGTAACCACATCCATAACAACAGAGATGGCGCACCAACATAGCCTTCAGAACATCCGGCGACTCAATATGCTCGAATTCTATCCCATGCAAAACACAGAGTCTACGAACCTTGCCAAGTGACAAATATTCGATATCACATATATACTGCACATTGTCCAACATCGACGAGATATCATCTCGGCACGACGAAATAAAAGCTCTGCAAGCGTCGTCTGTACTTGTCGACGCCACTGTATAGCCCAATACAGATGACATTTCCTTCAAAGCACTTTCAGAGAGCTCCGCTGTCACCACAGCCTCAAGCAACGCCACTCTTGACTGACGGGGACCGGAACCTTCCCGCTGCACAGACAAACACCCACTGCATGACGATGATCTCTGAATGAAACATTTCCCATTTAAAATATGGTCCAGCACGATTCTCCTGCACTCCACTTCTGACGATGGCAACGATTCAATTCCGTGATGAAGCATGAGCGATTGGAGTAACCCGAGCGGATAAGTAAACACCGATATATCTCGATCAACCAGCAATGCCAATGCAGACGGAAACCGAATGCTATGGGATTGTAACGAAGCCATAGCCACTTTATACAGATCATCACTAGAACCTGAACTCGAACTGTGCATTCCTCCCGCTTCTGAAAAAAATCAGCTCCATCAAGAATTTGAAATACAATCAAGACGTACCAGACTGCCGAAAAGCGTTGCTCGGACCAGCCACATCCAACGACCCTGTTCATATGGCGCAGTTTCAGTCATTACCCCCCAAGCATAAGTATAGGATGCACACACCTCCTACACCACGTTCAAAGAAAAGTTTCCTAGAAAAACGCATGTCAAGGATACACCAAAACGACGACGATAACAGAAGATCAAGCGAGGACGTATGCACCGTCACCGAGACATACCAGTCTTATACGCTCCTGTAAAGGGGTCCATACAACACATGAACTCTGAAACCATCACACGATGAAACACGCGCCGTTCCATGATCAGAGAACCCAGCCACATGCAATGGGCTTCACGGTTGACATCTTCTATCCTCCGGATCGACCGCGGCGCGAATGGATCCTCTAACGAGACGAGACAGACGAGAGGGAGGCGGATAGCAGACGGTCATAGAACAACGATGCGGGTTGAAGGAATGGTGGAGGTTCGGGTCGACAGACGATGGTGCATACTTGTAAGTTCGCGGCGAAAACGCCTGGTGTCCCGTTCAATTGCGTCGATATCGCATAGCCACCAGCGCCAATATAGTCGCGACAGCCCCCGAACCCAATGCAAATTCTACTGAAAACCAAAAAAATCATAACAATGGAAACGGTGGTAAGAAAACTCGAAAACCGACAATTTTCACTAGTCCCGCTGCACAAGCAAATCTTCGAAGTGCACCCCCCGGGGTCAAAGAGAGATTTTCAGCCCATGTTTTGGTAGTGAAAGACGCCAAATTTGCAGAAGAACTTGCATTCGTTTCGTGTTCGATGATGCCGCCCATGAATCAGGACCCCGATAAAAACGTGATGTGACCCAGTCATGGGCGGCGATGACCTTCCCTATAAGGAGAAAATTCCCATATAAGGGCCGTTTTGTCACAGGTGGCGGTGGACCGCCCAAAAATCGGTTTCATTTCGTCCTCTAAGGCCCACTACCCATGGTAGTGGGGATTTACTGGATCTGACGCACGGCATACTTTCCCCGGAGTACGATAGATCAGTGAGGGCATTCATTGCATCTAAAAAGTCTGGCTTTTGCGCATGGCAAAGTGGAATGTCGCCTCTCGCCAGAACAAGGGCAAGGACTTGCCAAAGCCTTTCACGGGTATACATCCCATAACCCGCGCTCCCGTGGAAGTTGTTTCAACGATTTTCAAGCATTGTCTTCCGACCGACCAGAATTCTCTTCCACTTCCACTTAAAAACGCATCGCCGATCAACGTCAGCTGCGTGTGCAAGCAGTGGCGAGAAATCGCGCTTTCAACGCCACAGCTTTGGTCTGGCATCCAAATGTGCGTAGAGGACGACCAACCCGAAGCACAGTGGTCACATATCCTCGAAAGGTGGATCTCCAGGTCCGGAAACATCGGGTTCTCATTCGTGATTAACCAGGAAAGGGACGAGGATTGGTACGAGGATAGCAAGATTGGCGATGCGCTAGACGTACTCATTAAGCATTCCTTGCTCTGGGTTCGGGTGAAAATATTCATGGACAGTTCCACGATTGCTCGACTCATGTCTGTCGTTCCGCGGAACACACCACGGCTAAAGGAGTTAACCATTTATGACGAAAATGCACAGGACATCTGCATTGACCTCTTTTCTGCACCACTTGAACACCTCAGGGAACTCTCCCTCATTGCACATGCTACCTTTGGTGACGGCCGTGTCCATGGTAATCTATCTTCCATTGCATTATCCCTCATCGACACCACGGAGATCATAAATTGTCTCTCCCATTGTCCACGCCTTGAGGAGCTATATATCCGCTTCAAAAGTCATGGCTTCGATGCTCAGTCATTGAAGTCGGCCGTTGGCAGCCTTACCTTACCTTGCCTCCGGACACTCAAGGTTAGGTGGAACCCAGATGTCGACGAGGTCGGCTATGCAGCCCCGCTCTTCGACGTGCTCCAGTTGCCGTGCCTCATGACGTTATTCATAAATATTGAACCCATGGAAAGTGATTCACCATGGTGGGACACCTTTCTCCGGTTTTTCAAACGCCTTGAGTCTCCGCTGGAGAATCTTGAGATTTGGGGTGGTGGGCGCAATGGCACTGGGAAGTATTCGCCGGCCCTACCACACTGTCTAGCGCTCTTACCTGGGCTCAAGTACATTGGACTACCCTTTGAATGGCTAGACGAGCTCTTTCGATCCCATTCCCCCAAGGCATCTGATACGCAATGGCCAAACCCGCAGTTGAAGACCTTTCGTGTCCTCTCAGAGGACTCAAGCATTGACAAACAAGGGAGCACACTTCTGTCAGCCGTCGAGGCATTGATGACGGCTTCCGGACCACAAAATGACGACGCGAAAGCGAAACGTACACCATTTATTGTTGTCTTTCCAGGGAGACTGACTGTGAAAGAGGCACACCCGGGTGTTCGAGTTATAGGCCAGTACACTTGGATGGCGATCCATAAGCATGATATGTACGGCGGTGCGGGACAATACGCATGGGATTGGGATGTGGACGATGATTTTTAACGGACATACGATCCATCCATCTTGAGTCTGGAGATTATCGTGAGTTATTCTCCCTTTTCGACGTATCCGCGCTTATTTGGCATCAGGTATTGCTTTGTCCCGGGATGAGTTCGGGAAGAAATGGGATGAGTGTATATTTTGGAGCGGCTCGACGTATGGCACATATATTGTTCAAAAAATACGAGTTTTGACGCAACAGGTTTGCCTAAAATTCACACACCTTTACCGAAGACATGCGAGAACAACGCAGCCTGAGGGATCTGTGAAAATGTGTACTTCCGGTTCTGAGTGTTAGCATAAAAAACTCAACTGATGACGAGAAGGGAAAAAAATACGCAGCTCATTTCCAGCGCGAAAAAATAAAACACTACTTGAAAGTATTCAGAATTTTATGATCACATCGATTCGGCAACTTACAACTGTTTAAATATTACCATTGGTATTTGGTTCCGGTAGCCGAAGGAGAGAGAAAATATAGGTTAGCAAAACCTTAGTCACCGTAACGCTGCTTGCAATATCTACCTGATCCATTGCCTGAGAAGGGAGGTGGACTGCCAAATCAGATTTGATAAGACATGATTACACAAATGGGGACCATCAGATTTCATCGTGACGGCTGCAAGTGCCATCATTTAATTTAGCGGCTAAAATAAGGCGTTCAAGAGATCGCTTTGTAGATTCCCTTCTCCCAGATAAGTGGCAACTTTTATTCTCCATCAAAGCAGTTGTGCACCTACCTGAAAGTTGTGAATTACTTCGAGGCAGCAGTTGCGTAGTTCCTAAAATAAAGCCGAGCATTTTCCTCGATTGGTCTGAGGTGGTGTATTTTCATTGCTTACCAGAACGCTGCGCATATTTTTATCCAATAACAGGAACCTGTGAATTTTTCGACACAAAAGCGACCCAAGCTGTGTGGAATGTCTTTGAAATTCATAAACCTGTGCAAAATGTATTTTTTGAACAGTATATCGCCCATACGGACGATATCTGGCGAGGGCTCAAAATCTCTACCGACGCCAAAATTCGCTTACGACGCGGGTTTCGTTTCGCTATGACCGACGGAGATAGACGCACAGCGTTAGACCCCGATCATAAAATTATGCCACGCTCAGTCGTAATGTACGCGACACGAAAAGTAAATATAGATGCATTGTCCTTTCCTATGTTGTTGCAACGGACCCACGCGAGAGATGCGTTCCGCTCGGGAAGTTACGAGCCTAGCAGATATCGATGCTCTTGAGTCAAGGCAAGCAGCCGGAATCTGACCACAATTGGGAAATCGATACTGTTTTCAAGTTCCCGTGTCCTAGCTGTCCGAAATTGTTGACGTTCGTCACTAGTTTTCATGAAGAAGGACCGTCTGAGATTTCACTGCAAGGGATATTCATGGACAAGGCAGTCCGTCGTCTTTGAAGTCAGGTGCTGTCATCCTAGTCGGACCAATGGAGGTCCACGTGGATCCATGTTTTCACTGACCGATCGCAATTCCTGTCCGCCTCGTTCAATATTCCTGCTCTTTTCGGTTCTATCGGTCAATAAATAAAATTAAACATAACCGCAGCGGAGAGATCAGAACTGTCAAAGGCACGCATGCAAGGCGCCGTACACACTCTACCATGAACCTCGTCTTTCCGCTCGGGGCAATTTGGTGAAATGCTCAAAATGCAGGAAAAAGAAGCTGCCGTAACCGGCAAGCGGTTATATGCCGGATCCGGAGGCGGTTACGGCTTGTGTGGCGACTTTCCAACCCTCCGATGGCATCAGACCCAACCAAACTCATTCCACCTACAGATGATTCTGTAGCAGCTGCAGTCGACTTGAATGTCTACGACGATAAGGGCAAAAGTGTTCGATTCGGAAGTCTGTTCGAAAATGAGCGGATCATCGTTGTCTTCATCCGTGAGCAAAGTCCAGTGCAATGAGTTGATCGATCGTTTCACCTGTAGGCCTACATCTTGTATCATTTGCCAGGACACTTTTTCTGCGGAGTGAGCAGTAATAAATAGGCTTGTATTTGTGCTTACCCTATTGTCCATCCTACCCATAGATGTGTCAGGTGCGTTTAATCTGTTTGTGTGTCGAGACCACTTGAACGAGCCACAACTTACCCTTCTTGTTTGTGATGTAGGACTATGTGACCCAACTAGCCTCCGTCTCCCCAGATGCTCTCAATTCAGCAAATACCAAAATTGTTGTCATCGGATGTGGTGAATGGGAGTTGATCGATCAATATCATAGTGCGTCCTCTCGAAAACTTGTCAATTCAGCCTAAGGACTTTTCAAAGAGGACACTGGTTTTACTGGCCCAATTTACACTGATCCGACCCGCAAATTATACCGTGCACTGGGAATGACACGCGAGTCGATGGCTGGACCAGCGTCTGGCGCGCCGAAGCGGTCATACGTTAGAGGCGTCTTCTCAGTTACAATGCGCAGCATTCGTGTACGTATATTGCCTTACATATTTGGTCCATGCTTTATGACGAGGTCTTCTATATCAGCGAGGCATCAGAAACCCCCTTCACGTTGGGAAGCAGGGGAATTTTTCGCAGATCGGTGGTGATCTCATACTTGGTCCTGGTCAGCAAAGGAGAGATCATATTCTCGAAAATAAAAAATGACTAAAAATATTATATCTTGAAGGCAACAAGGTCTCGTTCGTTCATTTAATGGAGAATTCACAGGATCGTGAGTGACTATCTCGTTGCCTATATATAAGTGAGATTGTAACTATGATTCTGCAGATATCGACGTTCCTGAGTTAATGCAAGCCGCCGGAGTTCAGTATCCTTAATTGTGCCAATGTGAAATTAACCATGTGTCCCTTTGCACCATCTATGGCAAATGTTTCGCCATTTTCGTTGCTCGACTTAGAGTGAAACACGCAGTATGAACAAAACTTTCAATTCCCCCTCTATGATTGTTCCGAGGACGGGGCGGCTTTCGAACAAAGTCGGTGAACTATCTATACTCTAGAACTTGGAGTTTCCTGTTCATGGAACGCTTAAAATCTCACCGTATCGCGACTCGGAGGTTGCTGGGTAATGCAGCAACTTACAGAACGTTCACTGTTCGTCCCAGCAGTTGAAATGAAATCGGTTACTCAGTCGATTCCACGCCATCAGTTCCAAGTCGTCGTCAAGGCTAAAATCAAGGAATACTATAGAATACTTCAACAAATCCGACGAGAGTATGGAAAGGTGGGTTTATATGTCGACTATCCTGGACGTGAATCCTAAATAAGCTAGAGTTGTACTGACGAAGGGTGCAGTGGTTCTTTCCCGTCACAGCCCAATTTGTGCAACAGTTCGTTTGGCATCGATTGGCTGTCATCCTTGAATAAGGTGGTATGAGATTTAAGTACGTCTGAATTTTGAGTAGTTCGAGAAGATCGAGTGAGTTTTTTTGACGTGGAAGTGGGGGCTTGCATTGCTATCAATTTATACCTTGCAGACATTGCCTTGTGGCCACATCAAAGAGACAAGAAACGAATGAAAGATTGCACTCGGGGCGCCACACAAACAAGCTTAAGAGCTTCCGGTGCCACCTCGTTGGTCAAATTTTGAAGGAGACAAGAAGCCACAGGAACGATGACGCGGAACGCAGATTCGCTTTAGTGACCAGGAATGATATACGTGACCCTCCGTCCACAAAGAAGCAAGCTTAGGATAATCGTCCGTCATGAGCCATTGAAATTGCATGATGGTTGTGTTCTCTGACTACTGTCAAAACGTGCAACAAGGGTAAAGCGAGGTCGCCGTCGTTGTGGTTAGTACGTCTACTGCTAGTACTGGCAGGACGGCCCTGTTTTGTTTGGCAGTGCAAGGGACACAACCATTCTCATGCTCCCCGCTTCTTTCACTCGTCTTACCGGGGCCACCGGCAACCCTGGAAATCCAAGCTGTGTAATATACAAACAGTATAAAATGCTCCCAGCGCAAGCCCTCATAAGCTCATCACTCCCGTCGGGTACATCTCGACTCTATACCGCCCCTCGCACAACAATCATGAAGAATAGTCCTGGTCTCTGCCAAGTTGAGGGATGCAATGTATGGCTCGAACCCGGAACGAGTCGGAATCACTGCCAAATTCGTCAGTAAAATCCCATTTTATTCCGACCTATAGTCCATACATTCATCCACAACAATTAAGACGATCCTGAGTCCGAATTCACCGAATCACGCCAAATTAGCGGCTCGTTCAACCAAGCCCAGAGCAGAGCCTTCGTACCGCGAATGAGCTTATTTTGGTTAACCAGTCAGAATTTTCCTCCTTTCCAGCAGGCTAGTAGTGATGGGTTCCTTACAGGTCGCATACGAAGGCTAACTCGTTCCAAAGTTCAACGTAGCACGCTCTGAACTGGCTGCTCCAGTGTCATAGGAGAACATTGCATTATATGCTGTAATTGATCTTTATCATTGGTCCGAATGTGACAGAAACCAAGAACAGAGAGAGCAGGTTACACCGTCACGTATCGTTCAGGAAGTGTGAGTCGAAGCCGCAAGGAGCGATCGGGAACGAGATCAAACGCGCGATGTCCTCTTTTCGTCGTTTTAGTTCTTTGAGAGAGATGCGGAGTGGGAATGACCACGGCACGATCGAGAAGGAGAATGGACACCCATCGATTTTTATGCGATTGTTGCTATCCAGGTAGAGCGGAGTGCGGCCGCAGTGTTCGGTAGGTTAGGCACAGTTTTTGGGGCCACCTGCGAAGAAGGGTTATCATTGAGCTTCCTTTCCTTTCCTTCGCGGGTTCAATTTTGAGTTTGGGAAGCACGACGACAGTTTTGAGGGCGGCGACGGAGGTGCCACAGTGATGACTCTGCCGTTCCTGAGAAGATGCGTGACCATGGTGAAGCGAAGCTCGATGGTCGCACTGCTCAGTTTGTGCACAGAGTCGGATGACTTGGTAAAATCCCGAGATCGTCCGAAAAGCGTGGAGCGGTACGACTTCGAAGCTGCCTTTGATTGCGTCCATCTTCGGGCGACTGCCACTATTGCAGAGCCGTCTTCTCCGTACACTTCATTTTCTTGTGGAGGGTGAAGATGCATCTACGGTCATCGCTAAAGGGTGGGTTTGCGGATGTGCGTAAATGTAAGCGGGAGTGATGACAAACGATGGTCTTTCGGGAAAACCTCGGTGTATTATGTACAGTACCTCGCAATTTCGCACTGGGATACACTCTTCATAGCCGTCAGCCATAGTATTAACTTCTGATTTCACAAGAAAATGATCACGCTGCCTCCACCATCCAATTTACTTGGTGCAATACATTGTATACTAATCCCAGAAACCCAACAACCAATAAAATGACGGTTGGGTTCACGAGTCGTGCTGAAGGATGAATGCAGGATTATCCCATTCCATTCGTTGCGTTAAGATCCCGGTCAAGAGTAGCTCATGCCCATAGATAGAATATCCCTTTTCTGCCAAATGGCGCCAGATAGATTTATCTTCGAGGCAGGAGATAACATGTCGTCTGTCGTCAGGTTCAAGAAGACGGATGGTTGGCGTTTGAGTGGTGGCCTGAAAAAATCGCAATTGGAAACAGGTACAAATGGCGTGAAAAGACATCTACCTTTGCTCCCGCAGACGCGGCGAATTTCTTGAGTAGTTCATAGTTGAGCTTGAGGGAGACGCTGGGAGTGACATAGAAAGTGTGGCCTTCCAAGACTCTGTCCTTGGACGATCTCGCCCGTTCCAACGCTTCCGACAATTTGAATCTGTACTTCTGTTCGTTCGCAGCGTCCACGAGTGCGTATTGACGTTCCGCTTCGGAAGGTATTGTGAGCACGAGGATAAGTTAAAAATTGAGAAGCTCTTACGCATAACTCGTTTTGCAGCTACAGAGTTTACGGCCCATTTCTCCATAACGATGTACGGACCATGTGACATGGCACAGAGAAATTTCTCAGTGCGTGCGATATTATTTGCAATAAGGTGAGTGCACTCGTTAGCCTTGGTCGTAAATTTCATGCCCATCTTCACGAGAGCCTGCATCTCTTTAGAAAAGGTGCGCGGGGTGAACTTACGTGACTCACCTTGAACACATCGTCCGACAGTTCCACCTGAGTTGTCATAATTTTGACCAATCTCGGGTCAGTCGGGCTGCCTTCGCCTTCGCTAATGCTGCACCTATTCAGTTTACGTGGCAAAGGCAATGTACATTAGCCTACCTTTCGGACCTGTCCCTCTCTACAACCACTTTCTTTCCCTTGGTCGCCTTTGTCTCTTGACCGCCCCGTCCATGGCCCGCCCTCGGCTTATCGGGTATTGAAGTGGGTCGGTCCTCGTCGTCTTCGCTTTCGTCCTCGGAGGCTCTCTTCTTTCCTTTGGCAGTGGTCTTCCTTTTCTTAATTTCTCTGACTTCGTTATCCTCACTCTCGTCGTGTATCCCTGAAGTATCGCTGGCCCTTCGTCTCTTTCCATCTCCCTTCCCATTCTCGACGTCATGCTCTTTCTTCACTCCTTTCTCCTCCCAAGTTCCCCGAACATTCCCCCGCTTCATCTCTTTCTGGAAATTTACCACATCCGGCATAACCTCCTCTCGCAACTTCTGGTTGGCCTTGCTCGCTGCGGATCGCTTGGACGGTGTGCGCTGCAGGGTGTAAGGCATCGACGCTCGTGACCCAGAGGACATATTGGAAGGTCCGGGTCGAGAGGATGGCGCAGAGTCTTCAGATCCAGAAGGCGTCGGTGTTCTCGCATCCGGCTTTGCGCGTTTCGGAGGCGAAGAAGGCAGTGAACGTTCCTCTGCCGCACTGGCATGCTCAGACCGTGTGCGGTGCAATGGTCCTTTCGGAGGGGAACCAGATTTCGAGGCTGACTTCGGAAGAGGGTCGAGCAGAACGGAGAGCATTCGTTTCGGAGTGGGACCTGGCCGTTTGTCGGACGACGATGATTGTGGATCTTTGGATGGCCCGGCTTTCTTGCCACGAGGTGGTCCGACTTTAACTGGAGTTAAGAGCACTGGCTCGTCGTCGTCTTCCTCTTCCTCTCCCTCCTCCTCGACACGACGTCTGGCTGCAGCTCTAGACGTAGTCTTCTTCGGCTGCCGGACAGTCTCTTCCTCCTCTTCACGGACCTGATGTCTTCCCTTCTTCCCCCCAACGCTCGACTGAGGTTTTCCCTTCGGAAGCATTATCTCATCCTCCGACTCCTCCTCTTCATCCATTGCCGTCGACCGTGTCGCCCGCTGTGGTGCTTTGCCTTTCGCTTTAGATGACGATGGTACGCTCCTAGGCTCTGAGCGGGGAAGTAGGACCTCATCTTCGGATTCTTCGTCTTCGTCAGGATGCCGCCGATGCCGCCGCCGACCTTTCTTTCGCTCAGGCGACGTCTTTCGCGGTGTTTGACTCGAGGTCGTTTTCACCTTCCGCTCGTCTTCGCCATCGGACTCGTAATTCCCCTTACTTTTTCCACCACCTTCCCTCTTCTTCGCAGGTCGTCTCTCTGAGCCTTCATCAGAGTCCAGCTGAGCAGGACGTTTGGTACCCTTCGACGGACTTCCTCGAGTGCTCCTCCGTGGTGAGCTCTTCTGTTCCTCTAAGGGCTCGTCGTCCAACAATTCAACAACGTCCTCAACTTCCCTTGCGTCTCTCGCGCTATTGGCGCTGGGCAGTGGTCCTCCGCGATCCGATCTCCTTGTGGGTGAAGAATGCGGTTTCGCTTTGTCCTTCTCTGGAGCCTTACTCTTCTTCTCTGCATCCTCCACCTCTTGCTTCTCGAGCTCCTTCATAATCTCCACATCCGATATTACAACCCTCCCAACACCCCTCTCACCTAACAACTTGCCGAAGTCCATGCCCTGCGGAAACCGGATGTATTTCTCGTTGGCGGGTGTGAGGTTGCGCCATTGGATGAAGCAGTCCTCAAGCCATAGGTGGTTCACAATAGGTAATGACCATTCTCTCGCTTTGGTAGTCTTCTCGCCCTGGAGTCTGCAAAGAGGATATAAACATCTTTCCATTCAGAAGGAGTGCGAAACATACGATGCAGCGATGACCACTGTATTCTTACCACTCATCATAGCTGTGAATTCAGCTCCCATGACCGCTACCATCTGCTTCAAATAATCTCGTGCTTCCCCGGTATAGTTTGTTACAGTGAAGATCTGTAGAATATTTATTCACTCATACAACACAAGGTGAGCTGTGCAGAGCGTACGTGTTTCTCAAAACCGTCGATCTTCTTTGATGGTGTTGGATAATGCAGGAGATGGTCCTCTGGTCGGGTGAGCACCTGAGTCTTTTGGACGTGCATTAGCCATGCAAGGGTACCAATGGTCTTTTGGGCTCTAAACGCCTAAGGTGACACATCAGAAGTGGATTCAGGTTCGCATTTTAGGGAATTACCTTGGCGAATGCAGCCCCGAGTCGGTAACGACATACGAACACGTCCACACCTTCCACCTTCTGCGCCTCGTCATCGTCCTCCTTCAGGCGCACAATTGTACCTCCGGCGCGCTGGATGGAGAGCTCCGCGGAAGCACGGCCACGAGCAGAAAGCTCCATATCTCTGGAAAGCAGGATTCGCCGATCGCCCCAGACATCAGATCGATCGACATCAATAAGTACTTCATCCTCCTTGTCTTTCTCCGTTTCGTTCTCGAGTGTCGACACGTGTTTGGTGTTAATCACCGATTTGAACAGCGTCTTCTGCTCTGTCGACAACACTGACTTTGTCCTCTCCCCCGGTGCAGCATTGCGCTTGTGAAAAATAGGCGGATCTGGCCATTCGTAAGGCGTCTCGTCGAGCCGTTGGAGGAGGTGATAACAGTCGTCGAACCAGTGTGGTAACACAATCTTGATGCGCGAATATTCTCGACTGTCTAAAGCGGCATTGTATTTGTCTGAGCCGGGGTAAGGTGTGAGGAGATGGGTGCAATCGCGGGTGAGACCTTGGCGGAAAAGGCCACCAAGTGCGTTAATCCCTGCCGCAATAACCTCTTTGTCTGAGTCCTCAATCTATTAAAAAAAAGGCTAGCTTGAGTGAACAGTAGATCCTATATATCCAACTTACCTCAGTAGTTGTGGCTACGACTCCAGAAAATATCTTCTTGGGATCAGCGGAGTACAATTTTGGACTGCGGGACAAAAGCTCATGTATCGGTCGCGTCTGCAGCGATTACAACACTCACTCTTGTTGTTTTCCATGCAAAAGGCTCCGGATAACCCACTCGTCCTGAAATCGCAATGCTTACTCAGATAGGTGTCCGTTTGAGAGTCTTGCGCTGTGTGACTCACCGACACGACGACCGCGTTCGTCGGGACGCCTTGCCATCCTTCAAACTGGGTGGAATTTGTGATAATGTGAGTCGCCTCGGGTATAGATTTCGCCTCTACAGCGCCGTTAGGGTTCAAGATGTTTGAGAGCTCCGCATGTTGATCAAAACCAAGCGAGGAAGATATGTGGTAATTGACGTCGGAAAAGAGCATGGTAATGTGCGATCCAGTCAAGCTGGCGAAATATTTGGCTTGTTGAAGTGTTGCAAGAAACGACTAGTACATGCCTCGGACTGTTTCAAGGCGAGTGCGACTGTGTGAAGTTGCGAGGTGATCGCAACTTGAATACAAGAGACGTGCGTCACAAAGCACGTGATGTCACGCATAACGTGGTACCTGTAAGCCGCTTTGTACGATGACCAAGCGGTCATTCAAATTATGATCAAGTATGCATACGGCCGCCGAGGACGTCGTATATAACACCCGACTTCTCCTGTACAAGGTATTAAATTGCAAATCATGTTCACAATCTTTCTCCTTGGTGCAACAGGATATATCGGTGGATCCATCCTTGTCGAACTCAAGAACGTCTACCCAGATGCCACCATAAACGCACTCATCCGCTCGCCCTCTCACAATGACGCGATCCGTGCTGCTGGTGCACACCCTGTCCAAGGCTCGTTCGGCGATCTAGATGTTATCGAGGAACAAGCTTCGAAGGCTGATCTCGTGATAAATGCCGCGGACTCGGACACCATTGACCTCATGAACGCCATAATGCGAGGCTTGAAGAGAAGGAAAGAGAGTGGGGCGGGAACGCCTTCTTTTATCCATACTAGTGGTGGCGGCGTATTTCTGGATGGAACTATGTCCGGTAAGTACCACAATGATTCGAAAGTCTGGACGGTGAGTAGCCTATTTGGTCCTCATGATATGCGCATACCTGGAATTTCAATTTAGGACGACGAGGAAGACATCAAGCTAATCACACCTAAGATGTTACACGGACAGGTCGATGCGCCGTGAAAATTTTCCAATCGTCATGCAACCATCACCATACTGACAATATTATGGGCAGTCTGTTGAAGGCCGGCGAGGCGGGCTACGCAAACACATACATCATTTGCCCAACTGCAGTCCATGGAATTGGAAAAGGTCCAGTAGCGAAAATTACCGGGATATATAGATATATCTGGGGTGCAACGTTAGAAATCGGTGCGGTACCGTACATTGGAGAGGGCTCAAATGTTACCAGCTTCGTCAGTAAACAATTCCTTGGTCACCTTTGTTGGGGTAAAACCAATCGCTAATTATTCATACATAGGTGCATGTTGATGACGTTGTTGCGCTCTTCATCAAAGTCATCAGTCTCGCTCTGGCTGGACCACCGACTACATCACCGTACGAGCGTTACTTTATCGCGACCACTGAAGATACCACCTACGAGGAGTTTGCAAATGCTTGTGCAAAGGCGATCCACGCCACTGGGAAAATACCTACTGCAGTACCAAAGAGTATAACTGCTGAGGAAGCGGGTATGCCGCTGGCATTGTGAGTTTCTAGTCCTGTAATGGCAATGCTAGATTAAACTTTTGACCCATTTCATAGCTTCGGCAGCAACAGTCTGCTCAAGCCGATGCGCGCACGCGAAATCGGTTGGGAACCAAAGGGCGCGTCCGTGTATGACACGGTGGACTCAGACATCAAAATCCTTGCGGAGAGCATGTAATAAAATTCGCGAAGAATTTTTTTAGTGCCGTCAGATGCTCGAAAGCGCGACCTGTTGAAACCAGTAGAACCAAGTGAGGAATATATGTGGTACTTGATGTCAGAAAACGGCATGATAATTTGTGATCAAGTCAAGCCAGTGAAATATTTGGCTTGCCGAAATGTTGCAAGGTTTCATGCGCGGTGCTACCTCAATGAGCGCGACTGTGTGGATATAAGAGACGTGTGTCACAAGGCACGTGATGTCACGCATAACGGTACAATAAGCTAGATGTCACCAAGCGGTTGTTGAAATTATGAGGCGCAACGCAGCCGATCATCCATGAGGCGCAAACGCAGCCGATCATCCGCGTATGCAAGCGGCTGATGATGCCGCAGCTCTTGCGGGTGCAATGTGGCACGTATATAACTGCTGACATTTCCTCTACAAGGCATTAAGTTACAAGATCATGTCCGCCATCTTTCTCATTGGTGCAACAGGATATATCGGCGGAGCTATCCTTGTCGAACTCAAAAAAGTTTACCCAGATGCGAACATCAATGCCCTCGTTCGCTCGCCTTCTCACAATGACGCGATCCGTGCCGCCGGTGCACAACCCATCCAAGGCTCGTTCGACAATCTTGACATTATTGAGGAACAGGCTTCGAAGGCTGACCTCGTGATAAACGCGGCGGATTCTGACACTGTTGAACTCATGAATGCCATACTGCGAGGCCTGAAGAAAAGGAAAGAGAGTGGGGCAGGAACTCCGTCTTATGTCCACACCAGTGGTGCCGCTGTATTCCTTGATGGAGGTAATACTGGTAAGTACGACAAGGAATTGAAAGTTTGGACGGTGAGTGGAATGTTTCGTCCTCATCATACACGCATAACCACGATTGAAATTTAGGACCGTGAGGAAGACATCAAGCTGATCACACCAAAAATGCTGCACGGACAAGTCGATGCGCCGTAATTTTAAAGAAATTTCATGCAGCCGACATTATACTGACAATAGTCAATGACAGTCTGTTGAAGGCCGGCGAGGAAGGTTACGCAAGCACGTATATCATATGCCCAACTGGAGTCCATGGAATTGGCAAAGGTCCGGTAGGGAAAGTTACCGTGGTATACAAATATTTCTTGGGTGCAGCTGCAGGAGCTGGCGCAGTAACTCACGTTGGAGAGGGCTCAAATATCATGAACTTCGTGAGCAAACACTTCCTTTGTCAAATTGAGGGTAAGATTAATCACTGGTTTATTCACGCATAGGTGCATATTGATGACCTTGTTTCACTCTACATCAAAGTCATCCGTCTCGCTCTTGCCGGACCACCAACTACTTCGCCGTACGAACGTTACTTTATCGCATCCGTGGAAGATTCCACTGCCAGAGAGTTCGCAAATGCTTGTGCAAAGGTATTTCACGCCACTGGGAAGGTACCCACAGCAATACCAAAGAGCATAACTGCTGAGGAAGCCGGTATGCTTGCATTGTGAGTTTCGAGTTCTGAAACACCAATGGATAGAATCAACCTTTGGCGTATTTTCTAGATTCGGCAGCAATAGTCTGCTCAATCCGGTGCGCGCACGCGAAATCGGTTGGGAACCAAATGGCGCGTCCGTGTATGACACCATGGACGCCGACATTAAAACTCTTGTGGCAAGCATGTAATCCAATTCACGACGAAAGATTTCCAGAGGGCTTTTGCCGTTGGATAGTGGTTGCTTATAATTGGACATGACGCCAACAAGTGTGGCACAATTGCATCGAGAAGATAGTACAAATGCGGGAAATTATTGTCAAGTGTCTGCAACCCAGTCTCGGCATCTCGGTTGGTACACAACGAGTCGCGATAATAGATTTTTGGGATGACTAACTCGTTGTACACGCGTCTCCTGCCGTGCGCGGCAATTTGGGTTCTCATACTCTGTTGCCTATCCACCTGTGAGCTATCGTCTCGTGGGATGACCAAGCGGTGATCAAAATTATGGAGCAAAACACAGCCGACCATCAACGCATGATACGCGGCTGGTGAATTAGTAACCCCAATGGAGCAAGTATATAATTCCGACTTTACAATGTCGAGGTATCAAGCGGCAAAAACATGTCCACAATCTTTCTCCTTGGCGCAACAGGTTATATCGGCGGATCTATCCTTGTCGAACTCAGAAATGTCTACCCAGATGCGATCATAAACGCACTCATCCGCTCGCCCTCTCACCATGACGCGATCCGTGCTGCTGGTGCACACCCTGTCCAAGGCTTGTTCGACAATCTAGATGTTATCGAGGAACAGGCGTCCAAGGCTGACCTCGTGATAAATGCTGCACACCCGGATAACATTGACCTCATGAACGCCATAATGCGAGGCTTGAAGAAAAGGAAACAGAGTGGGGCGGGAACACCTTCTTTTATCCATACCAGTGGCGGCGGCGTATTTTTGGATGGAAGTACATCCGGTAAGTACAACAATGATTCAAAAGTCTGGACGGTATGTAACCTATTTGGTCCTCATGATACGCGCATACCTACAATTTCAATTTAGGACCGTGAGGAAGACATCAAGTTAATCACACCTAAGATGTTACACGGACAGGTCGATGCGCCGTGAAATTTTTCAAATCGTCATGCAGCCATCACCATACTGATAACACTACGGGCAGTCTGTTGAAGGCCGGCGAGGACGGTTACGCGAGCACATACATCATTTGCCCAACTGCAGTCCATGGAGTTGGAAAAGGTCCAGTGGCGAAAACTACCGGGATATATAGATATTTCTTGGGTGCAGCGTTAGAAGCCGGTGCAGTAACCTTCATTGGAGAGGGCTCAAATATCCTCAGCTTCGTCAGCAATCAATTCCTTGACCAAATTCGAGGGGAACAATCACTAATTTATTTGACTCATAGGTGCATGTTGATGACGTTGTTGCACTCTTCATCAAAGTCATCAGTATCGCTCTGGCTGGACCACCAACTACCTCACCGTACGAGCGTTACTTTATCGCGACCACTGAAGATTCCACTTGGAAAGAGTTCGCAGGCGCGTTTGCAAAGGCGGTCCACTCCACTGGGAAAATACCTACCGCTGTACCAAAGAGCATAACTGCTGAGGAAGCCCGTCGGCCTGCAGTGTAAGTTTTGAATTGGGAATCTTAAAAAGCTAGATTAGACCTTTCACGTCTTTTCTAGACTTGGTTCCAATAGTCTACTCGAACCGATGCGTGCACGTGAAATCGGCTGGGAACCAAATGGCGCGTCCGTGTATGACACGGTGGAATCCGACATCAAAATCCTTGTGGCGAGCATGTCATGAAATTCACGACAAAAGATTTTCCGTGGGTTTTGCCGCTGGATGTTCGAAAGCTCGACTGTTGATACCAGTAGAACCAAGTGAGGACGATATGTAGTACTTGATGACAGCAAAGGGCATAGTAATTTGCGATGAGTCAAGCCAGTGAAATATTTGGCTTGCTGAAATGTTGCAAGGAGCAGCTAACGCGACCGTAGATACATCAGGAAAGGTCACATTCGCTGATCCGCCTGATCTGCCTGTCGAAATTAAGAATTTGGCGAGGGAGCTGACAGCTGGGCGCTGACGGGGAGGGAATCTCACCTGGCGCAAAAGTAAAATGATGACGGAAACAAACTGCGAACTTATTGCGTAACATATTGGAACTTGTTGATTAATTTTTTGGGGACACATATTCCGAATAAGATCACTGTACACACTTATCATTTGAAGCTTGAACAAATCACCGAATTATTTTGACTGTTTTTGACGACAATACTCTAAATATGTACATACTAAGTAAGCCACACAAATGCAACACTTATGTGGAGTACATTTCGAAAACACATTCTAATTGTGTTCATCCTTTGTTCAAGAAACATAATGTAAAAGTACTCCGCCGATGTTTGCCAAACGTACCGATTGACCGAGCCCAACCAATCAATAAGTTTGGCAAACATAGGCGGAGTAAGTTTACATTATCTTTCTCGAACAAAGGATGAACACAATTAGAATGTGTTTTCGAAATGTACTCCACATAAGTGTTGCATTTGTGTGGCTTACTTAGTATGTACATATTTAGAGTATTGTCGTCAAAAACAGTCAAAATAATTCGGTGATTTGTTCAAGCTTCAAATGATAAGTGTGTACAGTGATCTTATTCGGAATATGTGTCCCCAAAAAATTAATCAACAAGTTCCAATATGTTACGCAATAAGTTCGCAGTTTGTTTCCGTCTTCATTTTACTCTTGCGCCAGGTGTCCACTGGAACCCGCTGGAAATTGCCTAAAATGGGCATCTGACAGCTCTGACAGTGGCCTGACAGGCGAATCAGGCGTCAGACAAACGCGTCTTTCCTGATGTACACGTGAGTGCCAGCTGCATAAGCGTGGATGACCAAGCCGCCAGTGAGATTATGAGGCGCAACGCAGCCGATCATCCACGTACGCAAGCGGCTGATGACGCCGTTGCCCTTACGGGTTCAATATGGCACGTATATAACTGCTGACTTTGCCTCTGCAAGGTATTAAACTGCAAAATCATGTTCGCCATCTTTCTCATTGGTGCAACTGGATACATCGGCGGATCTATCCTTGTCGAACTCAAAAATGTCTACCCAGATGCGAGCATCAAAGCCCTCGTTCGCTCGCCTTCTCACAATGACGCGATCCGTGCTGCTGGTGCACACCCTATCCAGGGCTCGTTCGACAATCTAGATGTTATCGAGGAACATGCTTCGAAGGCTGATCTCGTGATAAATGCCGCGGACTCGGACACCATTGACCTCATGAACGCCATAATGCGAGGCTTGAAGAAAAGGAAAGAAAGTGGGGCGGGAACACCTTCTTATGTCCACACCAGTGGTAGCGCTGTATTCCTTGACGGGGGGAATACTGGTAAGTATAACAAGAATTTGAAAGTTTGGACGGTGAGTAAATATTTGGCCCTCATCATACACCCATCATACCTATGATTGCATTTTAGGACCGCGAGGAAGACATTAAGCTGATCACTCCACAAATGCGACACGGACAGGTCGATGCGCCGTAAAGTTTTAAATGTTTATGCGACCGACAATGTACTCACAACAGTCACTGGCAGTCTCTTGAAGGCCGGCGAGGAAGGGTACGCAAGCACGTATATCATATGCCCGACCGGAGTCCATGGGCCTGGAAAGGGGCCAGTAGCGAAAGTTACCGCGGTATACAAATATGTCTTGGGCGCATCCGTAGCAGCACACGCAGTAACTTACGTTGGAGAAGGTTCAAATGTTACCAACTTCGTCAGCAAACCATTCCTTGATCACTTTTGAGGGGAACAACCAGTCACTAAGTTATTCACAGGTGCATATCGATGACCTTGTTGCACTCTACATCAAGGTCATCAGTCTCGCTCTGGCTGGACCACCGACTACTTCGCCATACGAACGTTACTTTATCGCGTCCGTGGAAGATTCTACTTTCATAGAGTTCGCAAATGCTTGTGCAAAGGCATTTCACGCCACTGGGAAGGTACCCACAGCAGTACCAAAGAGCATAACTGCTGAGGAAGCGGGTATGCTTGCATTGTGAGTTTTCGAGTCCTGGTACCCCCATTGCTAGATTAAACCTTTGACATATTCTCTAGATTCGGCAGCAACAGTCTACTCAAACCGATGCGCGCACGCGAAATCGGTTGGGAACCAAAGGGCGCGTCGTTGTTTGACACGGTGGATTCGGACATCAAAACTCTTGTGGCGGGCATGTAATCGAAGACACGACAAAAGATTTCCAGGGGACACTGGGCAGATGGACATTAGTGTCTATGAATGATAAGCGGCAACGCCTGCTAACAGCTTGTGTTTAAGAGCGAGGGAATAAAAGTTGGATTGCAACGGGCCGGTCTTAAAATTTGGAGCTGAATTTTACGGGGATCCTGACAGTGCCGCCTCTGCTCTGCCGTGAGCGAAGCTCACGCCTCGACATCTGTGGCCATGAAGCAGATTTTGAAAGCTACTGCGTGAATCCTTGCGGTTATAGCACCTTCACTCAACATGACTAATGCGTCTGCTGACCAATAATATCTTTGAATAGAAATATTTACTTTTGCACACCGTTGACTAAAACGCGAAGCCCGGATTTTAAGTCCTACTACCGAAGATAGCGGGGATAGGATGCTAGACACGACAGTAAACCCCTGAAATTCCAAAAGTCACCAAAACATCACCGCATTTAGGTACAAACAGAAGGATCCGTGCCCATCGCTATGCCCGTATCAGTAATGGGGTTCATTCACATTGTAATGTGCCGACATACCTTGCCCAAAGTATGTATGGTGCGCAGCGTTAATCCCGCCAGATGCTTTAAAAATCGGTCAATTGAATGGCTACACAAAAGTACCGTTATGCGTACGAATTGAGTCGCTGCATGTCGGATCCTCTTCACCGGCGCATTGCTTTACGTTGGCAGCGGTGGCTGTTGAGTCCCCATTTATAAGCTGAACATTGGCATACCGGTGTGGGATCACTCACGAGGGTCAGCAAAGTTCCAAAACTCTACGGCGCTGGAGAAAATATTAATCCATTAGAGTCATTGCGGGAGAAGATGATGCACTTACTGATGTCTGTAGCCGATGGCCTGAGGAATCAGAGTCGGGACACCATCTGAATGTTCTGATCAGAGATGTTCATCATTTGATGGAATAGGTACATACCGGAAGTATGGACAGCTTTCATGGGATATTCGGTCAGCGGGTAACAAACAGTTAAGGGATAATAAACGTGCCTCTAAAGATATTGGAGGTGCCGACAATGCTTTCGACAAGACTCGCATATGCAGCATTGCCTGTCCTGGGTTGACCTTCAAAGCAATATTGAGTTTGTAATTTAATCATTGGCTTAATCACCGGGAGCGTACCGAATGTAAACATCCTCACGCTGGAGCCAGGGAAATTGGACTTGAGAGAAAGACCACCGAGGGATGCAAGAGCACCGCCGAGAGAATGGCCAGTCGATACTAGAGTGTAACCCGGGTGGGCGGCCAGTTGGGCCTTCACCGTTGATATAATATTAGAAGCAACGCTGTTGTAAGCTGTCAGGAATCCTGTGTGCGCTAGGACGCTTTTTGAGGCCGAAACTCCGGGAGAGCTGAACGGGATAAGGATTATCTCAGCGTCTGGAAATACCAAAAAATTGTTTAGCTCGCTCTCAACGTCACGACGCTTTGCAAATCACCTGTGCCGAAGTCCGATGTCGAGAAGCTTCCGCGGAAAGAAACAATAATCTCTTTCCGAGTATCATCGCGAGCAATGAAGCCTGTTGCCTTGCTACTGAACTGGTATAAGATTTTGAATAAGTATCTACTTGCTACGGAAAGCAGTATTATGCTTACCTTCTCAACCAGGACGTTGCCCAAAGGCTGCGCGCATGTAGTTTGATAAGCTCCAGACGCGTACTTGGTATATAGCGTCAGGTCGGACAAGAGCGTAGCGGAGATAGCCCTCTTCTCGACGGGCTTCGCAAACGCAAGGAGCGACAAGGCGAAAAGAACGAGTGTGGACGAGAACATTTTTTTCGAGTAATGACTGACGAAAGACCAGAGAGAATCGACCTGACCTGGAAGATTACCCCACGGCGGGCCATCGAATTTATGGTGCGCGAAGCGTACATCTCCCGAGTGCGTTATAGCATATGTTTTGTGAAGTTGGATCGGTTGAAGCACGAAACCAATCGGTCGGTCCCGCGCTGCAGTGTCTATAGATACCTTTCAATTCGTACTGTGGGGAAGTGATGCGGGGAAATGTGGGTGTGGATATTTGGAGTGCAAAAATAGAAACACTCACATGGTCGACGTCGATCATCCAAAGAATTCGGCCATTTTATGAGTAATTACCAGAGAACTTCCATCAAGGATCGAAAAGTGAAATAAATCATGCTGAACTTGTGGAGTATCTCAATTACGACGAAGGAGATCTTGAGTTTTAGTTTCCACTGGCCACACACTCAATTTTCGAGACCAAAGCTGCGGTGCCATTTAGGGAAACCAGAACAACCTTGTACCTGATTGAGAAAAGCAGCCGATACGAGAGCATAACTGAAGAGCATCTCTCTGATGAGATGCGCTGGGATCGAGTGTAGAAGATAATGTGCGAATCTGTAGCCAATACAGCAGAAAGCATATGATAAAGAAGAGTTCTTGCGGACGCAATCGTCGCTCGATTGTATTTTTACATGCCAATCTGGTCACTGAAATTTCTCTTGACGGGGGGAGGCAAATTTTCAGTGTGTGACGACTATAAATGTGGAAGAGGACCATACAGGTGTACAATCTTTAAATGTCCAATGCCGTTTCACCTGCGATACTTGCAGTACGGATCCCAAATAGAGTTCGGCGCTAGCGCGTTTCAAACCGAGTCGGAATAAACACATTTGGGCGATTGGCAGCGAAAGGTCGCGTCGTTCAAGTTCGCAGCATGGCGGTCATGGTGCGTCCCCTTGCCAACCGATGGTGGTCGTTAGACCTGGGTTGATGACTCCATTCAAGGTGTCAGTAGACCCAACATATTGCGTTACACGGAAGCAATTTCGATGGTCAAATTTCGATGGACAGAGTCCTGCACGATGGTGACAGTACCACAGCTTCGCGTATGGTTACGTTGCCATTTGTTGACACTTCAATTGAGCCAGTGGGATATACATAAGATCCTCGAGTGACATAGCGTGTCGAGGTGATGGTCGATGTCTCTTCCGCCGAGTACAATGTTTTGAGGACCGGCGACTCGGATGGTCCCTCGACGCGACCCTTTGTTTCCTATGTCCTATTTATGTGTCACTCTCGTACGAAACGGTCTGAACATTGGCATAAACGCGTATAGTCTCGGCTTTCGCGCGGGTTGCTGGAGGGTCGAGACAAAAAGGAAAGCGTGGCTGCTGTATTACGTCATCGACCATTCCTTCAATCTTCCACACTCAAAAAATGACTACGGCACGACGGCGTATACTGTTACTCGCAAGCCGCACATCCTAATGCGAAATATTTCAAACCAGCGTGAATTTCGACTGGTCACATTCTACCGTGTGCACTACGTGGAATTCATCGACATCGACCTGACACTTATCTTAGGAAACCTTATACTGCCCTTTCTCCGCAGTCTCTAATTGTTGCAACTTCAGAGGAGCGCCGCGTGTCTCCAGTCTTTTGCACTGATTTCGTTGAATTTGAACACTCGTCAACGGCTTGTGGAGAATGATGAAGAAAGTGTTGTCGTCTGTCGCTCTGCCACTTCATACAGTTGTGGTTCGTAATCACAAGGGATCTGGTTCTAACAATTCTTCGCTAGATTTCTAATTCCCAATACAACATAAAATTGGACCAATGCGACTCGTGGAAACTCTTTTTGTCTGTGCGGTCAGTTTACACGAGGCGGGGAAGAATGCCGCGTATCTATTTGCCCCGCATTTATAAGAAGCGGTCCAAATCCCCATTCTATAGAGGCTAAGTTTCTATTTAACAAAGCTGGAAATTGTAGCAGATATGCGTTGGCGACGAACCGGTACAAAACCACAAAAATACAACGTTTTAAAAATATCTCAAGTCGCTCATCTTTTCGTTAACCTCGGCTGCTTTCCGTTGGAATTAGTTGCTCAAAATCGGACGTAATGCCAACAAATGTGGTACAATTGCGTCGAGAACATAGTACAAATGCGCGACGCCTTCACTTCACAAATACGCTCTTGACATCTACTCCTACCCAAGTGCCCAAATACCATCACAACGACTGAACGAAGCGCACTCGCTGATGTATATAATATCCGTCATGTCATAATACGTCTATGGATTAATGTGTCAACTCTTGATACGAGAATGAGAAGAAACGGACTCACCAATAATAATTATAAATTATCAAGGAAGGTGGGTGCGATCACGCAACGACGCACGCGCCACCGCTGCCGTCGCCGCCGTCGAACTCGGTCGGGACGAACTCCGGAGCAGACTGGGCAACAACGCAAGCACCTCCACTGCCGTCGCCGCCGTCGAACTCGGTAGGGACAGAAGTCTCCTGGGACGTGGTGATTTTGAGGAAGGATTCAGAGTCCATTGTAGTAGTAGTGTAAGACGAGTTGTGAAAACGGTCTGAGGAAATTGGGAGGACGACCATGGGCTATTTATGCGATTTCGACACCACTACTCGAACGCGTTCGGAGTGAGTGGCGTCGTGGGACGAAAATAGATCATGCAAGAATGAACGGGTTCGTACCATGAAAACAATCGATTCGCTATTCTTAGGCGCTAGAATCTACTACTCAAGACACAATGTATCACTTTTCTATTCGGCGAGGATTGAGGAGTTATAAAAATAGATATCATTGCGAGCCTCATTTATTAATAACTCTAAACATCGAATGCCGTCGATCAGGAACAATGGACGGACGTCTACAGCTTCGTAGGGACAATAAAGGAAATGGAGAGTTGGGTCGATCATTAAAAATAACTAAAACAAACGTCGGCTGTCTTCATTCTGTCATGCGGCGCCATTCAAAGTTCCCTGCGTAACGAACGGCCGAAAATTAGGGATCTGAATAGGACGTGCAGGGGAAGTTGGAATAGTCGTTCAATGGCGTTCCATTTCAGACATCGGGAACGCATTTCATTGTGGGTCTCCATAATTGAGGCGCCACAGCCGTGGGTAAATGTCGAGCGAATACCGGAATGCGTCACAAGCGTGACCGTGACCCAACGACTTGCGCTCAGGCTGCAAGCTGGAAGACTCGTCACCGTGCGCATATAGCGCTCATACCGTACAAGTCGAGAAGAAGAATTCAGGTTCAAATATTGTTTTCTCCTTCGTCTGACGAATTCGCCCAATTTGTTATGTCGCATCATAAGACTGCATGGGTAGGACGAAACCACACGTCTACCCTGACTTCCGACCGTATCAAGCCTTCACCTCCGCCATCACGACCATCGAGTACAGCTCCGAAGAACAAAGGCAAAGGAAAGGAGCCGCAAGTCCCGAAGAGCGCAGAAGTTCAAGCGCTCGATTCCCTCATCCTGGGTTTGCGTAAAGGAAATAGGACTGAGAAGGATCCACTTGGGGGCTGTTTTTGCCAAGGTTCGTCTATCAATCCATGATGGTCATGTATCAGATCGGTGGTGAATTCACGCATGATTTACAATTTCCTTTGACACGTCCTCGTGCCATGAACTGAAAATTTGCGGCGTCATGTGTCCTAACGCAACTGGCCGACGTGCTTGACCATCACAAGTCTTTCCAGTCATTCTGATTTTTATGAACCTAGCGCGATCACATACCCTATCGTTGTACACGCCAATTTGCTTTTACTGTGGTCTCATTCTCTGCAAGCAAAACCTCCCGTATCACGCTTGTCCACATTGTTCAACCGTGCTCCTGTCGGAAGCAAAATCTTCAGCGCTCATCGATCAGCTCGAACGAAATGTCACAGAAACACTTGCGAACGAGGCAGCGGAGAGGGATCGGGTAGCTGAGGAGGCCAGACGTGCTGCAGGAGCTTTCCCTACACTTGGCACTTCTGGAGGAACGCAGGCGCCTCAAGCCCATCGACAACAGACATCCCACCGGGAAACGGCCAGTTCATACAAAGTGCTCTCACTGGGCAAATCAAACAACAAAGTTACGGTGGCGTCTTATCGAAGTACTCCTACGCATACGCCGCCTCCTTCGCGTCCCGAGTCTCGCACCGGGAAACGAGCGGAGAAAGACGTTGCTGTTGAAGCCGAACGAGTCCCCCCTCCGCCTCCTGATATCGACTACGTGCGAGACGCAAAGGTGGACCCGAAGAACCCTTGGATCGATTTGAAGGGGGGGAGGCTGACGTATGTGCCACTTCCCCGGATAGATCAGGACGAAAGCGGGAAAGGTGGGAGGAAGAAGAAGAAGGGCACTACGAAGGAGAAGGAAACTCGCGAAGGAACACCAGGGCCGTCCTAATAGATCGGTTTTATTCAATCACCACGTCCTATGTAACCTCGAACATAGTGTTCGAACCCGGTTTCCTGTTACTAAGCTCTTCGACACCGAAAGCGAAGCGATTCACACCTGCAAGATCTCGAATTAAACTGCAATTGCTGATGATAATGAGACCTGTTCCTGGTTTCCCTTCGCACGTACAAGGACAACTTTACAACGACGATTTCATTTACATGCTCTTCAGAACGGCCTCCAAATCCGCGTCTATGGTATCGTACACGGAAGGTCCCTTCGGAACCCACCCAATTTCGCGACCACGTATGGGCTTGAGGAGCATATTTCCACCCAACCTGCATTTCAAAACATAAATAATCAGCAACGGCCGTTAACCCGGAACGATACTCACAAGGCCAGCATACCTGCCTCCTCGGCGGTCACGCTCTTAGGTTCAGCCGTCGGGAGTTTTCCAGATGCGTGAATGCGCTTAGCGATCGCCTCCATCAATTCTTTGTTTGTCGATTGCTCGACGCTTCCGATGAAATATCGTTCGTACGGAGACGTTTTCGCAGGACCGTTGGTCGAAAGAGCGAGGTCGACAACTTTGAGATAAAGGTCTAGGATGTCATCGATGTGGACCTATATTTCGGAATAATATTGTAAACCGTTCGTCACATTGATGTCGGAAGGAGGGGGATGCTCACGAAACCGAGAACATTCGATCCTTCGCCTAGATAGAATGCTGCCCCTGCTCCCAGAGAGGCACCAGTGAGCCACCTGTAAGTGAGGGTAGTTCTCTGAACCGGCCCTTTGCCGCCGCCATGGACGTTCGATGGGCAGATAATATATGTGTTGACATATCCTTCCTCGCCTGCTTTCAAAAGGCTGCTTGTAGGTGAGTGAATATCGGTTCGGTAACAAGGAAAATCACGGACGGTACGTCTACTTGTCCATGAAACATCTGTGGTGTGAGCAACTTGATGTCCTCGGCGCTGTCCTAAATTTACGAAAATAAATGCGCATATATGAAAGCACGAGCATTCCCACTTACGGTCCATACTTTCGCATTCTTGTCATACGCGCCGGCCTTATTGCCATCCAAGAAGATCATTGTACCACTCGTGTGGATATAAGATGGCACGCCTTGCCCGCTCTTCTTCCTCTTTTTCAACCCTTTCAATATCGCATTTGCCAGTTGGAGATCATCTGGCTGAGCGGCATTCAGTACAATATCGGCTTTGGAGGCTTGCTCTTCAATGATGTCCAGATCGGAGAATGTGCCTTGCACTGGCTCAGCCCCTGCCGCACGAACAGCGTCGTTATGAGCCGCCGAACGTACGAGGGCCATAATATTGGCTTCTGGATGTGTTTTCTTCAGATCAACGAGAATCGAGCCGCCAATGGTTCCTGTAGCGCCCAGTAAGAATATTTGGGTCATAGTGGGTACTTGTAGAAATTCTAGTGTGTTAGTCTCGGTGGGATGGTGCTCTTTATGACCGCAATTAATACTCCTGTAATTACGTGATGTGAAGTCGTGCTGACAAAAGTAATACCCCAAATTGGAAAGCGTTGCACCATAAACAGCAGTCGTGCCTTGTCCACGCAACCAACTCCTGCTGCTGACATGCGCTGACACCTCACTGTGTACGTGATGCAGGTTCTTTCCATCGGGTTCAAATTGAAGCTACGGTAGGCGGCTGCCGCCTTCGGACTGCACTTGCTCAGCCGCCTACTGTGTGGACCTATGGGATTGCCAAGTAGACCTTGCAACTTGCATGGAACGTGAGAGCTGGCTTACTATTCGATATGTCCTTTCGCATGCGAGGAACTTAGGGTTCATGTTATCTTTCTCGAAGAACAAAGTTTAAGAATGAATCTCGAAAGCTCCATGAGACTCGGAGCGTATCTGCCACGTGGATTACATCACAGGCTGCGACAGGCTGCGGGCGTGCTAATCACGCAGCACAAATGCTGCGCGGAATCATATGGCCTTTTTCGACGTCCTTATAGCTACACGTCTCCCTCTCCTTCCACCCTTGAACTAACACTCAACTTGATAGCGATGAATGTCCCGGGGAGCGACCCTAAGCCTTCGAACGCGACCTCACTGAAATACGCTTATGTTTCGCAACCAGTTCCCACATATTGCGCGTGCGCTGCTTCTAATGGACACATAAACCAACGCCGCATCCGTAGCAATGGCCCATTTATCAAATTCCTTAAGGCATTCTGCATTGCGACTCTCATATGGGTCTTGTTTGGTAAACAATTCACCTCGCTCGTTCGCCACAGATTGCATTGGTACTTGGCAAGTAATCCGTCCACTATTCAATACGATTCGTCTGACATAAATGCTTGGCATCTACTGTAGGACACGGAAGTCGGTAGGCCGGATCCTCGTGACGGCCACGTCGTAAAGTGCATCAATGGAGCAGACTGGACGTCTGAAGGCGATATCTACAAGGAGGCGGTGTCACCGAAGTTTTCTGCCCGGCGTCCTTCATACGACGACGACCCGCCTCATACTGCGAAAACTTCGTTCAAGTTGCCTGTCAATTCTGATGTTCTCTATCTTCTTTCTCGCGGCTCCCTCGCTTCTGGCGATGTCCACGTTACGGCTTTGGACCATTCTGGCGACGACGTCATTGTCGATATTGTCGTCTCGTATTGGAACGACGAAGCTTTAGAGCGGGCCAACGTTTGTCAACTTGAGAGGCCAGAATCGGAGTGTGGGGTTGGAATATTTGTGGGTTCTGCCATGACATGCTGTTTTCGAATCCATTGCTGATAGAACGATTTTAGACTCCCAAAGGAAATAAATGGCATAAAAAGCGTTGGGATCACGACGATTATCTGAAATTCAATGTCACAGTTCTCTTTCCAACTTCAGGAAAAGATTCCGCACGTATTATCAACGACTTTGGGACCGCGATGGTCCTCTTCTCCCAACGGGTTGATGACCTGATGGACCTCGTCCATTTCCGTAAGATTACGCTGCTGACGATAAATTCGCCGATCTCGGCCACTGTGAGTTCACCCTTCAAAACAGAAATTCATCCATTTATTAATGAGTGGCGTCTTTAGTCATTGCATGCCGAGATGGCGCATTTAAGTACGATCAATGCACCGATTTCAGGATCTTTCAACATTTCGTCCGTAGAGGACGAAACCCTGATTGGAAATGTGAGACCCCAAGTGCGTGTGGTCAACCAATTTTGAAGACGTTTCTCATTCTCGATAAAAGAATCATGAGGATGTCGACATCGAGGCTGGCTCTGAACCCGGACCACCAATGCCTGTATCCTCGCTCCGATTAAACACCATCAACGCAGGCATTGACGCTGATGTGGCGCTGTACAATGACGTCAATCGTGAACCGAGTGGTTTTCTTATACGGAACACCAATGGGTCAGTTGCTCCAAGCTAAGGAGAAACCCCGAATTAAATATGTAACTCATACAGCCCCATAACTGGTGACGTAAAGCTGTACTCTCACCAAAAATCCGGAGGGGAGTTTATCATCGATGCAAAATCTGTCAATCAGGCCGTCAACGTCAACGTTTCCACTCAGCCATTAGAATCTTCGCTCAAGCTAAAGGCCAGCACCATATCCGCACCGGTGACAGTGGCTCTTGCACCAGCGTATGAAGGCGATCTTTCGTTGAGCACCTTTTGGGGAGATGTGACGGTTGAGCAGGACGGCACCGTTGTAGACCCGTCTGGGAAAGAGAGAAAGAGGAACGTTTACCTCGATGTGAAAAGTAAGTCGAAAGTTCTTGGGTACGTGTCGTGGGACGAGGAGAGAAAGGAGGGCTCGTTTGTGGATATCAGTAGCTTCAACGCACCCGTCGCAGTTCATCTCTGATTCCGGGGAAGGTATCACTGAGTTGATATTTTAATTGATGTCTCATTCGTAAAAGTTTCAAAATTATGTGGAGCCCAAAATTGTTATGTATCATTGTGAAAAAACAACGTCGAGCTATACCATGAAGCTCAGATTTCATTAACTTCGGACGCGACGAGATTGTGCCTTCAGAACTTGTCCAAAGGATGGCTGTATGGTGCGATTGCCAATACTTGTCAAGAGATAGTGGCTATAGTGTACGACCATTGTAAATCTCCGAGAGCGTAGTTACACCCTGAAAATACACCAGCCTCCGAGCCAGTCGGTCATTGAACTAATGAAGAAAAAAGAATTGCTGCTCGCAAATGTCGGTAGACATCATTCAATATGAATACAGTCGTAGCGTAGCTATAAAATGGAAGACTTCACATGTTATCTTCGGTCATAACAAGACATGCTCAGCCGTTGCACCGAGGAAACCGAATTTAGGTCACGAGTCGACAGGAGCTACACTGGACAGTGATGAAGTACCTGGGGACAATGTGGGCTTTCAGCACCTGACCAGTTCGACCCGCTTCAAGTCTCAAGTCTTTGATGATCTGAACAAGCATCTCTTTCAGATCCATCCGTTCCGTTACCCGAGGGAAAGTATAAAATGTTGTTGCGTTGATCGTCGGAGGGTTTGTCAGGCTGTAAGTTCGGAACCGACGGTCGGAACCCGACCGAAGTACGGGATGATTCCCGGACGAGTTATGGATGATCAGCAAACAGTATATTTAGCGTTGAAATAGGGACCGAGACCGGTCCGGAGAGCCCGGGTCTGACGAAAGGTTGCGATGACCGAGACATGAACAGCGACGGCAGTCTGTGGCATGTAACTTACACGGAGTTAGACGCATCAACATGTCGGCTTAGACGGGACATCTCAGGCTGCATATCATAGGCTGGTCCCACACATCAATTCCTTTGACGTCGTGTAAAGCTCCTTGGAAAAGATGTAGACTTCAAGGTTTGACGGGGTTCACCAAATCGTAGGTTGCCTGTTGCTGCTTGGGTGCTGGATTCAGAGGGGAAATTCTGCACAAGGGCCGATCAATCTATTTGGAGGTTGAGCGGGTGCATCAAAAATATCGGACGTACAGCATGGGTTGAAATTTAGATAGAAGAACACCGGAGTTTATCTCCTCCGTGGCTGGCCAAGACTAGTACAGCAGGCTCAGGTTGCTCGACCTTCCATGTTCCCGACGAATGCACGAAAATCGGTTTCGTCGTAAATTCGAGTCTGCGTGTCTAGACAGGTCGTAATCTAGCCCCGTGCGGGTCCTCTTGAGCTCGTGATCCCTTATTATTTCGAGTTGTACAAGTATGTGGACCAACAATAGTGATTGATGCCGTGCCTTGCATCTGACGACTAAACAAAGAGCATCATCAATAACACAGAAGGAATTTACGGGCAAGCGAATGCCAAGGTGAGTTGGCCAAGCAGGATTATGTCGTAGATGTTGGGTTCTTGGTTGCGTACGGCACCTAGTGTATGAATTCTATATGAGACTAAATTGGCTTGCAAATCAATGGCTCTTCAAGAGAATGTCATATGACCGGCCAGAAACATCCGTTAGAAGTCATGCCGCCGTCCAAAATTTGAAATCTTCTCAGTTTTCAGACTGTTCAGAAACGTCAGATGCAAGTCAGGTCGAGTTTAAGTCAAGGAAACCTTGCCTGTGACGTTGTGACAAAAGCAAACAATGTCACGGTCACGGTGACGACACAACTTCAACTACCTCTAATTCCTAGTTTTGTCGCATTGCAATTTCGAGATGAACAACGAGACCGATCGCCAGCAGGATAGAAGAAGAAAGTGCTCCTAAAGACGCGTTTCGGGGCAAGCAGTTGCCCTAGGTTGCTTGGATTTCGTCACCTTGTTATCGTGCCGAAAAACATGAGCTGGATACTAGGTTCTTCCCCGTCCTGCTCCCGACACAATACGCGATATCGGCATTACTCATGAAGGACTTTCTCGGTGAATTTGTCCTGTATATTGCCTCATAGGAGACGGCAGGCGCCGAAGTGGCGATGCCGAAAGCCGTCTCGCACCAAACGCTTCTCAAATTGGATATTGAGCTTTTCTGAAACTTCCATGTCCTGTATGCCGCGGCCGCTTTTCGCCCTCAAAATGAATCTATCGGACTTCGGGACCATATCTTGCTAGATCCTTGCGAGATTTATGGAAGCGAAACCCCGCTCGTCATAACACATGTTGAAGAAGCCTGTGGATACAGGTCAGACCTCTATCGCCATCAATTTCTGATGCTGCTCAATGCCGTTTGCGTTTATGGAAGCTTTAGGGGCGATGTATTTAGTGGTTATTTTTGCCACTCGTCTTGGCAGTCGGTCATTCGGTGATGGTGACCTGGAACGGTCCCGTAACCTTGTCGAGGCGCAAAGTCTGGGAGCGCTACCGACGTTCCGCGGCCCATTGCGGTCTTCTTGGGCCATTTTGCGTTCGTTCTTTCACGCGCTATCATTCGAAGCCCGTTAGCCCGTTCCTGTTGCTTTCGGCAATCGCCACGCCGAATTTTTCGTCTTACGTAAGCTCATAATATGCGGTTGGGTTCCTCCTATAAAGTGCGCGTGCAAACCTCTCGTCTCCCAACTGTATCCGCTTCTCCGATATGACGTTCACTGCCTCCGTCTCCAAGTTCCTCGTTCTTGCGTCTTGCTTATTTTTGTCTCGCGCTGCACCTGCTGAGAAGGACCTCGGAAAACGCGCAACTTTGGCAACGATATACTCGACCTGCAAGCATGTAAGTACAAAGTTGTTTGTCATGCTATACCATGCTGGCATGCTCACATCCATTCGCAGGCGAACACTGTATGTTATGCTCTCTGTGCGTAGTAGGTTTGGTGACTAAATATACGTCAAGGTGGCTTTAACTTTCGACGACGGACCATACATGTTCGAGAGTGGTAAGCTGTTTTGTTCATATGTTCAATATCCTTCTCACACCTGACCAGGAATCGTCGATACTCTCAACAACGCCGGAATCAAGGCCACTTTCTTTGTGTTCGTCTCAATCCGTTTTGCCTTCACTCGTCATTATTCACGCGTCTTCTTTGTAGCAATGGAGACAACTGTCAGTATTATTGTACTCCTTCACAACGAGTTCTTAAAAATCGATTGTTTTAGGGGATTGCATCTACGACGATCCCTTGCCCACCTACCTGAAGAAGGCATACAACTGTATGTCCAAATTATTTCACATGATCAAATGCCAATGTCACGTCACTTAGCCGGACACATGATTGGTGATCACACATGGCATCACTATGACCTGTCCACGCTTACGTGGGACCAAAGTACGTCCTTGGACATGATTCATGTGTGGAGCTGATCATTCGCAGTTCACGACGAGATGTGGCGCGTCGAACTCGCTATGATGAAGATTCTCGGCGCATCTCCCGCCTTTATGCGACCCGTACGCGTCTTTTACACTTCCAATGCATGAGAAATATTAATTACGCTACCTCAGCCGTACGGCAGTTACAACGACCTTGTCCGCCAGGCATCGGCGGTCCGTAACCAAAGCATGGTGCTTTGGGACTTCGAGTACGTGAATTGTCACAAATCCCTGTTCTCTGGTTAAAAGGACTGCGAATATTCAGTTCCGGAGATTCAACTGGTTCTACTGTCGCTCAATCCGAGCAAGCGTACACAAATCTCATCAATCAGAAGCCAAGCACGGTTATTGCGCTTAACCACGAGACATACCAGGGCACTGCGTACGGAAGTCTGCATTTCTCGCACGACTGTGATAATTTATGCATCCTGTTATAGCCAACAAGTGCTGCCATTCGCAATCCAGCATTTGAAGGCCGCTGGATACAAATTTGACACAATTGCCGGATGTCTTGGCATGAACCCATATCATTGTTCGTTTTTTGCTTCCTTTCGTTCCGTTGAAACTGCTGACATTTTCTGATGCCTAGCGTTCAACACCCCGAGCACGCGCGATGTGAGTTTCCCGTGTCTTTCATTTGAATCATTACTGATATGTTTATTCCGCGCAACAGAGCAGTTGGACGTGCTGAACGTCCCTCGCATGGACTTGTCATGGACTTAGTATTGGTAGCGACAGAGCACTCTTGAATACTGATAATATTTGGACTGTCGGACAATGTCACCTCGCCTCTTACAGGCAATATCCCCTCCTTTACACTATGTTTGAGGATCGACGCACAACAGCTATCTTCATTATCACAACTCCCGATTTATATTCTAATTTGCATATGGCTAGTCTCGTTTGTATCCACATTGGGCTGAATTGCAAAGCTGTTTTGACCTTTGTTTGAATTGCAATGCAAATGACGGAAAAGGCAAGCGCCGCACCAATTTGGGTAACTCAACCTTGCTTCGTTTCACCAATCACACCGACCACAAGATGAATCTATCACGCTGCGAATCGATCGCGTGACTCAAAGGCAACGGCTGTGTGAGCTTTTATCTACTCCTTCCACGGTGAGGCCGTCGAACGAACACAACTGGCATCGTGACACACCAACGACGAGCTAAGTTGGATTGACATGGGTATCCGAGTCCACCAGCGAACGGTAGACGCAACACAGAGTTTATTTGACACAATAGCTGGTAGTAACTCGATCGTTTCCGAGACATCTTGCCAGCCTCTAGGACCGTGGCGGAGTTGGGCTGACGCTCTTCTTAAACTCTGCCCAATCGCTATTCGCCGCCACCCAGGACTTGCCTCTCACCAAAGCGTACCATATTCACGAGGTCTTCCTACTTCTAAACGAACATGCGCTTTAGAAGCAAGAGACGCGCTACGCTCACTGGTGGCCTCTCAGCTCTCGCCACCATGTTTTCCCCCTCGATGCACAGCTCGGGTCACACCATCATCGTCTCCACCCCCAGATCCAGGTCTCAAGCTCAACGCATGGAAGTTATCTATCCGGATGACCTCTCCCCTGTACGCGAACGCGGCCGAAGCGTCCATCGCCGCCAGCGCGAGGTGGTTTCCCCGCGACTGAGCGATTCCGAAGACGAAGAGCTGAGACGGGGAAGGTCGAAAAGGCGTCGCAGCAGCGGCCAAAGAAGCCCGAGGGCAGGAGGGACGTACGAAATCTACAGGGCCGCGCGTCCAGTCCGCTCACGGGAACGAGAACACAGTCGCTTGCGCCTGTTCAAGCGGAGAGGAAACTCATGCGACACAGTTCGATTTCGCGCGTACGAAGGCGGTAGAAGACCTCGTAATTTGCGGGGATTGTCGGTGAGCTTCGACGTTCCCGAAAATTCCGGCCAAATATACGACAGATTCTCGAACAAGGTGAATAACTTCGATCGTTTCATGTTGTTCTTCTCTAATAATTTGCGAAGCGTCGTCGGGAGTACGAAGATTCTAGTTGGGCCCGCGATGAGATCAGTTCAGAAGGCAAAGCCAGACGCGACCACCGTCTCCGCCACCGCATCGATGACCGCGTCCCTAGCGCCAGATACCATAGTCCGGTGCGGTCGCGGGCTTACGAAAGACACGATCGCGATCCTCACGTAGATATGCACCACCCACGCGCCTACAGAGTCTCTAGGAGGGTTTCCGTTGATGGCGGCCGAGTTGCCGAACGCCGTCACGAAAGGGGAAGGAGTTGTAGCGTTGGCAGCGATTGTTCGTCGTGCTGGGGGGACTCAACCGGACCCGAACCGATGTACCGCCGACGCAGAGAATTTTCCCGTCTGCGTGATATCCGCCACGATTGACAGATCCAGAACGTCTCGATTTCTCAAAAATATTCTCTTTGTTCCTCATTGTCCTTTGCCTGGAAAAATGATTACATGTATCTCTCCGTTTCCCCCCCCGCAAGTAGATTGAGACTCGAAACAAAAATGTCGAAGGAACGAGCCTTCGAGACGCATATGAGTTTGAGACACGAACAAAACAAACAACGGCATGTACGGATTTGGATATCGGGCAGTTTCATTCCAGCATACGATCGACATCTCTTTTATTGTGCTCTCCATTAGACGTGCAGACGCGGTCCATCCCCCGGTCCCTGATCGCCTCAACGATGGAACGTGCACCCCAAAGCACCATCCTTTTGTGTGTGTCTCCAATGACAAGGGGAATTATTCATTCCTTAACGCCGAGTGACAGATTCTGTCAGCTGTGGCGTCTCATGAACTGCGCGCCGATTGTTTCTAACCTCGAGCCAAGTCATTCTTGCTCGAGCTGATTGTTCCCCCAAGTCCACCACCGCTCGATCGTCGACTTGCGAAGGGGGAGGGTGGAAGCGTATAAGAACCCCCCTCCTCACACCTTCCCTCCTCAGACCGTTTTACAAACTCGATCTATCACATCTATCATTCACAATGGACTCCTTCCTCAACCTCACAACCTCCCAGGAGACTTCTGTCCCTACCGAGTTCGACGGCGGGTCTGGCGGCGGTGGAGCCTGCGTCGTTGCGCAGTCTGCTCCGGAGATCGTCCCCACCGAGTTTGACGGCGGCAACGGCAACGGAGGCGCCTGCGTCGTCGCGTGAGCGCGTATTCGTCGCTCCATCAACAACCGGCATATACACTCGTCTGGCTCGCCTATTCGGATTATTTGTACGTCCCCCCCCACGCGCTCTCACTAATGCTTGACGTTGACATGATTTTGCCTTAGTAACATTATGCGATAATGCATTATACACATCGCTGGGTCGATATCTAGTTGTCCCCTGCATACAATACTTTTCGTCTTCGTCGTTGTTCAAGTTGAAAGGGTGGATGGGATTGGAACGAGATGGGCTGGGCCTCAGTGGTTTCGAGACGGGGGAGCGGCGCATTTGTACTATTCATCCGACGCATTTGTTTTTATTCTTGCCTGCACTTCAATGCACAGTGCCATCATGATTCATGCCTATTTTCCGCTCCGGTCCCTAACAATCCACGAAGAGTCTAAGCAGCCTCAGTGGTTCTTGACGAGGGTAGCGGCGCATCCGTACATGTTTTTATTTTTCGCCCGCACCTCGAATGCACAGTCCACCATCATTCGAAGAGTCTATCATTGTATTAAATTCTCATTCATCATCAACACAATCTCCCCTCCCCCACCCTCTCGCTCTCGAACTCGCATTCCGACGAGCCTCACTCTCAGCCCTCCGCTAACTCCTCCGGAGGCGGCCCCTGTTCCTGACCTTGCTGCTGCTGCTTCTCCTTGCGGATAGCCTGCACGACGTCGTCGACGCGTAGGAGCATGCGCGCGGCCTTCACAAACAAACAAACAAACAGTGTTAAATGCATACCATATACTATGATCAGACAACTGGAACAATTCACCTCGATAGCCGTTTTGAGTATCTGGACCTGTAGAGTATAGAGGGGAAGGTGTTAGTAAGTGGTTGGCAATGGGAATGGAAAGGAAGGGAGGGAAGGAGGGAAGGGGTGACTTGCCTTGACGCTGGCGGATTCGTACAGCCCGTACGCCTTCATGTCGACGATCTTCCCCGTCTCGCCGTTGATCCCCCACGAGTTCTCTCCATTTGCATGTTTCGCCTAATCACCCAACAATCAGCCATTATCCACAACACTCTCCCCTCTCACCCCAATCCACCAAATCTCAAAATCTCAAAAAAAAAGAACTCACCCTAAGCTCCGTCAACACCCTCACCACACTCCCGCCCGCATTCTGCACCAACGTCCTGGGCACAACCTCCATCGCATCCGCCACAGCTCTAAACGGGCCCCCCTCCACCCCCGTGATCGTCCGCGCCCTCGCGTGCAGCCCGACGCTAATGGCCATCTCGGTCGCCCCGCCGCCCGGGGAGAGGAGGGGGTTGAAGAGGACGTTGCGCGCGACGGACATCGCGTCTTGCAGGTTGCGCTCGACCTCGTTGAGGATGTCCTTTGAGGGCCCGCGTAGGAGGATGGTGCATGCTTTTGGGGAGGTGCAGTCGGTTAGGAAGGAGAAGTATCTGAAAATGATTGTAAGAGTTGAAATTAGTATTATTATATTCAATGTAATCAGAACTATAAAGTGTACGCAACTCGTCGCCGATCTTCTCGACGTTGAACAGCCCGCATTGCGTGCCCACGTCCGAGTCGCGGAGGTCTTCGATGCGGTTGACGATCGTAGCGCCGACGGCACGCGCGATGCGGTTATTATCCGACTTCCTCACCCTCCGCATAGCTGTCACGTTCGCCTTCAGCAATATATGCTGCGCGTAATCTACACACACACCCCACCACCCACCCATTCATCAATCAATTTCCGCTCATTCAAACTGAATAAAAAAAGGAGACGAACGGACCTGAGACGCCCTTCTCCGTGAAGATCAAATCCGGCTTGAACTCGACGAGCTTATCGCACATCGCCTTGATCTGCTCCTCCTCAATCTGCAGCGCGCGATTCCAGTCGTCCTCCTTGCTCATCTCCATGTTCGTCTGGCTCTCCCCCTTCTTGTACTCCAACGGGCAGTCTAGCAGGATGATGCGCGGATTGTGGATCCGCCGACGCATTTTTGGATGGGTGACGTCCTTGTTGAGCATCACCCCGCTGAGCACTCTCGACTCCTCGATCTCACCCCCGGGAACCTTCTCGACGCGCGCGTACCGCTTGATGTCGACGGTCTTCACAGACGCTTGGTCCGCGACGTCCGACGCGACCGTGCGCACGGCCTGCAGCGCGAGCCTGCACATGAGGTCGCTCCAGCGCACGACGAACTTCGTCCCGATGGAGGTCTTGATGAGCGCGAGCATCTCGTCGTCGTTGGCCGTGTCGATCGGGATGGAGATGCGCGCGATGATGGACAGGGCTTCGGTGAGGGCTTTGTTGTAGGCTGAGATGATGACGACGGGGTGGATGTCGCGTTCGAGTTGCGGGAGGGATTGGGCGAGGATCTCGCCGGCTGAAAGTAGGGATGTAAGTTTGTGGTGTGGTGGGGAGGGCGGACGCAAGAGAAGGGTAGGATAATGTGAGATGTATCTCTCGAGGTGTGCTAGCTGCCAACATTGCGGTTCAAGAGCAGAATTATGCTTGCTGCACTGAAGAGAATCCAACAACAGACGGCTTCTAATACGCACCAAGAATAATCACACTCGTAGTCCCATCTCCGCACTCCTCATCCTGCGTCCGACTCAGCTCGATCATATTTTTCGCCGCCGGGTGAGCCACATCTATTTCCCTCAGTATCGCATTCCCATCATTCGTCAACCTGTCCAGAAGAAAAAGGAGTTCGATCAGCACGGAACGTGGTGGGGGTAGGTGGATGCACAGAACGCACAAAATCCCGCCCATCGGATCCAAGATCATCTTCAACATCGATTTAGGGCCCAGACATGTTCTGATAACATCTGCCACAGTCTATTACAGCCAAAAATTGATCAGAGAACATTCGGTAGTAGAAGCAAACGGGAGACGCGTACTTTCGCTGCGGTTATGTTTGAAATCTGCGCTTTTCGGCCTGACTGCCGCTCCGGGCCAGTGTCTATGATAATAAGATCACTCCAAATGGTTCACAGTTGAAAATATGGGACGTACTCATTACGAAGACGGGAGTCTGTCCAGCCTGCATGACTGCGAACGTTTGGAAAACTTGAAGAAACGCGACGCGTCCAATTAGGGTTAACTTAGGTCAGCCAGTCGGAATAGTGTGACAGCGTGACGAACCCGTTAGTCACCCGCCAATCACTCGCCACTGAGACTGGGCACACACACACTCGCTCACCGTCTTCTGTGCTAAAACGCCGGGTTCACAGACTTTGATACTATTCCCGTTCATCTGTAGTTCAACGGAGAAGAGTTTGCGTGGCAAGTTGAAAGCCATGGTCGTCGAGGTCCAAACCGAATCTAGCGAAATCTATTCGCGGCTCACGCGTTCCAAGAAGCGGAAGCGGTCCTCCTCTCCACCACAAGACGCGACCACCAAACCCACATCGAATTCCCCAGCTGTAACTCTAACTCCCCTGCCAACTGGTGTCCTACTCCTCTGCCTACCGCGCCTGCTCGCCCACCCGCCGAACCACAAGTTCCACGGACCGGCTGTGGCGTTGTCGCTTGCCGCGCTGAGGGAGTGTCTGGCTGTCGATGGTCTGGCGCCCGACGTGGAGTGTCGTGCGTGGACCGCGTTTGCGGAGATTGGGATGGCGACGTTGCGCGCTGGGTATTATCCGGATGATGAGAGTTTGGTGGATAGGGATTTGGAAGTGGAGGTGAGTTGCTTTCAGTATTTTTTTGGCTTGGTGCTAACGAAGTCCCCAAGGTCGAAAAAGCCATCGGGAAGGGTCTCCTCCTGGCACAAAAGAACCCGTCACTCGCGATATACCACCACACCCTCACCCTCCTGCACGTCCGCCTCACGCACTGGCAACACAACCCCAAACACTCCCGCTCCCTCCTCAAACGGCTCACATCCGCCCTCTCCCCCACCCCCTCTTCCCACTCCTCATTATCATTATCATCCACCCCACCCTGGCTCGCATACACAGCACACCTAACAAGCATCGCGCACGCCCTCGCCCTCTCCCCGCCCGACCTCCCAAGCGTGTTCAGCACGATTCAGGACCTACACGACCTCTCCCGCCGCCTGGCCGACCCGCGCGTGACGCTCCTCACGCACGTCATCCGCCTGCGCACGCTCGTTGATGCGGGTATGTGGGAGGGCGTCGCCGCGTCGCTGCAACTAGCGGAATCGGTGTTGGGGCTGTCGTATGATACGAATACCTACATACCCCCTGCACAGCGAAAGGAGAAAGAGAAAGAGCAGGCCTTCGTGTTCTTCGAGGACGCGCTGGAAGCCGCCATGGCGATCCACGTGCTCGTCCTCGGCGTCGTGTACTTCACGCACACCGGCGCGTCCAAGGACGCGTCCCCGCGCCTCTCGCATCTCCACGCACTCCTCGACTCGGACGCGCTCAATTTGTTCGCGGATGGGACTGTCGATGTGCGTATTTCCTCCGTTTCCCTCCTCCCCCCTCTCTACATTCCTTCCCATCTCTCTCTTTCCCTCCCTCTTCCCACTCCCCTCCTCCCTCCATTCCTTCTCCTGACTGCAGTGTATATGCCGTATTAACTAATTTCATCGTTTTACAGATCAAACTGACACACGGCCCCCCGCTAACGATCAAAGTCACGCACCCGCGCGTGCTGTACCACCTCGCCTACCTCGTCAGCGCCGTCTCGAAGCGGGACGCCGTCGGCCGCAGGCCGAAGCGCAAGGTGTTTGCGGTCGAGGGGCTGGGTGTCTTGGAGAAGGAAAGCAGAAAAGAAATTCACCGTGCGTCTTCCTTCACCCATTTCAAAATCAATCTCCCCATTTAACACAATTATTTATTGGTGATTTATTGATGATGCGTGTGTTACTTCGTGCAGTGCCGGTGTGGGCTACCCTGCAGGACTTGGAGGAGGTGAATGAAAGGATGGTGAAGATAAAGGCGGACCTGATGTCTGAGCTCGTAGCGGTGAGCATCCTCCATGCTTGCCTTTTCGCGTAATTTATTACTGATGCTGATGGTGTGGAATTTGGGGAGGACAGGTTAGCATAATGCGCAGCGAATTCGACGATGCTGAAAACGTGAGTTCCTCCTTTCACCTCCCACCTCTGTCTAAATGTATGCTAATGATTATGTTACGTTCCGACAGCACCTAGCAAACCTAACAGCACACACACGCACACACGCCATCTTCCCGTCCTACGCCGTGCGCATCACTTTGCACCACGCGCACCTCGCGCACGCCCTCGGCGACGCGCGGCGGGCTTTGGAGTGTTATCGCGCGGCGGGGTACCTGGCTGAGCGGGGGTCGTTTGAGGAGGGGGCGGCGAGGGCGGGGGAGGTGGCGTTGCGCATCGGACTTAGGGGAACGAGTGGGGGTGAGGGTGGGATTAGAGAAGGCGGAGGGTTTGGTGGGAAGGTTTGTGTGGGGATTGGTGGAGGAGGAGGAAAAGGTGGAGGGAGGGCGAGGGAGAGATGGGAGGAGACGGCGCGCGAGGTCGTGGATGGGTGTAAGGGCATGGGCGCGACGTTGGAGGCGATCGCGCACGTCCTGAGCGCGTGTGTTAGTTCGGAGATACTTTCTGCCAAGTACGTCTTTCTCCTCCCTCCTTCTCCCCTTTCCCCCCTCCCCCCTCCTCCCTCTCACCTCTCCCTCACCTCACCTCCTCACGAACCGAACGAACTGACTGTTTGCTGATTGGTTCCTCGCGTCCGCTCGGAACAGATCGCACCTCAAATCCGCGCTCAACCTCGCCTCGTGCGCACAGGACAACCACCTGCGCGCGCTCGTGCTCGCGCTCGTCTCCGCGCTGTATATCCGCACGGCGGGCGAGCACGCGCGCAAGATGCTCGAGACGTGTGGGCAGCTTGCGGCCGGGCTCGGTGCGCCGTCTACCAAGGACACCTCCATCACCTCCAACTCCAACTCTAACAACCGGGATCAAGTGGCCAAGGACAAGGACAAGCAAGCGGGATTGGGAAATGCGTCGATGGCGACGACGACGACGACGACGACGACGACGGGGAACGTCCCGCTGGGGCTGTGGGTCGGGCGGCAATTTCTCGGTACGTTACGCCGTTTTCGATACCGCTGGTGTATCTATCCCCTCCGAGATGATTTTGCAGGGCTGATGGTTGTTGTTGTGTGCAGAGCTGTATAAGCGCGCGGGCAACGAGGGGAAGGCGAAGAAGCAGGAGGAGGCGAATGTGCAGCTGGAGGGGCTTGCGATGGCGCTTCAGCAGCGCCGTTCCGGGATTTTTACGTCTTCCGAGGAGGAGGAGTGACACGGACCTGCCCTGCTAGCCTCGTCAAAAAGTTTACAGTATCCTTGACGCAAGTATCATTCATGCCTCGTCACCATTCATCATTCGAACCCTTGTTGTTCTTGTCCAGCTCGCTCATCGCATACGCCATCCAAAACGCATTATCAGCTCGTTGCTCATTCATTGCTCATTGTTCTGAACACCCATAACACTTATTTTTTTGCAAGATTGTTCACCCGTCCGTAGATAGAATTCTGGTAGATTGCTGACTGATGTACAGAAGATGTTCCACCTGTAGTGCAGTGACGTGATGTACAAAATATCCATGCGAAACTCGCGCGATTCCCCCTCCTAAACCTAACCACACTGTGTGATCCGATGGGACAGCGATATGACAAACAGCACACAAAAAAGTGCAATGATAAAAGCAACAGCAGGGAAAATTCATCCGAGGTCGATACCAGCGACTTTCACGTTGATCTTGAACGGGAACGGCGAGATCCCATCGGGCTTCGTGATGAGCGGCACGGCGGCCCTGCCCTGCTCGGACGACGTGTGGGTGAGGATCGTTTCGAGCGTCTTCGTTAGCGAGGCGGAGAGGTTCGCGTCGGCCGTTTGTCTGTCTGCAACAATGAGATGATGGAGGGGTGAGTGAACTGTTTTGAGTTTTTGGGGATGAGGTGGGGTGAGAGGTACCTAGTTCGCTACGGGGTTGTCGTACTTCTGCGTTGATCACCCTGTTTTGTTTGATTTTACTGGAGTCAGCGGCATGATTCGCGACGAAAGGAGAGAGTTGCGGACCATTGTTCCCAGACGACGTCTTCCTGGAATACAAAAGACGGGGTCAGAAAGATAAATACGTTCACGGCAAATGGGTGCTGCACACCTCGCCCATGGGGAAACCCCATGTCTTCTTCGCCTTGCGTTCTGAGAAGGTGACGAAGATCTGTAAGGTTGTACGAATCACTCGTTGATCGACACGAGTGGCTATCTCTGCTCACCTGTCCACTCTTGCTTGTACCTCCCTCTATTCCCTTCCAGAACGCGTCTACCTTCTCGTTCACGAGCTCTTCTGCCTTGGGATCCTTCACACCTGGCTGTGCGTTCCATTCACCATGTCAAATTATTAAGGTTGGGGCAAACGAAAGAGAAGTTTCAACCAACCATCGTGACATCCAGAACTTCTATAGTCTTGGGCTTAATCGTGCCAAACAGCCGATGGAATAGTATGGCATGCAGGACTGCTCGTAAGACTTCCTTAGTCGTCAGTCGATCCAGAACCTGTAAATTGATGAGCCAAGTTGAAAATCCAGCGTCTTCTGTTAAATTTCAACTTACCAGATCAATAGTAATTGTAGGATATGTGCTATCCATTGTAACGTGGAAGACCTGGAGTTGCTGTGCGAGTGGTAAACATTTATGTCACCATGCTGTGATCTGACGTAACCAACGCTAACAACCGTACTTGGATGAGGATTTGTTCATGGCATCTAGAGACGACTTTGAGACTTTCTGATCCTAGCAGTTCACGAAACACGCAATAGCTCTTCGAGCCGGCCCAAGTTTTAAAATATCAACCTAGTCGGGTCACTGGCAATGGTCGCTTTGTCTTGCGGTGAGCCGTCACGGTTTCTCTCCCAGAGTCTGCGGTACCCACTCATCTGCCGTCCACCTAACAAAGCTGTTTCGAATATATTCGCAGAATTTTGGCCACCGGAACTGAATTTCCCTCAACAACACGTTCTGCTTCGATCAAAGTCAGCTCCGTTTGCCATCAATCTCAGAATTTGCCATTCTAACCCCAACTGGCATGTATGGTTCAGCTTTGAAACGAAACCCGGAATCCTCTACAGAGGCGAATGCTGTCAAACAATATCGACCGAGGTAACTGCCTTGCTCAATCGGCGAACCTTGCCATTGTGTCGTACCCACACCACGGGTACTGTTATTTGTCACCCGCATAGTCCACAACACGAAGAGCTCTCTATCGCTTCTTTCCCTTTCGACTCGCTTTCGAAAATGGAATCAGAACCAAGCGACATGCCAATTCCCACCCTCAAACTCAAGAGCGAATACATCATCACGAGTGCTGGATGCTATTCGGTTGCTTGATGGGCTCAGGGTGTCTCTCCTTCCTCTGTCCGGGGGTTGCTGCCCTCGATAATGGATCCCCGGTGTATGTTTGTGCTCTGCTATTCTTCGAGTGCTTCGATTCTCCGCTTGGGACTTTCGAAACTCGGTATTTCATAAATAGCCCACGAGATTTCGTAAAAATTTTGAGGGTGTTGCCAGGGCTCAAAGATTTAGGTTTGCGTGGCGATCTGCGGGTCAGGTATTTCGTTCTCTTTCCCCCATAGCCCGATTCGCAGTGGCTATAGCCCGTATTTAACAGTTTACGGGTCTCATGACCGCAGATACATGAACTGCTGGAATTCATCGAATCGTAGGTCACCAGCTTGTCGGGGTGCAGTGGAACATATATTGAACAGGATAAAGAAATCATCGTCATCACTGGCCGACATCAGAACGAGGCATCCAAACCCCGTTCCCTTTGTCCCTCACGAAACAAATGAGCGGATTCCCCATCGACGGCACGATCTATTCACCGGTGCCAGTAATGACATGCGTGCTTGGCGGCCGGATCAGTGAGGTCGCTAGCAATGTTCATGTATGGCTCAATTGCCATGTCCTGCAATTTACTTCTGCGACGATCGAGGCCGGCGCGCGTTTGGCCTCTCAAGAACTTAAACGTGGTATGTGGTTTTTCCACACAATAATACATAATAAATTGCGCTGATTGAGAGTACATGCGTGCAAATTTCAAAACTTCTAGTTGTCCGAATGAAAAACAATCTACCCCGATGAAAGACGAATATGCGGAACACAGGAAGACAAATCAAAATGCCCGTACGAGCGACGGTCTCCCCGCGGATACAAAAGCATCAAATGATGCTGTATACTGACGATAATGTGTCAGGACTCATCATATGACCGGCGAGAAGACAGCAAAAACTCACAATTTTTGAAAACGACATAGCCGAGGGAGAACAGGCCGGGCTGGACATCGGCGCTGAACCCCTCGAGCACGGACGTTCATGAGATAATGCAAGCGCCCCCATTGCCCGAACCACCGTCGAACTCCGTGGGTACCGTCTCCGGCGCTGACTGTGCGACGACGCACGCACCCCCGTTGCCGGAACCGCCGTCCAGATCCTTTGGCACGGAAACGTCGCCACCGGTGGGAGGAACGATCCAAGAAGTGATGTTGAGGAAGGAGTCCATTGTGGTGAATGTGTGGAAGGTAGTTTCGCGTGTTAGACGATTCTGAGGAGACCTCGCTCTCTCGCATCCTCGTTTTATATGATTCGCTGAGTTCCATTTCTCGATTGGGATTATTTCCATTTGGGGAAGGACGGGGAGGACAACAATTGATCATTGCATTGAAAGAATGCAGGCGAGGCGTGGGTGGGACAATAACACGCGAATCATGGAGGCTTTGCCGCCTACGGGTTATGCCTCGACGCGATCTTCAGGGCTTAGATTAAGTTCGACCTGGCCTCATGCAGTGAATCTTGAAAATTGAGTGACACTCGTACGTTTGTTCCCAAGCGATGATGACCACATTAATCCACACTGACTCGGCGTGGGGGGATTGCCAGTCCACGTTGTCCAAACATGTGCGTTGTGGACAAAGAAGATACCACATGGACCTGCTGCGGCGTGACTGTAAACGAGGGAACAATGTAGGTCAATCACAAACATGTCGGACGGAATAAAATTGTTGCTTTGTCTACCGTACTTCACTTCCATTGGTTGGCGGACTCGTGGGCCAATTATGCAACCTTATTTCAAACGCCGCGAGCGACCGGTACGAACACGCGTGCTGCATTAGGAGCATTCAACACTTCAGTGTGATTGACGTCAAATATAAATCAGTACGTTGTTGGACTGTTCTTGGTCAGGGACACATGGAAGGGGAAAATTGAGTGATCCTGAGTTACGCTAATAAATAATATAAAATTGTGCGGCGTCCGTGAAGACAATAAGCAATTACCAAACCTCTTCAATCAGGATTACGAAATTGCCCACAAAGGATGTCATCGGCATACCCAAAAATTCAGGAGTGGGCGTCCCACTGTCTACAGCAATCATTTTAATAATCTACGTCGGAATCAGCCGGTCACCACAGGTAGGCGAATTTCTCGAAAGGCCGTGCGGAGGAAAAAATGAAGAACAGACGCAGACAATAAGGGTCCATGAACGAAGATCGCCGAGAATGAAGGTCGCTCCGGGCAGTAAATAGGATCCAGCATGAAGATTATGACGCAACTTGAAATGAACTCAAAGGGGAATCCCAAGGCACTGGTACAAACGTGAAATATTGACGAGAAGTACATTCATTGTCTAGCAAAGGATTTCATTTCCTGAAGTTGTGCGAGTCAGCGGTAAACATTGCGTCAATGGAACATCGCGATCGACTGTTAACAATTTATGTCAAAATAATCAAAGCGGGATTGAGGCGGTGGACCGTTACATCACTAAATCAGCTGACATATACCAGAAGTTTGAAATGGATCCATGCGTTCAAGCAGCGTTCAACAAGATAATATCCAATAATTGAGGTGATTTAGAGTACAAATATTCAGTTCTTCCTCAACGTCCAAAGACCAGTCTACCCATACGAAGACGAAATGATGGAACACAGGGAAACAAATCAAATGCCCGAACACGAGCGGCGGTCTCCCCGTGGATACGACAGTATCAAAAATAGTGTGGTATGCTAGAAATTCAACATATTCAGTATTTGATGATACGGAAGTGAAATATGAGTTCGACTCACAAATGTCTATCAAACGAACATAATCTTGAGCGGGTGCAGCCCCGGACGAACATCAGAACTGTCCCCGCTCGAGTATGCGCGCTCATGCGATGATGCAAGCGCCTCCATTGCCGTTGCCGCCGTCGAATTCGGTGGGAACAGTCTCCGGAGCAGACTGGGCGACGACGCAAGCACCTCCGTTGCCGTTGCCGCCATCGAGGTCTCTGGGGATAGAGGTCTCCTGGGAAGACGCAGAGGTCGAAGAAGTGATGTTAAGAAAGGAATCCATTTGTGTTTGAGTGGGTTGGAAGATTTCGCTGGTTAGACGAGTTCTGAGGAATTGTCGTATTTCTCGTTGACATTTTATAGAAAAAGAACTTCACTGCGAAGCGCCGGAGGCGAATGCGCTGTTCAATCCGGACATTTGAGGAATTTTTCTGGATTAGGATGTCGTGCCGTTTTGGGAACAGAATGGCGGAGGACGAGTAGAACAACAATTGATCATTACGTGCGCGCTAAGAAAATCAACCCAAAGACAATAAAAACTGAAAACGAGGCAGGTTATGAGAGATGAGAATGATCCACCGGGACCAACAGAGGCATGCAGATCTTCAGGGGCCACTTCAAGTTTCCGCGCACAACAATAATAGTGTCGTGTTTGCCATCGTTGCCGGCCATCTGCGCTATCGCAACACAAATGCATTTGGCCGTATGGTACGGTGGTGTAGGTGTAAACGTGTTATTCCCGCGACCCATTTAAGATGCCAATGTCGGAGCAAAGCCATTGCCGTACAATGTCAGATATTCATTGAAACGCTGGCCAAAGAAATATTAACGGTTCATTCCACGAATGACACTCGATATGCTGCGATTTCTGTGAATGTCAGCTATGACGGCTATGCGGTAAATGGTGCATACGTTATCTTGGACGGCAGAACGCGCGTGAAGAGACAAAGAGCCTATTGACGGCGGTTGACGGGACCAAGAATGCAGACACATTTGAGCTTGATAAAAATAGATATGATCATCAGGAATTTTGGTCAATAACGAGTACCCACATAAATAGTACACACATTACAGTACTCCGAACGGTACAGAAAGCGTGCAGAGACAAAGCGTATCGGCGGCTTTCGACGGAGTGAGCAATGCAGACACCTTTGCGCCGATAAAAATAGAAGAGAATGTCAACGCAAGCAGGAATGTTGCGCAATAACGATCAAGAATAGAATGGAGGCATGTTGCGTTCTCGTTGTTGTTCTAGGTCCCCATTTGACGAGCGCTAATATGTTTTTGCATTTAATTCTTGGAGGAAAGACAATAAACAACCGCTCACTGGAACGTAATTTAGTCACTGGTATAACAAACCCTGGTCCGTGAGGTGATCCTGTGGACATGCCATCGTTCCGTAATAGGTTTGATAGCCGAGCTACCGAATGGCAGTTAAGTTGCAAAGGATTTGGAGGAAGAGAAATTTGTTCTGCCGAGGAGGAAAATTGCGTACCACACAGAAAATGAGGACGTCAACATCTTCCTCAAAGTCGAACGTTTGAAACTTGGAAAACCCAGCCACAGTCCAAGCGCAAGGAGCATTACTAGCAATGTTGATGCGAGTTCATTTCATGGGTCGGCATCCGATGAAAATAAAACATTCTCGAGCGAAAAATGAGAGGCCATGGTCCGCCAATTTTAGCTCATGCGGTCTCGAAAATCCTTGAGCAAGTGAGGGATTGGTGTTGGGGCATTGAGAGCCTGAGTGTGCACGAGCCTGAGTGATCGGACGAGTTCGTTCATAATTAATAGGGATTAAGGGCATTGCAAAACAGTTTCCCCAACGAAGAATCCTATACTTTGATGGGCCAGTTTCATCGGCGAGTGTTGTAGATCTATAGAGGTGTTTCGTTACAGTATACAGGTTGAAGTTTGGTTTCCTCACCCTGACGGTCCGGTTTTATCCGCAGCTTCGAAACTAAGCCGTTAATTTTAAAATTAAAGCTGAACTTGAACCAGTTCCACGGAAACTGACATGCCAATCTAGTACCCTCAACTGCACGCGCAATGAAGGCAGTCGGTAAAGCTGATGAGGAAGTCATGGCAGCCTTCGAGTGGAGTCAGAACCGCGTGTGTCGGCTAATCAACACGTCTGTTATTTAACCACCACTGGCAGGCACTGGCATGACCGTGACGTCCTTGGATATCCTGCTCGTCGTCGGCGCTGTATCTTATGTCTATATCTTATGGCGCCGTCGAGTTCTGCTGTCTACAAAACGACAGCTGACATCACGCGTTCAAGCTGACCATGGTACTGCGAAATTTGCAGTGTCTGGATCCATGGAAGTATCGCAGATCTTTATTCATCCCATCAAGGTGTGTGTGGACGCGTACCTTCGGTCAGATTAAGTATTGATGATGTTTGGAATAGAGTTGTCGTGGAACGTCGGTACAACAAGCAGAGTACACCCCAGGGGGTTTAAAGGTACGCCACTACAAAGCCGAACATTTTCTTCGCGTTCAACGACTGACAACAGGCTACCAGTACGACAGACGCTTCGCAATCATCGATGCTACGACGCACAAAGTCATTACAGCGCGTGAAATCTCACATGTACGTGGTGGTCAACGCCTAAGACATTTTTCGCCGTATCAGTTTAAATTTAATTTTTGAACCAGATGGTACTCGTGAATCCGCAGCTTGTGCAAGATCCAAGTGCCTCTAATGGTGGTCGGCTCGTCGTTACGTTCCCGCCAGACTCGGGTGGTGCGGAATTCACAGTGCCTTTATGTCCCGACCAAAATACACTCAAGAGCTGGGACATGTGAGTCCTCCTGCACTACCGCCCGCCCTGCTCGCTCTTCTAATAAAATCCCCGTACAAGCCTAAACGACGTAGAACTCTGGGGCAAAGACGTCGACGGGTACATCTGCCCCGGCGCCGCAAACGCGACACTTTCGCGCTTCCTCCAGCGCGACGTGCTGCTCGTGTACAAAGGGCCCCGCGCACGACCTTGTCCTCCGACGTACGCGTTTCCGCACCTGGACGCGAGTGCGGCGTATCAGGATGCGTACCCGCTGCTTGTGGCGAATGATGCGAGTCTTGGGGCGGTCGAGGAGCGCGTGAGGGACTTTGCGGAGCGTGGTGAGAAGGGGGTTGATCCGAGGTGGGGGAAGGAGAAGTTGGCGATTGAACGGTAAACGCGTCTTTTTCACGAGAATGCGCTCATTGAGACGTATATTGTGTGCAGGTTCAGACCGAATATCGTTATTCACGGCGCAAATCCTTGGGCGGAAGACGACTGGGAAGAGATCGAAGTGGGTGGTTGCGTAACCATCACGTTGGTGTCGAAATGTACGCGTTGTCTCGTAAGCACTCTTCGCCTCAATGTCATCCTCTCGTCATTATCAAACTGACAAGAAAACATTTGGATAAGCTGCCCAATGTAGACACCAAGACGGGCAAACGGGACGCGGCGGTCCCGCACAAGGTGCTTATGAGCTTCAGAACGGGCCTAGACCCAGCACGGATGACAAAGGCGTGCTTCGGCTGCAACGGCGTCCCACACGGTTCTGGGAGCATACGTGTGGGCGATAGCGTACGTGTCACACACGCGACATCAGTTGCATGAGGCTCGTCGCCATCCTTTCGTTCTCAACGAACGAACGAACTATCTTGCGAGGTGTCGTGGACGTTCCGCGATTACGGCATCCACCTCGACTTTGAACGGATAGGCCCCACCCTGTCCCCACATCGACATATTCGCTCTGGACTGTGGAGACGCGTTCTCACTATGCCTGATCTGAGAGACAGGCACTGATGCTGGTGGGGATTTTTTTCCCATCCCGAGAAGTCCGATCCGCGGAGCTTGCGAAGTCGAACGACTTCAACAGTAAAATAATGATTTTTTGTTGTTTTGCGAATGTCTTTATAAGCAGTTTACATTGAATTTGAATGGTCATGAAACGAGGCTTCACAGATCTACAGGGTCACCAACCCAGCTGATATAAACGGCAGAACAGCGGAATGACGACGGTGAATGGCCGGAGAGGGATTGCGGACCGCTGAAAAGGATTCTTTGCGGACAAAAATGACGTGCCGCACCTACCTATCCCTCGTCGATTTCCATTAATACCAATACTGTTCGCTGAGCATTTTATACAAATTTTGTAAGAGTATGCGTGTGTGGTACCTGGAATCTTATCTAATTAGATGTATGTCCACGTGGGTTGCACTGTAGTTGGCGTACACCAGCATCACTACTTATCACCTCTCGCCATCGTGGCCCACGACGTCGGCGTAATAGCATCCAGGCGTAATAGCATCCAAGCGCCTGTCTCGGGATGCCTATTGGCAAATGGATGCCATTTGGAGCTGGCCAAGCTACAAACCACAACCATGCAAATACTGTCCGCGACCCAAAGCTTACGACTCCGGAATACAAGCAGTTTGGATTCGAAAACGTATGTCTACAACTTTATTTACAATTACTGCAACTGACTGTCGTGATCGGATTGTGTCTGTTCGATAGTTCGGGAACACTTGGTGCGTTGTCATCACTATGGCTGCTAAATGTGCTGACGATGTGTAATTCATCAGTTATGCGAACTCAGTGCTGCAGGCTCTGTACTTCTGCCATCCCTTTCGAGATCTCGTATTGCAGACGCCAGACAACTCAGTACCTATCAACGTTGTCCCGGCCCCACCGCAGCCACCACCACCACAAACACCGTTGCGCGTCAAAAACACCCGCAAGAACTCTACACCGGACGTCCGTGTCGGCGGAGACACCACCACTGCCAATGGAACTGCCGTACAATCCACTGGACCGCCCATTCCGCCCACCCCACCAACCCTGTTCTCCGCGCTGCGCTCGCTGTTCCTCCATATCTCCTCCAACTCAGCGGACAAGGGCACAGTCGCACCGCGCGCGTTCGTCGAAAAGGTCAAGAAGGAGAACGAGCACTTCCGCAGCACGATGCACCAGGATGCGCATGAATTTCTTAATTACTTGCTTAATAAGGTGTCAGAGGAGCTGGAGGAGGATGCACGCAGCCGATCGCGCAATTCATCTGGAGAGGACTGTGAGTACCCGTTTTGCGATTCAAATTGAGGAGCTACTGGACAATTCATCTAGTGTCACATTCCACAACGACAAACTCGTCTGCTGGCCCATCAAACGGCGCGGTCAGCTCGTCGTCATCGCAATCAACCACCTTGGTGCACAACTTATTCGAGGGCGTACTAACCAGCGAGACTAGGTGCCTGACGTGCGAAACGGTGAGAGTCGTCACACCGCCTCTGTATTGCATCATGAGACTAACCGCATTTCGACACAGGTGTCATCGCGAGACGAGTCGTTCCTGGACCTGTCGATCGATATTGAGCAGAACTCGAGCGTCACTGCGTGTTTGCGTCAGTTCAGCGCAAGCGAGATGTTGTGCCAGAAGAACAAGTTTTTCTGCGATTCGTGCTGCGGACTACAGGAGGCCGAGAAGAGGTGCGTGTTGATTCGTTGGGAGAGACGACCGTCAACTTATTATTCGGAACTCTTTAGAATGAAGATCAAGAAGCTGCCGAACGTACTTGCACTTCATCTCAAGCGATTCAAGTTCCAAGAGGATGTGCAGAAGTACATCAAGCTCGCGTATCGTGTCGCGTTCCCGCTGGAGTTGCGGTTGTTTAATACCGTGGACGATGCAGAGGACCCAGACAGATTATACGAGCTCTTCGCCATCGTCGTGCACATCGGAAAGTACGTACCTATTCAGCTCGTTCCATGTTTGTAAGCGATGGAATGTTGACGACATCATCAGCGGTCCCCACCATGGGCACTACGTCGCCATCGTCCGCTCACGCGGCTCCTGGGTCCTATTCGACGACGACACCGTCGACACGATCAAGGAATCAGATATCCCCAAGTACTTCGGCGAGTCCAACAGCGGCGCAGCCTACGTCCTGTACTATCAAGCCGTCGACCTCGACCCCGTTTCTCTTGGCCTCCGGCCCGCGTCTGCCGTACAGCCGCAGATCGTCGTTAATGGTCATACTCGCGCGAATGATGCGTCGGGTACCAGTCCGCTGTCATCGCCGCATGCATCCTCGCCCGTCTTCACACCCGCGTTTCCGCCTGGTCTCGCAGCGGAGGAGCTGCCCGATTCAGACGCCGAAACGCCTCTTCTGCCGCCAGCTACGATACCAGCTACACCACCTTTGACTGCGCAGGTACCACCTCTAGCGATCTCAATCAGTAGCAGTACCAAACTGTTTGCACCACCCTTGACGGTCACCATCCCTCCCACCGATTCCCCAATAATAACACCTTCTGCGTCTGGTTCGTCATCTCATACCACCGCTCCGCCGCCGCCGCCAGCATCAGCCCCGCCAGTTGCGAAGCCAACTGGATTCTTCCAATCGTTGAGACACAGTCCATCTGTGCGCGGCTCGCAACGGTCTTCGATCCATTCCACGTCTGTGAGCGTATCTCAACCACCCCTCCCGCCGCTTCCTGGTTCTCCGCCCGCTGTAACCCAAACGCTTCCGCAAACCACTCCGCAGGCTTCGGCTTCGGTGACAAGCCCTCGAACCAATCATAAGGAGATGGAACCTAGCAGCGACCCACCGACAAGGATAATGTCGCCTTCACCCGTGATAACGGCATCGACTTCAGCACCTGTGACAACGCCGCTGACGAATGGACGTACGCCGAGACCACCCAAGGACAAAGACAAGGGCGGAGGAGGAGGCTGGTTCAAGCGGTTGAGCATGCGAGCTGAGAAGACACAAGAAACTGTATCTCTACCACCTCCGCCTCCGTCAGCTCGTGTCGACCGGGGTGGTCACTTCCAACGCCTCCCTGATGCACCGTCAACGTCATCATCGACACGGTCTGGACACGATCCTACGTTACGTGCCCCGCCGCTTGGATTAGGGATTGGACAGAGCGAGGGATCGGTCGGGTCGGCGAGTGGGTCGTCGGACTTTACGTCCGAATTACCGCCTGGGCGGGGGAGCGGGAGCTTAAGTTTCCCAAGCCTGCCTCAAGCGAACGCGAACTCGTCATCCGTTCCCCTTTCGCCCACGAGTGTTTCCCCTACATCACGGCCGACGACGAAGACTCCCACAGCGACTCCGATACCCATCACTAGATCCTCACCTCGGATGCCTCCTTCACCTCAATTGCGTTCGCCATCGCCACCGCGAAGTCCACGCCGTAAAGGATCCCACCCCGTCCTCTCCTCGCCGCTCACATCGCCCTCACCACCAAACGTACTACTTCCACGACCGCAGACTCAAGTAGAGCCAGAACGTGAGGACCACGCGGTGCGACTGACGAAGCGGCCTCCGCGGAAAATCAGTTTGACGGGTAATATGCTCGGGTTTGGGCGGAGGGATAAGGACAAGGGATAGTGAATAATGAACTTCACTTCCTTCATGGATAGGTTTGTTTGTTGTGTGTGGAATGTTGTAATATGTTGCTTCTTCTTTTGCTTTCATCCTTATTTTATAACCTCTCGTCTCTTGGATGTGGAAATATCCCCTACATGTTATTGTGCGAATATATCCTAGCATTCGCAATGCTCATCTTATTTTGTCACTGACTTCTGCTTCCGAGGTCGCCCGACGTTGTGATCATGCTTTCACATTCAACATGGCTTAGCTCCGATCATTGATAGCGGCTTCGCGAGAGGCGGGCTAGAAATCGTGATTCCATGTAACTTTGCGATAGCGTCGAGCTCTGGGAGATGGACTTGCGCGAAATGAAATAATAGCCAAAGCAATTCGATATGCATGTTCAAAACGACATAATAAATTGCGCTGATCGTTGTACAAATGAGCATTGTTCTTCATGTTACATCACTTCCCCAGTTAAAGTCCGAAAAAATAATCTACCCCGGTGAAATACGAAGGTGGTACACAAGGAAACAATCAAGTTGCTCCTATCGAGCGGCGGTCTCCCTGCGGATACGGCGGTATCAAGTAATGGTGTGTGGTATACTGATGTGAACGAGTCAACTAATGCACGATGAAGGATCAATGAGAAGCAACTCACAACTTTTGAGCACGAAGCAGCCGGCGCGAGTGCAGCCCGGGATGGACATCGGTGCTGACCCGCTCGGACATGACACTCATGCAATAATGCAAGCACCCCCGTTGCCGGAGCCGCCGTCGAACTCTGTTGGTACTGTCTCCGGTGATGACTGTGCGACGACGCATGCTCCTCCGTTGCCTGAACCACCGTCCAAATCCCTGGGCACCGAAGTGTCGTCAGAGGGAGATGAGGTCCATGAAGTGATGCTGAGGAAGGAGTCCATTTGGATAGAGTAGCGTGAGGAGGGCGAAGGTGTAGTAGACTGTGTGCGTTGGTGGGCGATTCTGAGAAATGTAGTGTCGACTCGGCGATATTTTATAACCTCTCAGCCTGCATTTTACGATCCGGAGCCTTTTCCACTTCCGAGGATTTCCTAGCTCCAGTGATTGGCACAGACAATTGGGCCATAGAACGATAATTTGCGTTGCATTCCATGCGTTGTGCGAAGACAAAAAGGATCCGGAACGGATGAGAATGGCAGGAAGCTAAGCGAACATTCCAAGGGATCTTTAGCACTCCTTTAGGGGAATTCGAAATGCTTCCTGAGCTTTGATTTACATCCAAAGACAATAAGACTCCTCCGTCGATCAGGTCAGTGACAGTGAACGAGGGTAGAACAATAGTCCAGAACAGGAAGTTTCTCGTGTGACCCATGCTGACATTGCATTTGTCACAATGTGGGTCCACATGATTGTCCCAAATACGGTATGTCGGCATTGGTCATGTTCCACATTTAGAACGGTCCTCGAGAAACAAAAATAACATTCGGAAGTGTGAATGTTCCAGCCCGGTTGCGAGAGGGCATGAAAGAGTGAAAATCCAACCTTTGTTTCGGGAATGTGGTAATGCCGAGGCTCTAAGATTCGCCGAAAACATACGATTGTGCAACAGACCAAAACATTCTGCACACTGGCGCTCAGCACACAACGCAACGTCAGCATGGAAGAGGAACATTTCATAAGCCGTGGAATTTGCTCAACAATGTACCGCAGCAATTTATTGTGAATCAATCTCGATTGACAAGGTTAACAACGTTCCTCCCTCAGTACGTGATCGGCCGTATAACGTGGCTATTGTTCAAATCTTACTAGCCCGAATTTTGTAATGCAAGTGACGAGAGCGCAACCCGGGTGGGTCTCACTCAAAGTTAGCGTCATGTTTGATCGCGTTTGCATTCTCTGCGTCAATGAGGGAATTGGCTGTCTCTGCTTGATCGTTGGCAACGACCGAGATGAATATCGTGGAGACCGAACTAGCAAGGAACAAGCTTAAGGAACGACACTGTGTGTCCTCCGTTATTCCAGACTATAAACGAACGAGGAATAGATGGTGCGATGGAAGTTCCCGTGTCAAGTCACTCTGGAAAAGTGCATACAGGGAGGGAATCATTCTAAAGTCCGCGACATTGCTATAAATGGACGACCGAGAGTAGCTGCAATTGTTCTACATTTGGCATGTCCCTCTGTGTCGGCATGCTGAGCAAATTAACATGGGATTGACCATCAATGGGGAAAGCTGTTGCGCATTCCACGTCATTATTACATTTTGAGTACCATTGACCTATGACGGTGAGCGCGGGGAGTGTCGCTTCAGTAATTGTCTATTTACATATTAGGAGAAAAACGAGGCTGCTTCTCTTATTGTTAAGCGATTGGTATGCAGAGGATTTCACGAAGCGGAGGAGGTTTACGAACACGAGGCTCGGCTATATTTTCTCAGCTGGAGTCTCCGCGTGGGACCGTTCAGGTGGTCTCCGGACCTTCCCCGTGCGTCACAGGTAAGATATTTGTTCAATAATTCAAGGTATAATGTGAAGAAATAAATATCATTTCGTCCTGCTGAAGTCGACGAAATGAATCTGAGGGTAAAACAGCCAATTTATTTTATTGCGTTATTGGACTTCGTGCACAATACGTGCAGAATGGATATTTTCGGTCCGTCGTCCATCCGTCGTCTACGGCTTACATTTCGAAAGAATGAAGATTTCCGTTGGCTCAAAGACAATTATGGCGGAGGCTTCGGCAGTGCTTATGCCATACCTGCTGATACAAGCGTCTCCCGCGGGCTCTCATGCCTCGGATGAGATCAGGTTGTGCGAACGCGACTGATGAATTAAGTTCCGGATGCTTGCCATGACGCAAAACTCCCTCGTTCGAATTTTCTGACCAACAATTACAGCAATGTCGCTCCCAAAACCTCGTATCCATATCTTTCAACGAATACTACAACAATAATTCATTTGCTCAAAGTACAGATGCACATTTAGATTCTTCGTCGACTTCACAGCAACAGATGGCAAGATAAAATAATGCTTTCGAAAACACACGGCTCCCACCGCCAAAAAAACGTGTCGTGCAGATCGGTGTTATCTGATCAAATCAAATCAATTTCTGTGATATACCGCTGAGAAAATGGGCTCACCCATCCGATTAGAAGGGCTTGGAAATAATCATGCGCTCATGCGATGACGCAGGCGCCTCCATTTCCTGAACCGCCGTCGAACTCGGTAGGGACGGTCTCCGGAGCAGACTGTGCGACGACGCAAGCGCCACCATTGCCAGAACCGCCGTCAAGATCCTTCGGGACGGAAGGTTCCTGCGTGGAAGAGGAGGCGGATGTGATAGTGAGGAAGGAGTCCATTTGATTGAGTAGTTGGATGACTTGGTCGGGTGATAGACGAGTCTGAGGAAAACCAGTCGATGAGTCTTGGTATTTTATACTGTTCGTTCTCGGTACGAAATCCAAACTTGGATCCCGCACGTCGTCCATACGCGAAACCGAACGCAACAATTAATCATTGTAACGTGCAGAGGAATGTCAGTGAAATGGAGAGAACCATGTCCAACACAATAAACCACCATTTCGAGTCCTCTGGGAAAGTGAATATCTTGGCTCAAGATCTTCAGGGCAGTGATTGCGTTTAGTGTTGCACTGGACTCGTAATTGGACAAATTTGTTCCTCGGCTGCGACAACGAACCGGTAGTGCAGAGCGCCATTTCCCAGAAAGAAAAACGTAGAGTTGGGGGGATTACGGCGACATTTTCAAGAAAAGTGATCCATAATGCCATCCGAGGGAGAGGCACCGGAGTAAAATTTTGATAATTTAGAAACAATATAACGACAGTGGAATTCGTCACAAGACCGTCATGGGCTGTGGATTGTCGAATCTCGACGTGAAACGGAGACCACCGCGTTAATTGTCTGAATTTACGAGAAAGTAGCGCCGACAGCATGTATAGCACCGTTTGCTTTGACAAAGGTACAAAAAGGGGAGGTGCGGAAGACGATTGCATTGAGGCAAATTGACACCGACCGGAGAATTGCGAAAGCATTTTGGCGTCAATGGAAAGTTTGAAGAGTCAAACCCAACAAGGGAACGTATGCTGTACCGTAGCCAAAGCTCCACCAAAGAGTGGTACAGTCATCCATATTTTGAAATAGAGGCGCAAGCTTCAAGTGGCGGCGTACTCGCACAACGCGATAGCCAGATACCAGGCAGTCGTCGAAAGTTCCCAATACACCGCTTCCGGAGGCCATATCGAGGACAGGAAAAGTAGATCTTTTTGTCCCTCGGTCATTCAGAGAGATGAGACGGACAGCTGTGTACACATTCCTAAAACTGGCAGATATGGAAACAACAATGATTTTAGTTGGCCATCAATTTAGTTTCGAACCACATGCGCGTAGCCCTTTTGTGCAGGTCAGAATTCTGCATTTTGGATGGCGGGTATTCCACATTCGGCGTGCTCGTCCTGCGGGGTTTGAGGCCAATCAATCAGTGAAATTTCCTACTAATAAGATCGTGACGGGGTCATGACTGCCAAACGCACGAGTAAACGATCCGATGAACGGAAACTTGAGCATTCAAATGCCTCATGCAAAATGCGGTGTTGATCATGTGAGGAATAGGTGAAGTAAATCTTTCGTCGCCCCAACCATTCCGAAATTTTGAGAGACTGGTAAACTGTTTGCAACAGTGTACACATTTCCCAATACCGGCCTAGCAATAATGATCATCGACTCCAACGCTCTCTGTAAATTAAGTTGTTGTCAATTTTGTTCTGTGCCGCAATTCCGCAAGCTCTTCTTCGCAGACTGGACTTGTGAATCCCGTGTCGCAACTTCGATAATGCCTCCCAGTTCAGCGCGCTCGTGCGCATCGGAACCTAACATCTGGCCGGAAAGCTCGAAGTGTTGAAAGCAGGTTGGACGGCAATATCGCTGGCCGAGTATTCACATAATCCTGAAAAAATGGTCAGCATGCAACGACCACCGTGACGTTCGTCCTGACAAGATATCCTGATGGCTTCACCATGATCGCCAAATGCCAACTTGAACCATCGGATGAAAGGAAACTCGAGCATAGGTCTGGTGCATTTGAACTTGAAGGCCCATGACTCGAGCAAGCGTGGATAATATTGGTCTAGTCGTCGAAAGGGCTGCGAAAGCGAGCGTTTCGTGGCATAGGAGAGGTAGACTTCAAGAAGCGAATGTTGCGCTAGAGACAAGAGGGGGCTCTAAGGTTCGTTGATGTCACAAGACGGACCGGTCCGTCTGATGAGCCCTTCCAGTGGGTAATAATCCAGCAGCGGTATCGAAGGTTGTGAGACTGGGCGAGCGTGCAAGCTAAACCAAAGCCAAAGTCTGAACTCACGCGTCGAAGGAAAAGCCATTCAAGTACGTCACTCCGGGCCGCCTCCGGACCGAACTTTAACTGGTGGCAGACAGAAAGTGGTATATCGCATAATTACACTGCTGCAGATGGTGCCAAGGTCCAAACATATCGTCCATGCAAGTGATTAGTAGAACTAGAGTAAGTAAGCTGTACCTCATGAGTGGAAACATGTTACACCCTCGGCCATCTATGATCGTCGTAACTCGTACCCACAAAGCCCCACAACTTCAACGCCCACAACGCACGGCACGTAACAATGCCCAACACAATACCCGCACGACGCAGACAACGGTCACATCACGACACAATCCTTGTCCTTATCCTTCCCCCGGTTATGCTGCGCGCCATTCTGCATTTGATGGCCTGGCCCGTCTCGGCCGAGCACGGAGCCAGGACCGCCAGGTTGCGGGAGGGGTTGTGACATCTTGAGTCGCTGCGCCGCGCGCTTGTCGCCCATATCCGCAGCGCGCTTGTACCAATGTAACGCCCTAATCACACCACCATCCATAAATCAGCAACGAATATCACAAGGAGATGCCATCGTGCAGGATAGTTGTGAAACGTACTCTTGCATATTCGCCGGCGTGCCAATGCCGACTTCGAGGAAATACCCAACGGCGTACATGGCCTTGACCAGCTCCGCCTCGGCAGCCTTCTTCGCCCACAAAAACGCCTCCGTGTCGGATTGCGGCAGAACCCCGGGCGAGCCGACGAGGTACCACGCCGTAAGCGCGAAACACGCGTCGCGGTGGCTTTGCTGCGCAGCGATGTTCTGATGGTGTGGAGGGATATGGTGGGGGAGGATAGATGGCGCTTAGTTAACAAATTGCGCTACTTGATTGCGTGTGGGGTGACTCACGTAATAGTGGATGGAGAGCGCGGGATCCTGAGGGCATCCCATCTTCCCGTATTCGTAGCACTCGCCGAGGCGGTACGCGCTAGGCGCGTACCCGAGCTCAGCCGCCTGCGCGAGGAGCTCCGCGGCGTACTCGTAGTCGACGAAGACGACATCGTCGATGCCCCGTTCGTGGAGCAACGCGAGCTCGTGCAGTGCGTGGGGGAACTCAGCCGTCGCATGCTCCGCGGAGCGTTTGAGCCACTTCACGCCCTCCTTCGGCTTCTTCGCGAGCCCCAGCTCGCCATTGAGCTCAGCGATGCCGAGTCGGTACATCGCGCCAGGGTGGAGGGACGCAGCGGCCTTGCGGAAGAACTGGACGGCTTTGGCGCTCTCCCGCCGGCACCCCCACCCGTTCTCGCAGCACGTACCCGCGCGGTAGGACGCGTCTGGGTGCCCGTGCTTGGCGGAGAGCACGAAGAGCGGGTACGCGCGGTCGAAGTCCTGCCGCGACTTAGCCGTGCCGATCCCGTTTGCGTAGCAGTCTGCTAGGAAGTACTGTGAGGCGCCGTGCCCGCGGTCGGCTAAGCGTTTGAGCAGCCCGGTGGCCTCGCGGACGAGGTCGTCCCGCTTCTCCAGCGCGCGTTCGACTTCGATCACGTTCCCGGGAGTTTCGACGGGGATTGGGAGCGTCTTCGACGCATCGACCATAAATACGGCAAACTCGAACTGCAGATCGGGATCCTGTGTCTTTTTCGCGTTTGCGCGGTAGAGTTCGAGTGTGCGTTCATGTGAGAGGAGTGAGGCCTGGTTGCCGGGCCGCAAATGCGAGTGGTCGAGAATTGGCGGTGGGGTTGCGTTTCCGGTTGAACGAGGATCTATGGATGGTGGTGGCTGGAAATCGTCGCCGTCGCCGCCAGCATAAAAATCGTCGTCATCTTGTGGCGGCGTATGAGAGTCCATCTCCTCATCATCGTAGCCGTACTGTGGCACGTGCGGTGAGCCCTGCGGTGCTTGCTCGTGCCTCATCGTGTCCCGCGACCGCGCCGAGTCGAACTGAGACTGCCGATATTCTTCGTCATAACTCGGTTGTTGTCTTTTAGTGTGGCGACCATCCTCGTCAGGCTGAGGCTGTCTTGCATACTGCGATGAGCGACCAGTGTTGTTGTCGTAGCCATTGTACGATTGACGCTGCTGGCCGCCGTGGATGTCGGCCTGGGGGTTGTACATGATGGCGATGAAGAACGTCAACCCAATTCTCCCGCCTTGGCATAACAGTACACCGTGCTGACAAATCAGTGCTTTGAATAGTTCGACGTGACAGGTAACGAGATTAGTAACTTTTCTCCGAACAGTCATGGTAAGCCAGATCAACAGTCATCGTGGATGTCCTCTAATGCAAACGTGTTCCAGAGCTCGTCATGGGAGGTTCGTACGTCAGGTAAATCTAAGCCCGGAATGGCGTACTTTTACAACCGCGACACGAACAAATCAGAATGGGAACCACCCGCTGGCTTGACACGCGAACAGATCGAGGCTCTTCCAGGCGCGCATCAATTGGCACCACATCAACTGGAGCCAGTAGCACCAACCCGAGTGCGTGCAAGCCACATTTTGGTGAAGCATGAAGGCAGCAGAAACCCGACCAGCTGGAAACAGCCCGGGGTGCGCATTCAATTCAACTTCACATAATGTCGACAGATGAAGCTGATCTTTGTCAATGCCCGCTTCACATTGTCAGGTGCAAATTAAGCGCACAGAAGCTCAGGCGATTGAGGACCTCCGAAGATTCCAGGATGATCTAGAGAGGGCACGAGAGGAAGGTGGTCCATCTGCGGAGAAATTGAAGTTCGAACAACTCGCGAAGGAGCACTCGGATTGTTCGTCACACGAAAACAACGGGGACCTCGGAAAGTTCGAGCATGACAAGATGCAAAAGCCGTTTGCGGACGCCGCGTTTGCTCTCGAAATTGGGGCGATCAGTGATATCGTTAAGAGCGGAAGTGGCGTTCACCTCATCATGCGGACGGGATGAAGAGAGACAACGCGAGGATTAGAAATAAGAACAAATTGTACGCTCTCATTGCCTGTTCTTTGAAATGCAACGCAGTTGTGAATCATCGTTGATATTGAATCGCTACCAACTCTCTCTTCTGGACTCTGCAAGATTGCGACCGCAACACGATTATCGAGAGTGGAATTTCGTGTTGGCTGTCTCTCGTTCTGGCCCAAACCACCGATAGAGATCTCTGGAATCATGATGTCATCTCGCCTTCCCATCAAGACCAACTATGCCGGCTTCTTTTCGTAGTTGCGTATAATTCAATTGGCTTGTCTGCGTTATGCTTATTCCGTCGATCGCCGCTGATGGGCTTTTGTCACTCCGCTCTTGTTACGACGAGTTCAGAATAAAGTATGTACCATTTATCCACTTAGCTTTCATTCTAACGGATAGCCATAGAAAACTCCCCATAACGTGGTGTAATTCGGCAATATGAATTATTCCGCTGTTTGGCCATCGTTTTCTGACATTATACGGCCATGGCATTGCTCCGATATTGACGTCCTAAAGTGATCGAGGGAGTAACACGTACACACTTACCGCACTACGGTCCTATACAGCCAAACGCACCTTGCGCCGAGTGGAAACGTGCCACTATTGTTGTCCAGAAAAGTTCAATGCAATCTTGCCCTGAACGATCTGCATGTTTATGTTGGTCCCGGTGGATCATCATAACCTGCCTCATTTATGGTTTTTATTGTCTTCAGACTAATTTCATCATTATCCTCTTAGCGCTCGTGTGATGTTGCCCTACGATGTTCTCCGCCATTCTCCTCCAACACGCGCTTCCTAATCCAGAAAATACTCCGAGTTGGAACAACGCATTCGCGTCTGGCGCCTCGCAGTAAAGCTTTTTTCATATAGAATGCGAGCGAGAAGAACGAAATATCCCTCGGAACTCGTCTAACCGAGGCAATCTTCCAGCCCGCTCAAACATAAATGGATTCCTTTCTTAGCATCACTTCTTCGAACCTCTGCGTCTTCCCAGGAGACTTCGACCCCAGAGACCTCGATGGCGGCTCCGGCAACGGAGGAGCTTGCATCGTCACCCAATCTGCTCCAGAAACTGTTCCCACCGAATTCGATGGCGGCTCCGGTAATGGCGGCGCTTGCACCATCGCATGAGCGCGCATACTCGAGCGGGGACAGTTACGATGTTCGTCCCGTCTGCATCCACTCAAGATTATGTTTTCTGTGATAGATATTTGTGAGTCGATTCACATTTCACTTCCACATCATCAAGCACTGAGTACGTAAATTGGCAGCGGACCACACTATTTCCGATACCGTGGCATCCACGGGGAAACCGCCACTCGGTTTTCGAGTATTTAATTTGTCTCCCTGTGTTCAATCATTTCGTTTTGGGGGTAAATGGAGTTTGGGACGTTGAACATTTGTACGTTGAATCACCTCAATCCACCGCTTATTATCATGTTGAACGCTGCTTGAATGCACGGGTGTCATAAGAATAAACCCGGTGTAAGATCTGTTGATGAATAAAAGGCGAGGTTTACCCTTGATTTTGAATCACTATCACCTGTCCCATTTGATCCTATTGCCAAAGTGTCTGTACATCTGCTGTTGTGGTTGTTATGAACCAACACAGCTCTGAAAATCCCATGATATTGAATATATTTCTATGTTCGGGATTCCGACGCTAGATTCATTCGGTTCTCGTCGGATCCCCTCCTTTGAAATTTATTTTAATATTAATGGCTACTGGCAAAGATCCCTGCGTTAAGTTCTTTTTTGTCAACGACTGGATCCTTATGAATTATAATTAATGCATAGCACGTCTCACGTCCACCGAGCGTGAATGATACCCAATACTCGGAATATCCCGTCAACCTTCCTCCGTTTCACTTATTGTTGGCTCAACATGTCTGGAGATGCAATGCTCGAATCTATTTTTATCACCTCACTACTTTTGTGGTCGTCGATTACTTTCTCTGTCTTCGTTCCATGTCGTTGTGGCGTTCAGATAAAATGTATGCTTCATTTGTCTGCATCGCCTTCATTCTATGTTACGCAAAATTTCAGCGTCATTTTTGTCAGTCTGAGTTTTGAGTAATGTGCCGTCGAATTCTCCTATTTTCCGCCACTTGGTTTTCTCTCGCGTCAAAGCCCCCGGAATTTATGAGCATCACACTTACATGTCCTGTGCATCGCACCACCAAAATTGGCTTCGTGCGGGAAACACGAGACTATTGTTGAAGTCCAATGCAATCTAGCCCTGAAGATCTGCATGCTTCTGCTGAAGGATCATTCCTCCGTCGTATCCCGCATGATTTTCGCCTGTTATTGTCTTCCCGCTCATGTCCTGCACGCATATGTAATGATCAATTGTTGTTCTACTTCGACCACCATGTTTTCCCAAAATGGCAAGGACTTCCTAATCCAGAAAATGCTCCGAATTCACTCCACTCCAGCGCCTCGCAGTAAAGCTCTTTCGTATAAAATGCGAATGAGACGCACCGTAAATCCTCAGAACTCGTCTGAACAGCGAAATCCTCCAACCCATCTACACACAAATGGATTCCTTCCTCACCTTCACCTCTTCGACCTCTGCGTCTTCCCAGGAGACTTCCGTCCCCAGAGACCTCGATGGTGGCTCCGGCAACGGAGGAGCTTGCGTCGTCGCCCAGTCTGCTCCGGAGACCGTCCCCACCGAATTTGACGGCGGCTCGGGCAACGGTGGCGCTTGCATCATCGCATAAGCGCGCATAATCGAGCGGGGACAGTGTTGATGTTCGTCCCGACTGCACCCGCTCAAGATGATGTTCGTTTGATAAAAAATTTGTGAGTCGATTCATGTTCCACTTCCGTATCATCTAAGTCTGAATATATTGAATTTCTAGCATACCACACTATTTTGATACCGTTGTATCCATGGGGAGACCGCCGCTCCTGTTCGAGCATTTGATTTGTTTCCCTGTGCTCCATCATTTCGTCTTCGTTGGGGTAGATCAATTTTAGAGGTTGAGGGTTAGAACGGAATGGCTGATCATTTGTACTCTGAAATCGCCTCAATTTATTTTTATTATTGGTCAGAATTGGTCGACGATTCCCGCTGAGAGTTAAATCCTACAACCCTGGCATAGAGAGTCCTTGTGCTTTTGACGGCTCCGAACACATGTTTATTTTTTAAGAAAAATTTAGCTTCGCAGTTGTCGTTATGTGCGTCTTATGTCGGTGCTACTTAGTGTCGTGTTGTTCGCCTTTGTCGAAAATTAAATTTCTTTGAAATGTCCCAGAAAGGCAATACCTAATATTCGGAGCAGAGCCAAGAGATGACGTCATCACGGATCTTGACTGTTGAGGTTGTTTAGCGCGACGAGCGACGTTACCTCGTCATCGTTCAATGCGTCGAGCAGCGACCCGCCCACTACGCGCCTTGTCGGCTTCAATAGCTCAACATCGCCCATTCTTCCCTATAACCGCCGCGATTACCCATTCTCTGCAACCCCATGGAAATCTTGTTGATCGACTTGCTACAAGGAGCCTCGCGACAGGCGAGTCCCAAAGTTGATGAGTGTGCAAGCCATTAATCATGAAATTTGTGGAAGAATAGCTACAAATGCCTTATCTTCATCGCGCAAGCCGTTGTTCGACAAGATCCTCATAGCGAACAGGTGCTCTCACTCCTCTGTCTCTTCGATGTATCTAAACGGTTCGACTTTTCAGAGGAGAGATCGCATGTAGAGTAATTCGCACCGCAAAAAGTCTTGGAATGAAGACCGTGGCGGTCTACAGCGAAGTCGATGCCGACTCGTTGCATGTCAGCATGGTACGTGACAGAAATCTACTCTTGGGCGGCTTTATCAACAGTTTTGTATCAGGCTGACGAAGCCTATTGTATTGGTCCCGCTCCTTCGTCTGAGAGTTATGCAAGTACAATATGAACGAACCTATAAATCGTTCTGATATTGGACCACAGTTACGGATGGACAAAATAATTGATATAGCTCGCAAGAGCGGCGCTCAGGTGAGTTTCAGGGTTTTCTGCAAAATTAGTGTCACCAACCATTGGACATATAGGCTGTGCACCCTGGTTATGGATTCTTGAGTGAGAATGCACGATTCGCTCAAGCACTTGCTGACGCCGGTATTGTATTTATTGGTCCCTCCGCCGCGTCCATAATCAGCATGGGTTCAAAGAGGTGTGTGCACATGTACCAATCTCGGTCGGTGTTATTTCTGAATCTATCACAGTGAATCGAAGGATATCATGACTGGTAAATGACTTTGTTCAGCGATCCGATTTATGGGCATCTAATCCACACAGCCGCCGGAGTTCCGTGTGTCCCAGGATATCATGGACCTAACCAAGCAGACTCACACCTCCTCGAATCTGCATCCGCCATCGGCTTTCCCGTCCTCATCAAAGCCGTCATGGGTGGCGGCGGCAAAGGCATGCGTATCGCGCACTCAGCACAAGAATTCCCCGACGCGCTCATAAGTGCAAGGCGGGAAGCAAGCAAGGCGTTTGGGGATGAGAGGGTATTGGTCGAGAAGTACATCGTACGGCCAAGACATGTCGAAGTGCAGGTGTTCGGTGATGCGTTTGGCGACGTTGTGAGTTTGTGGGAAAGGGATTGTTCGGTGCAGAGAAGGCATCAGAAAATCATCGAAGAGGTACGTCAATTTTTCATCCGTTTTCCGATCAATCAGTTTACTTTTGGATTGTCAGGCGCCAGCACCGGGTCTTTCGGAAGAACTGCGTGAAGATCTGGGTCGGAAAGCTGTAGCAGCAGCGAAGGCCGTGAATTATCTTGGTGCTGGAACCGTTGAATTTATTCTTGATAACGACACACAAGAATTTTTCTTTATGGAGATGTGAGTCCTTATCGGATCTACCCTTTACTTTTTACTGATACCCTGAACAGGAACACGCGGTTACAAGTTGAGGTAGATTTTACATCTAGAACTTGGATCATAATTTGATGATATTATTTTGAATAGCACCCTGTGACTGAGATGATCACAGGCCTCGACCTCGTCGAGTGGCAACTCGAGGTACGCATCCTGTTCTGCACAACAACAACAAATTATTTTAATTTGTCAATATAAAGGTGGCTTCAGGCAATCCTCTCCCATTGTTACAATCAGCGATCCCGCTACGGGGGCACGCTTTCGAAGCGCGGATATACGCTGAGAACCCACGGAATAACTTCCTCCCGGACGCTGGTGTACTATTACACCTCTCCGCTCCCCCTCCATTGCCCGCATCGCCATCGCCATGGTTCACAAGTGGACAACCTTCAGCAGAACGGGATTCAGGCGGTGCATCCCTTCGCATCGAGGAAGGCTTCCGCGCTGGGGCACATATTGGTGTGTATTATGACCCATTGATTGCCAAGCTTGTCGCGCACGGGCGTGATCGTGCGGATGCATTGCGCGTGCTGCGCAGTGCATTAGAGAAATACGAAGTCGTGGGTGTGTCGACAAATGTCGAGTTTCTGAAGACACTCGCCGGGAATGAACACTTCGTAAATGCGGAGGTTGAGACAGGATTTATTCCCGTGAGTTTCATTGCGGCTTATGTCGCCTTATAGAAACAGGGTCTGACTTATTGGATTAGAAACATTTTGAGGAACTGTTTCCACCGATCGCACCGCCAAACCCGCAGACTCTAGCCCAGGCGGCTCTTTTTGTTGCATTGCGTGATCACCCTCTGCAAAATTTGCGAAAGGGAACCTCCGGTTCACCATGGACATCACTTGCATCACGTCGGTTCGGAGGGGACATTTACGAACGAGTCGTCACTCTTCACCCTGACACCGCACCTGGCACGGACGACGCTAATACCCCTCCGTCCGTTAACATCCACATCAGAGAAGCGACTCCTGGACGTTTCGACGTCTCTGTCCACACCTCCGACGGGGTCGTCAATTTTGCTGGTGTTTCCGCGGAACTAACAGGTCCGACGACACTCTCAGCGACGCTCGACTCTCAAAAGCTGCGTACCACAATAGTCGCTCAGGCTCCTTCGGCAACTGCTTCTGGCCAAAACGGCGAGCGTCTCCACATCTTCCACGACGGGCGGAAAACGACTCTCGTCCGGCCGGCGCCAGCGTGGCTCACTACCCTTGCTGGGAAAGTTCAAGGTGCTGGGAAAGGTGGAATTCGCGCCCCGATGCCGAGTTTGGTTGTGGATGTGCGCGTAAAGGTTGGCGAGAAGGTGGAGAAAGGCCAGGCGGTTGTTGTGTTGGAGAGTATGAAGACTGAGACGGTCCTTCGTGCGGACGGTTCCGGTGTAGTGAGGGGAGTTGGATGTAAGAAGGGGGAAATGGTTGAGGAAGGGAAAGAATTGGTCGATATTCAATTTGACGATGCCGATAATTAATCAATATTGCAAATCTGTCCATAATTTCTTGAGTTGTGGACGCGGAAGCCGACGTGTCGTAGATCCGTATCTAAACCAACAATTTTATGTGGGATGTATACTGATTGGGTTTCACACTCAGTGGATGTCATCAAAACCTCATAAATAAATTCAGCCCAGTCGATATTTGTCAAATTTTGCCTCGGAGTGCATTGCACATTTCAGATTCTCAGGACTTAGCTTGCTGGTGTGCATGCCATCGGGGTAAACTCGGACGGAAAATTATCTTTCATGCAGCCGCCCGCATCGTATTCAGCAAGAGGAATTTATACACATACATCATTCGTAACTGCCATCCCTTGAATGTCAAGAATTCCCACTTGATCAGACAAGCATGCCGCTAATTGCAACAAAGACCTGTCAACTAACAGCCGGCAAACGAAACTGGGAAAGAACCCACGCTATCCCGGCAGTTTGGAGTGTTCTGTAAAGGCACGCAAAACCCGTCAGCACGAAATATGATCGAAATCCTAGGAAGGAACCCACGAGATGAAGCCACAAATCATAGCGGACAAAGCAACCCGTGTAATGACCTTCCGTCGTGATGGTGCGAGTGCACCAAGAACACCAATCTGAATACCGAGCGAGCCGAAGTTGGCGAAACCGCAGAGCGCATACGATGCAATCGTGTATGCTCGGGGTGACAACGCCACTTCGCTTCCTTGGATTTGCTGCAACTCTAGATGTCGTGGTCGCAGGTGAACCAAAAAAAATGGTTGATCATATTGCCTTACCTAGATACGCTGCGAACTCATTTGCCACTAATTTTGTGGAGAGGAGCTGAGAAACCGGGAGGATCTCATCGCGGGGCACGCCGAGAAAGAACGTGATGGGGTAGAAGAGGTACCTTAAGATAAGCTGGAGAGTAAGCGCATGGATGCCGAACCCACGGCCAATCCAAGTCAGCAGCCCATTCACCGCCGCAACGAGCGACAGCAGTGTAAGCACATTCGTCCTAGTCACTTGACGGATCAACATGGTGATAGAGACAGGGGGGAAATATACGCACAGGATCTGCCCTGCGATAATGAGGCCGAACGTGGCACCTTCGCTAAACGCATGCAGAGCGTTGGCAGGTGCGTTCACTGTGTCGCCGCGATCAATCACGACGCGGCCACGTGTGACAGGTTCTGCTTCCTCCGGGATGCGCATTTTGCTGATTGCGATGGACGCAGGGATTGACATCACTGAAGATGTAACGAGGTTCTGTGGGGGTACACCCAGAGAGATATATGCACTCAGTACGGAGCCAGCGATAGTCGAGAAACCTGAGGTTACGAAATGTGAGTTAGGGAAGGGGGGATGAGTATGCTTAAAGGAAACTTACCTGAGGTCATGGCAAGGTGGAGCTCGGATTCAGTCATAAGGTCAACATATGGTCTCACGAGGCAGGCGCTCTCGCCTTGCCCGATCCACGGCGAAGCAGCTGCGACGACGGCCTCTGCGCCTGAAACGTTCATGATCTTGAGGAAGAACCACGCAAACTTTTGGATAACCCATTGCATCACGCCAAGCTAAATGTGTGCGATAGACGGCTCAGCGTAGAGCCGTACGTACAAGAAATTTGACGAACATAGTACATCATCTGCACAAATGCAACGAAGGAAAAGATGGCGCCAAACTACAGCACGTGTGGTTCCAGCATCAATTATGCCTATCTGGGATTTAGCAATGTAGAACGAACCGTATTGACGAAGAACCAATGTTTGCTAATCGTCTCCTCGTCAAAGAAGAACTCACTGCCCGCCAATGATGAGTTGAGGAAGTCCCTTGCCAGGTTTGCGATCCATTGGAAGAGCGAGAACCCAGCACTAGATTTGAGGACAGAAACCGCGATAGCCTGTTGGAGGAAGAGGCCAACAATGACAGTCGGCCACGGAATTTGCGATCTGTTGAGAGAGGTTGCCCAGAAACCAAATTGGAATACTCCAAGACCAAGAACGGAAATGGCGCGATCGCTAAATTTGGTGTTCTACCTGGCATGTTAGCGTCTCAGAAAGGCAACTGCCATAAGAAATACGTACACCTTCGAGCTTGAAGCCGAATGCGGATCCAAAGATGCTGGCCAGGAGAGCAAACCAGCCAATCGACAGGCGAAGCATGCGGGGAAGGCAGTACCACGGTTGCTGCACCAGTGGTATCCACGTGGCGGATATGGGGACAGCGACGACGCGATTAGGAATAAAGCGGAAGGCGATCACCCTTGTAGGAAATATTCAGCGAAGCGCATGTCGAGCGATTTGAGGATAACTGACAAGATAAAGAACCAAGCAAAGATAGTCTGCACAATCCTGAGAGCACTTCCTGAGCGCTATTGCGGAAATGAATTTGAACAACCTACCAGCGATGGCGGGTGGCATTCAGAACAGTGGCGGAGATCCACCACCCCAGAATGACAAGGACAACGCCAGTAAGGATATACGGACGAACACGGGTATAAAAATCTGAATTTTCCACACTATCCTCCGCGATTTCTTCATCATCATGCAGGGTTCTGGCGGTCAATGGGTCATGGCTCTTTAAGTTCTGCCCCATTGAGTCTAAGTCCGATGAATTTGAGGCTTTGCGCTGAAATCTCTGGCCCTCATCAGCGACAGACGCGGGAGGCGGCGAGGCGGCAACAACAACGATTTTCTCGCTGAACATGGCGTGAATCAAAGGAATGGTTGCTGACAGGAAGACGAAGAGATGTCTTAAACAGTACCTTCTGCGCTGAGGGAAGTCATCAAATTTCCGTTATCTCGAATTGCACTTCCATGCGGAGTCTTCACAGTACTATATATCCAGGTCAACTTCCTCGGAACTGGACTGATTGCGTGCGCATCTCAAGTGCTTGCTAATACGGGCCCACACCTTTATGGGTTGCATGCAGCTCCGGTATGATGAGTATGCCAAAGAATGTGCTTTCATTACTGCCCGAGTTCAATGTTTGTCAGTTGGACTTCTTCAAAGAGGTTCAAGTTCTTCATCAAGAAAATACGGAAACGAGGGTACCTGCTCGAAACAGTTCAAAAGGACAGCGGAGAAGTAGGAGGCTGTTGTTTTGGAAAATACGAGGGCTGAGTCCTCCGCACAACTGGAAGTCTGGTACCCCGACCCTGAGGACCCTTCCGCTCGATTTGGAACACATCGGGGGCGCATTCAAAACCTTATCGCTGATAGACATTTTATCCAGCAGAAACCCACCCAGTGTATCCGAGCTGACGCTCGGAATGCGCCCCGACATATGAGTCCTTTGTATGCAATCTCAAGACGGAGCCGTTCGGGGACATATCACGGTGACAGAAACGAGAATAAATAATATCTACACAACCCCCCTTCGAGCGGCATATGACAGCAAAGCTAAATCTTCGTAAGAAATCATGCATTGAGCTCCATCCGTCATGCGCGGCGCTGACGTGACTTGCGTCCAGTTGGCTTCACCTGCGGTGGAGGAGTTGGGGTCGCTAAACCCGTGGCAATAGCACCACACCTGAGGGCATTGCGACCCATGCCAGCGTAGCATCCCACAGTCCCGCCAACGAATCTCCCTATACTCGAGAGACCAGGAATTCCTAGGGACAAAGCCTCCCCGAAATCAGTCCCCATTCTGGTGGTCATTCCTGCGAATTCCACCATTTCTGGGTATTCCTCACCAGCTCCAGAAATGTCGGCGCCCATCTCGCCTATAGCATTGAGGATTTTGCCGCTAAACCTCCCGATAGCGTTGTCCCCGCACACATACACACCCCAGTCCTCCGCGTACTGCATCCGCGCTTCAAACTTTACCAACTCACGGACTTTGATCCCTCTGAGCCTATCATTTTGTTCCTTCTTTTTCGACGGGTCCAATCCTGCCTTCTTCAGGACTTCGTAGTCACGGTCATTCTGTTTCATCAACGTCTTGCCCGCAGATAACTGGTCAAGTGTGGTGTCGGCGCCAGACTGTTCTATCTCTTGTTGAACAGTCATCCGAGTCGCGGCTGGGCTATCCAATATGAGCCTCACGATGCGCAATGCGTTGGATCGATATAATCCCTTGTGTTCGTCCGTCATTTCTTCCTCATCGACTCGGGGAGAACCAACGTCAAGACGCTCTGCTCTAGCACCCGCTGCAATTGCCCTGTTCCAGTAGTTCTGCTTCAAGGCCGTCTCGGCTCTCTCTCCGGCTCTCTGGGATGTCCATCCATTCGTTAGGAAAATAACGCTGCTCATAGCGTCCTCGCCCACCAGACTCTGGAATATTTCGAGATTATCAACTTGTTCGAGTCCCATGGAATTGTCTGTGATTCTGTGCAGATAGATAATTCCCACCACGGTCGGTTTTGTTTGCCTGGCGGACAAAGTTAGGCCATAATCTACTAGAATCCGATTTCTGAGGCTCACATTGAACTGAGTTTCGCGACTATCCTCGAAAGCAGGACATCCTTGGAAAGATTCGGATCCGACCCGGCCCAACCCACAGTATCAACCAAGGCAATATTGTGGTTGGTACCACGATGTTTCAACTGCGTTGTCACATACGAAATCTCGGATGTCACCGACTCGAGAGAGTCGCTAGTTTGCATTTCGACACTGCCAATTACGTCATTGATGAACTATGCGAATAAATCAATGGCTGCCGGGAACTGGGGGAGGAATAATCGCACAGTGCTTTTCCCGGTTCTGGTCTTGCCCATGATACTGATGGTATAATTAGGATCGTTGAAAGCAGTATATGTCATTTGAAACTCACAGTATAACCTTTGAGTCACGCGGTGATATTTCATCGACGTTTTCGAGGACTGTAGGCATGACGTTGGAGCTACAGTCGAGAAGGGAAAGTCAGAAAACTGGTTGTTGACACCGTAACCACAGTTCGCACGTCGTTGGAACACGTATGCAGATAGGTAGAAAGCTGGCGAGCGACAATTGGCGTTGTTGGTCTCAATGGTTGTGCTATTGACACCACACCTCGGGGAACGAAGGCAAAATGCAATTGGTGAACGACCCGAAAGGTATTGCAGGATGGTAGGTTATAAAGAAATCAGTCCCGATGCGCAGTGCTGAAAAGCGTGACGTTGGCGTGGGCGTCATGGGCCGCATTGCACATTCATACGGACTCATTGGGGCCTGAAGGCACGGCATGACATGCAGTGGCAGGCAGTTCCGTGTGTTGTGTGTCGGAGTTTGAGAGAAGAGATTTGGTCGTTCCATGTCGAGTTCTAGCGGTCGTATAAGTCGCAGGAAGTTGGACGTATTTTGAACAGTACCGACGCAAAAAATTGCGATATATCCTGCTTTCTGGCTGTTCCATGGCGCAACGAAGGCTGCGTTGCTGCAGAACTTCTGGACAAGTTACTGGCTATTAATTAATGATGCATCCACCGTTGGGCGTTGATAATAAGTGCAATGCGACTGAATGGTGGGCAATGGGCTAGGTAACACGAGCATTGGAGGGTCGAATAGGCAGGGATTCAGAATAGGTTGCGAACTCGCTATTCTTGTGAGAAAAACATGATGGTTCAAGGGCTAAGAGCAGGACGACGGAAACTTGCTATTCGGCAGAAGGTGATCATGACAGCTGAGCTTGCGTCTGAAATTTGATTGTGTTATACGTCGTATGTGTGCCGTTTCGGATTGAGGCAGCAGAGCAGAGTATTTTCAAGTATGCTGACCTATCCAATGCAAGAAGAGCGGACTGAAATGTTGGAATTTCACGTAAATAGCTTCGGTGAAGGAGAGTCATGGTGGTAAAATTGCACGTTGGGTTGTGGCTGTGCTGTCGTGTTCAATTCATCACGTCCACAATGCCTCCACATCGTGATGCATGATGCACACCGCGTTGCGTGCGGCGGAGGGTATGGCATGTTCGTTGTATTTTAGTTCTCACAGCCAAATCTTGTGAATTGTCTACCAGTCCAGGTTGGAGATTTTACCACTTCACGGGTCTCGATGTTTTACACTCACCAACACAAGATAATCAACGCCAGATTCAAAGGGGTTGCTGTTCTTCCGAACGACACCGACAGGTTTGACTTAGCAGCTGCGTACCCTACAGGCCCTGTTGAAGGCGAAATTGTGAGAGCATTTGACCTTTGGATTACGTTCGAACTCAAATATGTCCACCACTAGTGGGACGTTATACAACTTCCGAACCATAAATATCAACTAAAAAACCAATCGTGGACGAACTACGCAATTTCTCATCATGCTGCGTCAAATACACAATATGTCGTAGGAGGGAGGTACCCGATAAGTTGGGTCCTTACGCCGGTAACAGCTACCGATTTTATGTGATTATTTTTTCTCACTTTCTGCTTTATGTTTACTGAATCCTTCTGAAGGATATCCGATGGAAATGACAAATTCTGGGGCCTTGAAGATGATGGAGACAATTCACCTGTGGGTATTGTGTGCATCCAACCATCCAATGGGGCTTATCCGTCTTGTCAGATTGTCCTTCTACCCCGTCAGAATGACTCGAAAATTCTGTGGAAATTTCAGCCCATACGAGGGGATCCTACTGCGTTCCCCATTGAGGACAAATCTGTCGAAAATCTTTCTCTACTCCTTGATTCTGTTCATCATGATGTTCAGATTTCGGCGGCATTGGCATTGAATGCCTTGCTTCGTACTTCGAACACGACGGCGACAACTATCTTCAGGACCACCACTCGCCTACTTGCTTCTCCGCATGCCAAAGTACAAAGCTCAGCTGCGATACTTATCGGCGAGATTGCGGCACAGCTATCAGTCGATAGAGCGATGGGACAACACTCCGATACTGTTCGAGCGCTCGTCAATCTCCTCCAGTCGAATGACATCGACGTCCAGCGATCAGCGTCACATGCACTGGCCAAACTAACGATCTATGATGTCATGAAGTCTGCTGCACTCTCAGCAGATGCTATTCCTGCGGTCGTTCGCCTCCTCTCATCGGGGGATCGCAGCGTTCGAGTATCTTCTGCAACTGCTTTGCAAAATATCACATTGAAAGATGCCGCGGATCTTTCCGCCATCGACTCCAACGCCGTCCAAGCCCTAACATGCCTGCTGGCGTCCACAGACGTAGAAACGTTAAAGGCTGTATGCGCCTGCCTGCGGAATATCACCAATGGCCCTCGTCACGCTAAGATTGACGTGTTCGGTGGCGAGTCGGTTCCTTCGCTGGCCTGCCTCCTATCTCACGAGGATGCCGAACTGCAAAAGTTGGTGGCATTGGCAATGCGGAATATAATCTGTCATAATTCCTCCCGAGATCTTCCATTGAAATCAGAAGAAGTCCCAATACCAGCAATGACTGCTTTGCTGAGCTCAGATGAAATCGACCTTCAGTTGGCCGCAGCACAGCTTCTGCAGCGATTTATCGACAACGCTGACATGCAACGAACGGCATTGAAAGCTAACGCCGTCCCTGCGCTCGTCCGCCTACTTCGATCGGATAGCTCTGACGTCCTGATTGCATCATGCAGACTGTTAAGAAACATCACATCCATCTCAGATCGTGCACGTGCTGCCGCTCTGGACGCAAACGTCGCTCCCCTGCTTCCTCGACTCTTATCCTTAAACGACGAAAGAGTGCAACTCGAAGCGACGGCTTTCCTTCGAACCATCACATCCTACGATCCTGCGAAGGTAGCGGCATCCACGCCAAAGTTCTTGCGATTGCTAGTGCGGCTTTTGGGATCCGATGATACCGGGGTACAAGCGGCGTCTTCTGGCTGCTTGAGAAATATCACATCTAACAACGAGGCGCAACTTGAGGCTTTCGACGCGAATGCTATCCCACCCCTCGTCAAGCTCCTGGCATCCCCCAATACCGATGTCCTTATTACGACCTGCGGCGCTCTAAGAAATATAACCCGCAATATCGAGCGTGCGCGTACCGCGGCAATGAAAGCCAATGCAATACCGCCACTCATTCGCGCACTCTCCCACAATGACTCCCGAGTGCAAGATCCCGCAGCAGCTGCTCTGCGGTCCATCACCATATACGGCCCTGCGAAATCAGTCGCACTCAGATCGCATGCCATCCCCGTTATCGTCCGACTCCTGGCATCAGATAACATCACGGTGCAAACGGCTGCTGCAGGCTGTCTGCGGAATATTACCGTTCTACATGCCGCGCAGGTTGCTGCGTTGGAAACCAATGCTATCGCATCCCTGGTCTCTCTTTTGGATTCCTGGAACACTGAACTTCTTATTGCGGTTTGCGGCGCATTGAGAAACATCACAGGGAACTCTGATGAAGCACGAGACGTTGCGGTGAAATCTGACGCGGTTCCTCCCCTCGTTCGTCTCCTATCTTTCCATGATGTGCGAGTGCAAACCTCTGGTGTCGGCCTCTTGCGCGATATCACTGAAACGCGTCGCGGCACATCGGTTGCGATGGCATCTGCGGCTATTCCCGCTCTTGTTCTACTCTTGTCCTCTGACCTTGTGGCAATTCAAACAGCGGCAGCCGGAGCCTTACAGAACATCACCCTCCATGAAGGAGGACCACTCCTCGCTTTCAAAGCAGGTGCAGTCCCGCCGCTGATCCAGCTTCTCGAATCGGGCAACTCGCAATTGTTGACAGCCGTCTGTGGAGCCATCAGAAATATCATCTGTGATACGCATGACGGACAGAGAGTTGCATTGGAGTCTGGCGCACCAGACAGGTTAGAAGAACTTCTATTGCACGGCGACGAAGACGTCAAGGATTTGGCTGAGGATCTCTTGGACATATTGTGCTAGATACCTTTTAGTGGATGATAGTCATTATCTATACATTGTGGTTGTACTGTTGTAGTGTCCTTGAAGGTGCAACTGGCTCCTCAAATAACTATTTTCTTCGATGGTGCCGTGGTGTACCGGGAATAAATTAGGTACACGACCCCACCGACTAAGTCTCGAGGACATTAAAAAGCGCCACGACGATACATCAAACTGTCGCAGCTCCCTCCTTTGGTAGCGGCTTAACTTCCTCCACATCCATCTTCACATCCTCCCGGCCACCCCCAGCACCCGCCATCTCCTTCCCCTCCCCAGCACCCTCCCCAGACCCAGTCGGACTCGCCCCCCTCTCCGCCCCTGCCCCTGCCCCCGTAGCACTATCCACACCCATAGCACTATCCCCACCCATAGCAATATCCCCACCCGAAACACCATCCCCACCTGTAGCACCATCCCCACCAATCCCTGCCGACTCCCCCCTCTTCTCCCGCTCCTTCTCCTTCTCGATCTCCTGCGCGAGCAGGACGATGTCCCCGTTCCCTATCTTCCCGAAGTGGTGCAGGTAGTCGTCGCGCGCGGTCCGGAGCGCGAGCCATGATATGCGGTGTTTGTTCTGTAAGAAAAAACGCAGTTTTAGCAAGGTCACTCGTCATATATAGTTGCAGGGAGGGGGTAGAACGAAACGAACCTCTTCGGCTTGAGCGATCACCGGATCAGTAGGTTCCGGCGGAGATACGATGACAGGTACAGAAACAGAAGGAGGAGGAACCTGTATCGCCACAGGCGGCGCCGCGACAGCAGGCGTAGGCACAGGCGCAACGATCGCCGGCGCCGGTACAGTCGCAGGAGCAGGAGAAGGTTTCGTACCCGGCGTCACCGGTCTCGCCTCGACAACTGGTGCTGAGCCCGGTTTCGCGGGTAAGGATGGATGCAGCGGGCTAGCAGCGCTAGCTGGTGCTGGTACAGGTGTTCTCACTGGCGTTGATGGTGGCGCCGGTGCCGATGCTGGGGTGGGTGTAGATGCTGGTGCTGGGGTGGTAGATGCTGCGGGGGTAGGGGGTAGTATGGGCGGAGTAGATCCTGCTGCAGCTGGTGGTGGTGCGGGCGAGTTGGCTTTGGACGCCGCTGCCCGCGCCCTCGCCTCGTTAAGCTTCTGCGCCTGTTTCGCCAACTGTTGCTTTCGGAAAGCGATGCGCGCGTTTTCCTTCTCGACGTCCTTCACGAAGTCTTTCACTTCCCCTGGTCTACAACACCAAAAAATCGCAAATTAGCATCCATGAAAATCATATTATAAGGGAGGTCACTGACAAGAATGGTGCCTGGAGGTCATGAATGTCGCGGTATCCCATCTCCCAAATTTCTGTAAGCGCCTCTGAGCCGAGTTTATGCGGCCACTCTGCTGGCGGTTCTCGCATTTTTTGACGGAGAGGTGCGGTGGATTCTTCGAGAGATACAGAGAGAGGTTCTTTGTCGAACGGACTGCACAGGTCATTCTTCCACCTCACCTGTTTACGTAAAAATAGATCAGCAATGCTTCTCTCAAAAACACCAAAATAATAGTGAATACAAACCCAATTCTTCTCCCTCTCAAGGATAGTCTGCACGGTCTCAGCAAACGCCCTTCCGTTGGGGGACGTAGCCTTCAGCTCCTCAAACGCCTTCCCAACCGTCTCCTGTGCCCACTTTGCATCCGCAGGCTCCAACGTGAAGTCCATCTGCAGCGACCGATTCCGATTCGTCGTCCATTTCGCTTTCGCGGACTTCGTGAATTGCAGGAGGTGGTTGAGGAGAATGAGCAGCTGGAAGAGGAACTGGCGGCGGAACACCGTGTCCGAAAGCTATTAAAAACCGCACAAAACGCCAAGTCAGTTGGTCAGTTTATGGTGTCATATCGCGGGAAAAAAAGTGGATAATGGTATGGATTCACCTCCAGCTCGAGAAGCTCTGGGCTTGTGAGGAACTTGGCGAAGAAGTAGTTCCGGCTGGCGTCATCGCTCGGTAAGGTAGCGGGTTCCTCGCGCTTGCGCTTGAGCGTCCCTACGACGGCTTTGCTTCCCATCATCGCGCGCTCCTTCACGGTCGCTTCTTTGATCACGGGCATGACGGCGTTGACGGCGGATTTGAAGGAGGGGAGGGTGGATGCCTGCGAGAAGAGCGGCGGGCGGGAGAAGGGGAGTTGTAAGGACCAGAATGTGTAGAAGAAGTCTGTTGGGTGGGGGTGAGGGGGTTGGAGGGTGTAGGTGGTGGTGAGACGTACCTTGTCGTTTCTCTTCCTCTGTTTTGTCGGCGGCGGGCTTCGTTGGAGGGGACTTGCCCTCTTTCTTCTCGGCCGGTGCGTCGCCAGACTTCGTCTCCGCTGAGGGATCGTCGACCTGCATCGCATCTTGTGATTTTTCCTGCGTGCCATCCACCTCCATCTGCTCCTCCTTCGCCTTTAGCTCCTTAACATCCCTCTTATAAGTCACCCCCTCCCATTGTGGCCCGTACTCTCCCCGAAGGTTCACTCCGCTCCGTTCACCCAGCGGAAACACGCCACTCAGAAACGTCAGAATCCGGCCGCAGAATATCGTCGTCTTCCCCGTCTTCGATAGTCGACGCAGTAAGTCGTTTAACGTCCGTAGCAAGACGAGCGCCTTGCCCTTCTGAGGCACCATGCCCTCCGTTAGGCGTTCGGACCGCTCCTCGATCCACGAGAATATGTGCGAGCAAGACGCGATCGTCTGTGTCTCTAGCAGATCCTGTAGCACCGTGAAGGGGAACGTCTGTTCGCAGGCGTCATGCTCCGTGAATGTCAGGATAACGTCGAGCCGGTCTTGCATCTCGCCGTAATAACGCGTGTTCGGATCCTTCAGAGCTGAGCCTTCTGTGGCTGCGAGCCTGAAGACTTCGTTCTTGAGCACGAACTCCCATTGGCTTTTCCGGAAGTCGGTTGATGCTTTGTCTTGAGACTCCTTCAAAGCGGTTTCGACCAGACTGTCAAGATCAACCTTTGAGATTGGTCGTGGAGGGAGACGCGAGAGTAAGTTATCGAGACATGGCGAAAGCGCGAACATTCTAAGTGTAATTAACAGTTCAAGTCATGTAATGTTGCCCCGATAGCAAGTCAAGAAGGAAATTCAGTAAATTCGTTGTGACAATGGCGTGACGCGTGTATTCCGATGTCACACTTACACTCATAACTTGCGTCCTCATTTTCACTTGCTAATCTCTTCGCCTTGTTCTATTACTTCAAGGCTGGTCCAGAGACATCGTCAAAAAAAAAAGCCCTCGAGACACAACAAATTACCATAGCATCCTATTAATTTCTTCAGTCGATCAAATGCAGTCTCTACGGACGCGACGGCCTGACAACTCCCCATCCAAACCCTCTAAACAGCCTCAAAAGCTAGCCAAATCCCCAGCGAAGAGCCCATCACCGCGGAAGTCTAGAGTTGATGATAGAATCAAGAAGCGCATGTCCATGCGCTATGCGGACATTTCAGCTCCAACCGACGTTTCCGTACCCGCTCTTCCATCCATGCCCATGCCTATTGGAGTGAGAGGTAACAGTAAGGATGAGGAGGTCGTGAAGGAGCGGGAGGTGGTGAAGGAGGATCCGAGGGCTGTTGATATCCGTATATTGGATAAGGAAACGTTCGACCCAGATGCGTGTAAGTCACTTAGCACTGCTCGCGCGTATTTTTCCTCCTAATTTTGCTGCAGATATAAAGGTCAAGCTTGCAAATTCAACAGAAGCCGAGATCAAGTCCCTTCAGTCATCCCTGCGCGACGCTAAAGACGCCACAGCAGTTGATCTGCAGCAGAATGTTTTTAAGAAGTATGGTCACAACAACAATTTATATGATTTGCCTCTTATGCTTGTTGACAGCTACGCGGAGTTCATGATGATATCCAAAGAAATTTCTACGCTAGAAAACGACATGCTAGAGTTGAAGGAAAGCTTGTCCGAATGGAAGAGCATGCCTTCGCTGTTACACATCGACGACTCCGCCTCCGTCGCCGGTCCGTTCCCATCCCTTCCAACTCCAAACTCCTACTAAACCTCACCCGAACAGACCGCAAACGCAACCAACGCTCCTCCGTCGCGGACCTGCGCGTCCTCTACGCCAACCAAATGCAGACCCTCCACGCCCAAATAGAAGGCTCATCCAAATTCGTCCCGACCACGCCCGGTCGACACATCGTGTCCGAGATGGAGGGCATCTCGGTGCTGAACCCCGCTACATTCAAAGTGGAGCATTCGGTGAAGTTCGTGGTGCTGGATGATGCTGTGTTGGTCGCGCGGCGCCGCCAGAGGAGGACGGCTGATCGTCCGAAGTTGGTCGCGGAGAAGTGTTGGCCGTTGAATGATATTCTCGTTTTGGATACGAAGGACACGGCTAGTGAGTTTAAGCACCAATTGCTGTTATTTTGCGATTGACTGATTTTTTGCGCCAGCGTTAACCAATGTGTTCAAAATCCGACACGGCAAGGAAACGCACGTCTACCGAACGGACATCTCATCCGACAAGAAAGCTCTGCTGTCGCAATTCCGTCAAGCTGCCGAAGAACTCTCTGCGAAGAAACGGAAAGAACGAGAAGGGGAGCATGAGCGGCGGAAGAGTCTGTGGGTTGGCGGCGGCTCCGATGTATGATATCGTTTGCCTCCCGTCGTTTTCACTCCTTACTCATGATTCCTTCATTGTCAGCGCCGCTCATTCGCATTCGACTCGGACGCCATGCCATCCGTCCCGGACTGGATGAAGGAATTTGCGCCAGGCGGTGGCGGCGGCGGAGCGAAAGAGAAGGCCGAGAAAGACGCGATCTGGGTTGGGGAACTCACTGATCAGCTGACCGTCGCCATTGCGCTGAGGCAGTGGGAGGAGGCGTGCACATTAGTCGCAGAAGGTTATTTCTCTCCCCATTTTCATCATGCAAAGCGCAAATTCTAACTAACATCCAATGACCAGCCGAAGCCAAAGTCTCAACAACGCCTCTCCTAGCTCCCAAACTCTCCATCCTGACTTCATCGCTCATCGCCTCCCTCCTGCACGCCCTCGCCGACCCGACCAACCGCAAAAGCACCATCGTCGAGCTTACCGGCCTTCTCGTGAGGCTCAACGCCGGAGCCGCAGCGCGCACGACGTTCCTCTCTACACGCTCAGCGACGATACGGAAACGTATACGGATGATCCGGTTCGAGGGCCACATCCAGATGTACATCACCGACCTTGCGATCGTGGTTTTTACCGGGATCAAACATACGGCGGATTGGTTCTTGGCGAGTTTTCGGGAGAATGAGTCGACTTCTTGTGCGTTCATTGCATGTTCAAAAAAAATTATTTTATATTTATTTATTTGGCGAGTTCTGCTGACGCATGATTGATAGGTTTCGTGGAGTGGGCGAAAGTGCAGATCGAAAACTACGCTGAAATGTTCCGAAACCAGGTATTCAGCTCCGACGTGGAGCAATCCACCATCGACGAATGCATTGACATCACGCACACGCAGAGTCGAAAGGTACCTCCATCCACCCTTCACCATCTCCTGCACATTGACTCGTAGATATCCCCACATACAGCTGTTACAAGAATACGGCCTGGACTTCCGCTTCCTCTTCGACGCCCTCCTCGTCCCGGAACCCAAGAAAACGCTCGCGCCGAAATTTAACCTGCACACGAAGTCGTCAGTGGATACCGTCAAAGAGCTCTCGACTTCGACGCCGATGAAGGCGTCTGCACCTGCACCTGCACCCGCACCTACTGCACCAGCACCTTCGCCTGGTTTGGCGCCGTCGTCGCCGGACTCTCCGCTATCGCCCGGGCTTGCGACGCCGAGACCTCTGCGGCGCAATCCTGCGTTACCCCCGCGGTCGAGCAACCGTCCGTTGAGTGCGACGGGTGTTCGCCCGACGGCGCCTGTGGCGGTTCCTTCGAGAGAGGGGATGATGTGATGTGTCGCTTTCCGGAATTTCAATTCAAGTTTCAATTCAAGTCAATTGGAGGCGCACTGTACTGTACAATACACTCCTTGTATTACCTGCAATAATTATTCACACCTTTGCTGTCCAAACATCTTCCCTTGGCGACGCAACCTACGTTACCACCGTCCGCTGAGCGCTACGGTTTCGAGAGGGGGGATGTTGTGATGTGTCGCTTGCCGAAAATTCAATTCAAGTCACTTCGGCGCACTGTACAATACACTGCATGTATTACTTGCAATAATTATTCACACCTTTGCTGTCCAAAATCTTCCCTTGGCTTGCTGCGGTCCGTACACCGACGTGAGTTTGGCGGAAGCTCGCGACAACTTTGCTTAGTCAGCTATTTCACACTTGATCTCAACCACGACACTTGCCGCCTTCACACCTCAGCTCTATGGTGCATCATCCAGGGCTTGGCTGCTGTTATGACCGAGCGTTACGGAAGTATAACATTCTGTGTAACTTTATTACCCGAATTTAGATGGAAAAAGCGCGGAGAAACGCTGATGCGTAGCGACGAACACACGGCAGGCTGTGGACTTGCTTTCCTAGGGAGGCTTCATTCCCATCCCCAAGACACTTAGCATGCCGACTCAGCCAAGACTTTCACCGGACGTCGCATCATTCCTGAGTCGAGGCGCGCCATTGCGCCACCATTGATCTGAAAGCCAAAAAAACTCTGGGCGTGTAGGCTTTGTTAACATGGTGTTCAGCACCTCCCAGATGGCCCGATGCTCTTCTTGAAGATGCGATTGGCGTGTCTACCGCTTGGCTGGCTTCAGTTTTGATCGGGGCGCTGCGATGCATCCCGTGATGCCCTTTATGAGTCGTTCCTGGTGTTTTCAAGCTCTCCAAGTCGATCACTATTGGTGGCCCGCTCTGCTCGATTCACTTAAGCTCCCCGCTACGAATGGAGGCAATATTATAACATTGGTCACCTGATCTTGGTGCTCGTGCGTGTGTCTACAACTAAGAGTAGTGGAGTGGTTCGTAACCATTTCTACCTCGCGTTTTCCGGCGAACCGAATGCTAAGTCGACTTGGATCGAGCCTATGTCGTATTTTTGTTCTGTTGCGATCTGTTCTTGATGGTCTGACAAATGCCCTTTCCCACTGGATGGTTGCCAACACAAGACAAATCGGCACCTGTCGAGTTAAAATAATCTAAACAACCAGAGTGTATTGCTCCATTTCATATTTTTGGATGCGTCCCTCCCTTCACTGTCAACCTGGATCGTTCCGAACGTACACAATACGGACACTGTAGAGGACAATTACGCGAAGATGTTCCACAAGTTGCTTGCTTGGCGCAAACGACATTGGAAAAGGGAACACCCGAACCCCCAACCCACAACATGCCTTAATACCTCAGAAAATTCAATCCCACCCAACGTCGTGCCGAATGGCCGAATATTTTATTTTTAGCACGCTCGCAAGCGAGATGGTTACTTGCACTCGACGATTCATAGGATGTACCTCTTCGTCGGGAATTTACCAGCGACCAGTTGATGAAGGACCAACGCAATGGCATCAGGCATAGCGAAACGTTTCGATCGACCCGCAGTGCTGGAACCATGAACGTTCACTCTTTGGGCTGCCATTGAGCAGGATGCCGCATCGATTTCTCACCTGCAGCGCTGCGCCCCGAAACGTTCCCCACGTTGGGGATGTCGCTCACCTCGCCAAGCTTCTCCCATTGCCAATTCCTTGGGATTGTCTTTGCCGACGAATGGAACCTATTAGGCGTGAGGACACCCTGTATGTGGGTTTTGAGGTGCTAAAAATAGCCCTCACTCCCATGCCAAAGCCAAACGCGTGTGCCCGACGCGTCCTCATCCAGTGCACAAGAAATGCCGACGGCGCATTCGTTGCTTGCCATCCCTAGTGCCGACTACAACAATGATGCCAAGCGGTGATAATTTTTGCGCGCTTCGCCCAGACGATTCCCTTGGACTTGAAGCATTACACGCCCAAACTCCTACCCCTTATAAAAGGAGCACGTAAGTCTCCGTTGTTTTGTAGCTCTCGCTCTGTTTCCAAACAACTGCTCACCTAGTACTTCAATCCTCTCCTAACGAAGTACTACAACAATCATGCAGTTCAAACAGAACTTCGTTCTGTTCATGATCGCGGCCGTGATGGCGGTTCACGCCTCACCAATGCCGGTGAGTAGTAACGCTTCTTTGCCTTCGCGAAACTGTTATCTGATAAGTTTAATTATGCAGTACGTTGCCAATAAGGCACTTGCCGTCAGAGATCCTCGCCATGGTGGCGATGACGGCGGGAACGATAACGGACACCACAACGGCACCGACGACAACGGCAGGGGTGGTGGAAGAGGCGGTGGTGGTGGTGGTGGCGGCGGCCCTGGCCCCGGCAAGCGCACCCCTCTGCCTGACCCTCGCCACGGCGGCGATGACGGCGGGAACGATAACGGACACCATAACGGCACAGACGACAACGGCAGAGGTGGAGGCCGAGGTGGTGGTGGAGGAGGCGGCGGCGGCCCCGGACCTGGCAAACGCGCGCCTTGGCCCCTCCCCAATCCTCGTCACGGAGGCGATGATGGCGGAAACGATAACGGACACCACAACGGCACTGACGACAATGGCAGAGGTGGAGGACGAGGTGGAGGCGGAGGCGGAGGCGGCGGTCCTGGTCCCGGCAAACGCGCCCCTTTACCTGACCCTCGACATGGAGGCGATGACGGCGGCAACGATAACGGACATCACAATGGCACTGACGACAACGGCAGAGGCGGTGGACGAGGAGGAGGCGGCGGTGGAGGCGGAGGTCCTGGACCCGGCAAACGCGCACCTTGGCCCATCCCCAATCCTCGTCACGGAGGCGATGATGGCGGCAACGACAACGGACATCACAACGGCACGGACGACGGCCCAGGTCACCACCGCCGCAGCCCTATCCCCGCACCGAGACATGGAGGCGACGATGGCGGCAACGATAACGGTCATCACAACGGCACCGACGACGGCCCAGGTCATCACCGTCGCAGCCCCATTCCCGCTCCCAGACACGGAGGCGACGATGGCGGCAACGATAACGGACACCACAACGGCACTGATGACGGCCCAGGTCATCACCGTCGCAGCCCCATTCCCGCTCCCAGACACGGAGGCGACGACGGCGGCAACGATAATGGACATCACAACGGCACTGACGACAACGGCAGAGGCGGTGGACGAGGCGGTGGTGGCGGCGGAGGTCCTGGACCTGGCAAGCGCGCGCCCTGGCCCATCCCCGATCCTCGTCACGGAGGCGATGATGGCGGAAACGATAACGGTCATCACAACGGCACTGACGACGGCCCAGGTCATCACCGTCGCAGCCCCATCCCCGCTCCCAGACACGGAGGCGACGACGGCGGCAACGATAACGGACACCACAACGGCACTGATGACGGCCCAGGTCACCACCGTCGCAGCCCTATCCCCGCTCCCAGACACGGAGGCGACGACGGCGGCAACGATAATGGACATCACAACGGCACTGACGACAACGGCAGAGGCGGTGGACGAGGAGGTGGTGGCGGAGGCGGAGGACCTGGACCTGGCAAACGCGCACCATGGCCGATCCCGAAACACGGTGGAGATGACGGCAATGACGATCATGGCCATGGCCACGACGGTCGCAAGTAGTGCCACCTCAACGAAAATCAATAGTGAGTTTATTTCTGATTCATACCTTCAGCTTTATCTAACGACCCCTGCGAATAGTAAGGACTTCACGTTCTCTCATAGTCTCATCTGCCTTCTCAATTGTGACTGCCAGTAAATCTTCATCACAGGATGCATTGTATCATGATTTTATATATGTGGAAACGGTCTCGCTCAATACAATCTGATTTACTCAAGTTTTCTCTGAAAAGATAAATCCAAAACTGCTCGAGCACCGGTTCTACCGACACGAACTCAAAGACTTCATTTTAGACATCAAATTGAGGAAATTAGACACACCATGACCGATTACGCCGAATGCCATCACGGTCGCGGGGTTCAAGTTGCCGCCGTTGTTTGATGAACTCACTTCGTGGCCTCGGTATTGTGCGCTGTGCCAATTTGCACCTCGGTTTTCTGCCACGGTCGTTGCGATACGAGTGGTTTGTCACGTCACGTCACAGCCTCATCTTCGCACCGGAGTCTGCTTCTTTTCATCGTCAGGATTGCACGGTGTCCTCGTGTAAGCCGGAAACACTGATGTTCAGGGCTCTGGAAGACTTGCTGTTCTTCTGGTGATTCCAGATTTATAATTACACGTACCTACCGGATCCGTGCCTTTAAAAAGGTCAAGAAACCTTCGTACATGAGGCCTGTACCTTCTCCTCGTACGACACCGTAAACGCCATGCTCAAAGCCTCGGATATCCCAGGGACAGCGCCGCTCGAATTCAAGACCCGTTGTTTTCAGCTATTCGACGGCTATGTTTGGCAGGAGCACGATATTTTCGGAAATTCGGTCTCTCGGAAAACACGCATTCTTGGGCTAAACTATGACGACGATAACGAAAGTACTGTTCCTGGTCGTAAGATTGTGAGGCTAGAATGCGAGTTGGAAGTGACGGAACGTGAGTCGACGCCTTTATTTTCTTAAATATATCTCAATTTGAATTTTGCCGTTCCTCTGTAGAGATGGGCAACAAATTTGATTGTTTGCATGGGGGTTATGCAGCGTATTTCGTAGACATGTCGGACAACCCATTCTTAATCCGATGCATTCATGAATGATAAACCGGAATGTAGGATGTCAGCGAGCTCCTTTATCCACAGCAACAAGGCGGCCTTATCGGTACGATAATATCTGCCGTCATTCATATTATTGCCGTCTCTAACTCCCCACAGCTCAATATGAATGTCAATTTCCATGCTCCTGCGATGCTGTAAGTTAGAAACCGTTTATTCGTTGTGTGTTACAAGCATATCATTTTCTGGGCCAGCGGTTCCACAATACGGATCGTGAATTCGACTCTAGTTATTAGCGGCAGGTGTGTCCTACATTAATACAATTTTAAATCATATTTTCTGTGTATTGATGATCGGTGCATAGACTGTCATCTGAACGCACGCATGTCTGGTTTTGTTTTATTGACGGTGACGATTGGTGCATTTACACAGTTCACAGTTCTACGACACGAAGACCAATCGACTCCTTATTAGCGCCACTCACCTAGGGATCCAGCCATCCTCGATCACGTTAGGCGAAAATTCACCGACACTAGAAATTGTCCGACCTATTATTACGCCACCAATAGAATGGCGTCCGAAGCCACCAATAACGGATTTTAAGCTAATGCCGGGATCCGCATCGATGGACGTGAAAGAGGCAGTGTGGACTATGGTCGAAGGACACACTTGGTTTGGTGCGTTCTGTGAGGATATCAGGAAGACGGTGCGACTTCAGAGTGTCGATGGCGATACTGTTGCTGGGAAGCGAATGTCGATGTTGACTGGTGAGATGGAGGTAACCAGATGTACGAACACTGTCCTTTCTCTTCGACACTTTCACCTACTATTTATACCTTAGCGATGACGAACTTAGGAGGTACATTGCACGGTGGATGCGCTTGTTTCTTGGTCGACTGGTTCGTCTTATCCCGTAGTTCACGAAGGAGGACAAGTGATTTAATATGTTTTCAGGTGGACTGGAGTCATGCGGCACCCTCTTGATGGAGATCGAATTTCGGTGGATTCTTCCGAAAATAATAATCCGCTAGGGATTTAAGTTAACCATCACGTTATACAGATAAATTTGAATGTCTCGTTCCACACCTCAGCACCAGAGTGAGTTCACAACGCTTTTGGGCCAGAATTCCCCCCACATTTCCCACAGGGGAATTACAATCCAATTGGTCGCTAGAAGTGTGTCTGTTGGCAAACGGTAGGTTTATTTATGAGTCACTCCGCTGTATTTTATGTTGCGTACTTATCTTCCTCCTTAGCATCACTGACTCACAATGCGAGGTGCGCGACTTCCACACGCCTTTCCTTCGACATATTATATAACCATTTACCGGACAATCCAGATTGTAGACGCGCGGACTGGTCGCCTTCTCGTTTCCGGAACTCATTCTCAGATAACGATGACGAAACATGCGAACTTGTAGATCGAGAGCAATCGATTCTTCTTTTTACAGTGGTTCGGTGGGACGTTGTTCACTTTGACTGACCCTGGTAAAAAAAATAAAAGTTAAACCACAGATTTAGAACGGTTGTTTAGGATCGTGCTTGAGGTCGTGAAGCCCTTGCCTGATTGCGTTTGACTTAGTCTGTGATCAAAGGACATCTGAGGTCACTTTGTCACACCGGCCTCGTGCGTGCAGGATTGACGCCAAGCACAGTGCACCGGAACTCCGCCTTAAAATTGTACAAGCTCAAGCAAGCACTTTTCAACTCATCTCTAGGTCTTGGAGTTGTAAAAGAAATTTCGAACGCTCAAACGACCCTCCAAGACGTGTTGAACAGATCAAACATTCACTGAAGCACCATGTTTGTTGAAGCCTCCGAAATACCTGGAAATGCGCCACCCGAGTTCAAGGATTTCTGCTTCTTCCTCTTCAGCTCGTTCATGTGGACGGACAAAGTGTTCTTTGCGAACCACGTCCTTCGTAACGTTCGGATAATTGGCCTAAACTACGACGACGATACGGAAAGTCCTGTTCCGGGTAGGAAAGTTGTGAAATTAGAATGCGAGATGGAGGTTACGGAATGCAAGTCTTCACCGTAACCTTTACCTATCAATCTACTCAATTTCATGTCATTTAGCTATGTGCAATCATTTAAAATGTGTGCATGGAGGATGCGCTGCATACTTAATAGATTCGTAAGTTGTGTTTGTTTCTTCGTTCTTGGCTCTTTTAAAGGTTCATGAGAGGGTCTTTCAGGCTAACGGCAAGCGTGTTCGTGGATATTAAAAGGCCGACGGCGTCGGTATGGTACCGTTTATTTCTTGCCTTCCGTTTACTTATTGTAATCCACAGCTTAACATAAATGTTAATTATCACGCTCCGGCGATGCTGTAAGGTCCCCTTTCTTATTGGATTCAACGCGTTGAATAAACTTGACGAAGTGGAACGACGTTGAAGATCGTGAATTCATCTGTCATTTTTGACGGTAGGTATGTCGTCCAGTGACCATTGTTATACTCTCAGTCGGTTAATGACTAGATCCACAGTGTGGTGTCGGCGCGTTCGCACGTATGGCGTTCCTTTTCCTCGGAATACTTATCTCCTTTAAAAACCTGCACAGTTCTACGACCTTGAGACCGGGAAACTTCTCATTAGCGGTACACACTCAAAGATGCAACCATCAGCAAGTTGGGGAAACTTTGAGACCTCATCCGGCCCTACCCCGACCAAGCCCATCGCCCCAACACAATCAACTTCAAGGTGGCGCCCCAACCCCAGGATAACGGACGCTAAGTTATTACTAGGATCTGCGCCTCCGGAAGTGAAGGAGACGTTATGGAATATTATGGAAGGAGCGCTTCCGTCTGGGTTGTTTTGTGAAGATATCAGGAAGACGATAAGGATTCAGAGGTTTGACGTCGATACCGTCGCTGGGAAGCAGGTGTCAAAAACGATTGGGGAGTTGGAGATTACCAATTGTGAGAACCTTGGCGATGTCTTTTTGTTTGCGCCTGATTCACCCATGGGTTTCGATGGGTTTGGATTTAGTGATGACGAACGGATTCCGTACTATGCATGGTGGATGTGCCTGCTTCCTAGTCGACTGGTTTGCATCCTATTTCTTTTCTTTCAAAAGTGTTTTGAAGATGGATCAATTTTGACAGGTGGACTGCATCGATGCGATACACTCTAGATGGAAATCGACTTTCGGTAGGATGCCTCCTCACACGCCCAAATTATAGACTAATGATCACGATCAATAGATAAATCTAAACGTTTCATTCCATGCCCCCGCTCCAGAGTACATCTATCCTCTCATCTCTTCCCCGACTTCTTACTCATGTTTATTTCCTCCAGAGGGACTACGATCCAATTAGTTGCAAGAAGCATATCTGTTGGAAAACGGTATAATTTCCTTCAACACGATATTACCTTCCCAAATTCCTAATCTTATTGATTCTTTACAGAATCACAGACTCTCGATGTGAGGTGCGTGAAATCACAGCGCACAAATCAGATGAACGTTGACGCGTTGTCGTTGGATATGTATAGATACTGGATGCGAGGACTGGCCGTCTTCTCGTTTCTGGAACGCATAAGCAGATGGCGGTAACCAACCTTGCAAGCTTATAGATTTGCGGTTCTGTGGACGGGACTCCATTTTTTAGAATATCCTCCTACATTTAGAGTTTTGTTTTGAGTTTTGGTTTCGTGGCGTCAATGATCTTTCGTTTATATTTCGGCGCCCACTTATCTTCATTTTCTCAGCATCACTGACCCACCACGTAAGGTGCGTGGCACTAAGACCGACTCAAGGCATAAGCTTAAAATCTGCCTCAGCAGCGCAGAGACAATGAGACACAAAATTCAAACTAGATCTATAAACACATTAAGAACGTCCAATCCTGACATTGCGTATTCCGCTTGCTCTATTATTCCGCTTGGCCACCATATCCATCCGGGTTCTTCGTCTGCCAATTCCACAAATCCCTACACATTGTTTCCAAATCGTGCGGGGCGTGGAACCCGAGTTCCTTCTCCGCGAGCGCAGGGTCTGCAGTCAAATCCGGTACGTCGCCGCGACTGAAAAATCAAAAATGCACATAAATAACTCGGCTAAGTAGTCATGGTGCAGAAAGGACGAACCGTCTTCCAATAATGTCGTATTTGTAATCGTAACCAGTCGCTTTGCGCATAGCCTCAACCATATCGAGGACGCTCATGCCCTTTCCTTTACCGAGGTTATACGCCTTGTAACGAGCGTCGTCTGGCGCGTTGTCGAATACTTTGGATTCTGGTGCGAGCGCGTCGAGCGCTAGGAGGTGCCCGGCTGCTAAGTCGAGGACGTGCAGGTAGTCGCGTACGCAGGTGCCGTCACTGAATATCGATTGCATTATGAATTCGTGTCTGAAATCGGAATGCGGTTGGTAAGGATGGGGACTCACTGCGTGGGGTAGTCGTTCCCGAAGACCTGGAGTTGGTCTTTGACTCTCCCGCATGCAATGTGTGCGAGGAGGGGGAGGAGGTTTCCTGGTCGACCTCGTGGTTCTTCACCGATTAGACCGGATGGATGTGCTCCCGCAGGACTGCAGGATGGCCCGAGTCAAAAAATGTTCAACCTTGAAACGAAACGCAACGCACTTAAAATATCGAAGAGACAGGGCGCGCCATCTATGAGGTTCCGCTTTGGTCGAAAAGTCGTCAAAAGCGCGCTCCGATTGTCTGCCGACAGTTGAGAGGAAACTCACCATGACACAAGTCATCGATAACAGTTTCGCACATAACTTTCGTCTTCCCATACGGACTGTCCGCCTGAAGCCGCGTGGTCTCCGGAATGGGTACTTTTGGAGGGGTCCCATAGACTGTAGCCGACGAGGAGTAGACTATGCGGGTACAGTCGTACTCAGACATGATCTGGAGGAGTTGTACGGTGGCTGAGACATTGTTTTCGTAGTATGTCAAGGGAATCTGGGTCGATTCTCCAACTGCTTTATAAGCCTGCAAGATGAAACGGTTCACAAAAGCGAGAACTGAAATAAGGACCAGAACGTACAGCAATGTGAATGACACCCCAAATACCACCCTTCCCATAGTGTTCAAAAACTTTCCTCACATCGTCTCTCTTCGTCAGGTCGCAGGTAAACGTGTCGATCACGGTGCTGTCCTTTTCTTGCTCGGTTGGGTTTTCAGGTAAGAGCTCCTTTGCGAGTTTTGACACGCGAACGAGAGACGTTGGGTATGAATTGTGATGGTTATCGATCGAGATGACCTTGTACCTGCGAGTCTCGAGGAGCTTGAAGACTACATGGGAGCCTGGCCGATCTTTAAGTAAGTGAAACCTGCCAATCGCCGCTGTCTCAAGCAGTACCGATGTATCCAGCTCCACCAGTTACTAGCACTCGCTGTAAGTTTCATTATTACCATGCATAACGAAATTTGAGTCAAAATGCAACCAAACGCACTCTAAGTGGTTCCCCAGTCTGAGTTGACATATTATGAGCCGTCTAGTGGTGGCAAGAAGTAGTGAAGAGAGTTGCAGCGCGCAACTTTTCGTCGATGCTTTTATCAGATCATATGGTGTCCGTCCCGTGGCGCAACCTCGGCTTCTTCCCAAACTTGTAGCGCGGTCCGCGAAAAATTCCCAATCCGAATCTCTCCGAACGATTCCGCGCCTACAGTTCGGTGACACGACAACGACAAAAATTCATCATATGGGCACTACGTCTAGGAAGATATTCTAGTCCGGTCCGAAATCTAGAGTCATCTGTGAATAAGAAGGCAATACGTTTATCGATGAACGTAATTCGCAAGGAAGTCAAGCACCCAACATCGTGAGTCAGTGATGCTGAGAAAGGACGATGAGTAGGCGCAGAAGTTTTAAACAAAAGAGCATTGACACCATGAAAACAAATTGCAAAACAAAACCCAAAATGTGTAAGGATATTCTAAAATATGGAGTCCCGTCCGCGGGTCCTCAGATCTACAAGCTTGCAGGTTTGGTGACGGCCATCTGCTTATGAGTTCCAGAAACAAGAAGACGGCCGGTCTTCGCATCCAGTATCTAATACCCAAACGATCAGCCTTTATCTGATTTTCGAACAGTAAGAGGGGGGATTGCACACACCTCACAACGTGAGTCGGTGATTCTGTACGCAATCAAGAAGATCAATGGGAATGTATTTAAGTGAGCTGGGAGAAAATTACCGTTTTCCAACAGATATGCTTGTTGCAACTAATTGGATCGTAGTTCCTCTAAAGAAATATACGTGCATAAGAATTGGGGAAGGGATGAGAGGATAGACATACTCTGGAGCCGGGGCATGGAATGAAACGTTTAGATTAATCTGAAATTCGTTAGTTGATACGTCAGGTGTGTGAGGAAGCATCCTACCGAAAGTCGATTTCCATCTAGAGTGTATCGCATAGACGCAGTCCACCTGTCAAATATCATTTGTATTTAAATCCCTGTTGGAAAGAAAAGAGAGAAAATGCAAACCAGTCGACCAGGAAACATGCACATCCACCATGCAAATTACGCATTCCGTTTGTCATCACTACAATCGCGTCCCATCGCATCCAATCGGTGAGTCCAGCACCAACGAGACGACAATGCCAAAGTTCTCACATCTAGTGACCTCCAACTCCCCAATCGTTTTCGACACCTGCTTCCCTGCAACGGCATCGACATCGAACCGCTGAATCCGTATCGTCTTCCTAATATCTTCGCAGAACAACCCAGACGGGAGCGCGCCTTCCATAATATTCCATAACGTCTCCTTCACGTCTGGTGGTGCGGATCCGGGTAAGAGCTTGACGTCTGTTATCCTGGGACTTGGACGCCAACTTGAAGTTGATTGTGGTGCTGCTGGTACGATGGGCTTAGTCGGGGAAGCAGCGGCTGGCGTCTCGAGGTTTCCCCAGCCGGCTGGGGGTGCAGATGGTTGCATCTTGGAGTGCGTACCACTAACGAGGAGTTTCCCAGTCTTTAGGTCGTAGAACTGTGAATTGTGTTGCTAAGAAGAGGCATGCATTCCAAGATATAGAATGGACCATACATGCGAACGCGCAGACACCACACTGTAGAGTCATTAACGGGAATCAGGCAATATTTATTGGACGACGTACCTACCACCAAAAACGACAGATGAATTGACGACTCGTATGGTTGACCCACTGTGTCAAATTTGTTCAACATGCCGAATACAGCAGAACATGGAAACTGACAGCATCGCAGGAGCATGGTAATTAACGTTTATATTAAGCTGCGAATTATACTGAGGAAACCGAAGGCAGGATCATAAAGGGTATCATACCGACACAGTTGGCCTTTTGATATCCACAAAAACACTTGACGTAAGCCTGACAGACCCATTCGTGATTCTGTAAGTGATCTTGGAAGCAAAGAAAACGTACGAATCTATTAAGTATCCAGCGCATCCTCCGTGCATGCATTGTAAATGATTACACATAGCTGATTGATATGAATCCAGCAATGCCGATATGATAAAAACAAAGACTCACCCTCTGTAACTTCCATCTCGCATTCTAACTTCACAACCTTCCTACCAGGGGCAGGACTCTCCGTATCATCGTCGACGTTCAAGCCAATTATTCGAACGTGCCGTAGGACGTGGTTCGCGAAGAACACTCTGTCCGTCCACATGAAAGTGCTAAAGAGAAGGAAACAGAAGTCCTTGTACTCGGATGGCGCGTTTCCAGGAATTTCGGAGGCTTGAACAATCATGGTGCTTCAATGAACGTTTGAGCAGGTCAACTCGTCTTGCAAGCTTCGATTGCGTGTTTTGAGCGTTTCTCCGCGACTCTAAGACCTGGAGGTGAATTCAGAAGATGGGATGCTTGACGTCGTACACCGGTAAGGTGCAGATCCCGGTGCACAGTGTGTTTAAGCAAGAACGCGCCAATCTTGTACGCGCCGGGTGCAGAAAAGCCGGTGTGACAAACGTGACCTGCCCTCAAATCTTTTTTTAGAATTGCGTTCAAAACCTCACTCAAGACAACACTGGCAAGTCTAACGCATTCTGGAAGCTTTTCAACTAAAGAAAGATCGTGTACAATCGCTTAGGAAAGCCTGAGATTCAATTCTTGGGTAGTATGAAAATTTCCAGGCATTTTCACCTAAAGTCGCCCACAACACGTTCGTCGGGGTGAAAAATCTACTATGCAGACTTTCCGGGTCGATTTTTCATATACACCTAAGCTACTGGGTCATATTTAAGCTTCTGCTTGAGTTGGTCTGACTCGGAGAACCGTCAATTAAATTCTGGATGAACCAAGTACCTGTTTGACTCGGAGTCACTGACTAGGCCACCGAACTCTACCATGCTTGGGGATTGTGTGGGCTCCGTATGGCACTGCGTTAATTCACAAGATCATGAATGTTAGAGCAAAAATTATTCTACATTGGCAGTCTCTTCCATGCTACGCATTCAACTTTGCATACGAATAAGATATGAAGGATGGAATAGTATGTGCATGCCATTTAGAAATACTGATACATTGACGCAAAGCCAGCACGTCCAAGACCACGGATACAAGAAATTCGGATCATATTTACTCCCTTCAGTTCTCGATGTCCATCTGTTCAGGCTGTTGTTCTGACTTCCACTTTTTGAACATTGCCGCTCTTAGTTCTCTTCCGAGAGCATGTCCCATCGGCAGGGGTACGGCGTTGCCTATCTGCCGATGCATCTGAAAATGTGGTGAGAATGGCTGATCGTTCGACATTATCGATAGGCGTCTCACCGTCTTCACGTCATCATTAATCGCATGAAATTGGAAATTATCGGGGAATCCTTGTGATCGAGCGAGTTCACGAACGGTCACTGTGCGCTTGCACTGCAGTTCGCCTACGTTTTAAAAAAAACATAATTTACGGTTTGAGAAACTGACCCATGGATTAAGAACCCGACTTTGCTTCGCTGCGGGTTCAACATTCGTCACCGTTGTTGGGAAGTAACTATGCTCATCCAGCCTTCCGTATAACCCTGCATTGAGTCATAATCGGCTACTATAAAATTTCAGGTTAACTCGAAAACACACCAGCAGGATAACCGCGTCGTGCAATTGAAGATGATGGATTCGTGGCTTGCCACTCCCACAACTTCGGCCTCAGACCTGAGACCACAACCGATTTACAATGGATCAACGATAATTCGCGAAGGCATTGTACGTACTTCTGTAGTCGGCATTTGCAACCATCGGAATATTGGCGACGCGCTCCACGATCTCAGGTTTGAGGCATCGCGTATAATGTTGTAAGTCTTTAACTTCACCTTGGCGGGCATGTAGTTGAAATATTGTCCGAGGAGGGTGCTCGTAGGGATTATTCCCTCGAGGACCACACCATGAGAATTCTTGTGAACAATCAACTGTAACTTTGTTACCAATGCAATCAAATGGCTCTTGACTCTTCTTGTAGATTCGATGGGGATTCTTCCTGTTGGTGTTTCAACATGACGTGCAAAATCAGATGAGGTGTAACATACCAATCCCATCGCCTTAAATCACTTATCGCATCTCCAATTGATATGAACTCGTTGGGAGCCGTGCCAACCCTGGTATCAATCGGGCCAATATTGTCGCCATTGGGGAACCGGATTTCCAGCGCATCCGGCTTGGGGAAATTATGAGTCGGAGATGGGAATGACGGCAATGGAATGTTGTGTTGTGATGCAAACAGAAAGAATCGAACCCGTGATTGAGGAGTACCATAATGTCCGGCTTGTAACAAGGAAAACCTTACTTGGTATCTGGTCATGAAGTCAATTATTGTGAGGCACCAGCGGTGACATAAAAAACAAATACCCAAGTGTCACGAGAACTCTGACAAGAAACTTCAGCCCACCCATCGGAATCCCACCAATTAGCTTGTGAGGCCCAGCCTGGACTGCATTGAGATTGTAGCTCAAGAAGCCGCGTACATTTTCAAAGACACAGAATTTTGGCTTGAGGTAGTCAACCCATGCAAGAACATTCAGTATTAAGCTGCTCTTGATGTCATCGGCACGCTGGAACATGTTAAGTGTTGAATGAGGTTGGCTGAATTGTGTAAATGGCTCGGGGGGATATATTATCACCAGGTACCTGATACTCACCAGGGGAACCCTGCAATAATGCAGTCGATATCTTCAGGTTTCGGTGGAAGCGGGAGCAGTTCATTTTCATTTCCAATGCTCCAAAGCTGTGACTGCAGCCCTACCGACAATTTGATCGCATGCTCCAGCAGTTTGTTAGCACACTGATTGTATATGACAGTCTCCGGGTTATTCGCTCTGATATGCGTATATTCACTTGACATTATTGAGATGGTTTGAAACTCACTTTAATGTTTTCGCCGTGCTGGGGGATATTTCTGTAGCATGTGTAGCCTTCAAGCAACCTGCCTTTTCCATCCCCATGCCAAGAGCGCCAACTCCCCCGAAAGGATCAAACATGCGAAGACTAGCAACTTCTGCTTCAAATGTACGCATGCCATCAACTTCCTTCATCCTCTCAGGGAAGCAATATCCACAAATCGGAAAATTGTCCCTGCTTATGGGGAGCAAGTCCTGACGGCGGACCGTGTCAATAACCCGCCCCCGAAGGAGTTCATAAGTCACATAAAAATGAAGCGGTGATAATGCAAGCCATTCTTCAAGATTGGTGATGATCACTTTGCGCAAGACATAGCATGCACCTAAGATGTCTTGAGAATTGACATATTGCCGTTTGTTGGTGAGGCATAAATGACGGTCCTAGAAGAGCATCCATCAGTTATTTTCTAAAATTATGAGTTTGCGATATAAACCACCTCAAATGCATTGACTGCACCGTCCTCTCTCCCATTCCCAAGTTCGGACATCCGCCCAAAATGCCGTACTTCACACCGGAATGGATCACCTCGCAGACCAACTCTCTCAGCGATGGATTCAATCCGTGCAATGTCGCACGGTCCACTCTCCGACTTGAGCATAACGACATCCGTACAGTGGTATTCTGTGCCTCGAAGCACAAAACCAATGCCAACTCCTTTGTCATCCGTCAGCCGTTTACTTGTTTCATCATTTATTCGTTCCTGCGACAGTGAGCAGAATTTGCAATTATTTGGTGGCATTTCTTGTTGTGAAGTATTCTCGAGGTCACCCTGAAAACTTCCATCTGCCTGATGGTACGACAATCTGTAAGTGAATAAATGTATCAGAGAGTGGATTTGCATGGCAATTCATCACGTACGAGTAGAAAAATGTGTCATGAACTAGACGAGGTGGTCGGATACCTGGCAAGTATTTCACAACTTTTGCCTTCCCAACGACCGTGCTCAGCTTGACATCTTGACAAATATCTGTGATAAATAATTCCTGAGGATGAGCAAGTTCCTCCAGCATCGTCATTTTGCCATGTTGGAACCACTGAACATGTGCCGAACAGTCGTCACTTCTGATGGATATAATTTTACCAAACCTGCGGTGCGAATGTTATTTAGCATGCTCTAATTACGGAAGATTACTGTGCATAATGTACCAGAAATAATCACCCACCCAAGCATTCGGTGTGTCTTCGACTTTGAGTGGGAGCATTGGAGCAGGTTTACGGTGGTCAAAACCTGCAGGGATAATCAAAACATCCCCAACCTGCAAGATTTTTTATATTGCTGTCTGATATACGAGTGAAGCTATTTTATGTCATACCTGGCATCGCTCTCCATCTATAATGACTGATCTAAAAAATGTATATAAATTTCTCCGATCTGATTTTCGGATCACATCAGTTTTATCAGGAAAGCGAACATTTGCAGGAGGACCGCGCGCTTTATCCAAAAGATGTTGAAGGAACGCTCGTGCGTGAAGAGCAGTGAAAACAGATCGCTCAGAAACGCCATCTGCAATGGTCGTAGGCAACGGATGGCCAACGACGACGAGACCTTGAAAGTATGGAGCTGCAAGATTTGCAATGGACGGTGTCACGCAGGTCGGATTTTGATTCTCATACAGCAATACCCATCTGTCAATATTTTGAATTTTAAATGCGCCAGTACGATTGCGAAGGGTGAGTGCAGGATGTCGTCGAATTCGTCGATTTTGCGAAATTATCGGTCGATGGTTTGGAAGGAGTTCACGGATGAGCCGCTTTGCTGCAACCTGTTCTGCATTCTCGAGTCCGTCAACGGCATTTTTAATACCTAGATGCTGCAATGACCGTAAGTGGATTCAGGTACAAAACATCGGAAATGAGGATCCTTTTCTTACAGCCAATTTTAAATCTTGCTCAGTAAACTTGGCGACGATAGAGTCATGATATGATAGGAGAGTATCTTTAAACGCCCTCAATGACTGATTGCCGTCATCCAACGCTGCAGAAATAACGCATTGAGAAATTTTATGCGTCTTGTAGAAGTCGACGTAGTATTTGTGGTAACGGGGAGATGGTGTTTTAAGAATATACCAAGCGTGTTCCGTTTCAATGTAAATCGGACTGTGACTCAAGTCAGTATCGAGCAGGTTTGATGAATTGATTTTTTGACGCACTCCCTTTCTTTCGTGTAATCAATGGTAAGGCGAATGATCATCGAAAGCCTAATTCGTTGTAATGCATCTTCTCCTTGCTCTTCTAACATTTCTTCGAATCCAGCTGCAGCATCTTCATCCACGAAAACTGGGGCAACTTCTCCCGCAGCCTCCAGGCGTGTTCCGGTGAGTTCCTCGTGGATATGCCAGTTGCGAAGATCCACCAGGCGTAGGTCGTTTTCAGAATCAAACACGACAAATTTGTCTAACGCGCGAATGGGTTTGTGCGTGTCGTCTGAATACGCTGACGACTCGCTGTCCTCGCCAACTACGATCAGTGCCGCAGATTCTCGAACTTCACCTGGTGACGGGACGTATCTAGACACTGTGGATTCAAGACAGGTGAATGAGGTACATGTGAGGTTGCAAATCCACCACGCACCCGGGAGGCTTCGATTTTGATACAAACGAGGAGTCGCAGTATTTGTGTCGGAATCAGAGTCAGAGTCGAGTATCATTCTGGGGATGGAACGATGAGAAGAGAGACTTGGCTAATTCGTTGTTTAGCCGAACGTTAAGATCGAATCCAAACGGATCTCACCGGAAGCAATGCAGCACTGCGCCGGAGAGTAGCCTAAATATAATATAGTCATCCGACAGACCAAATGCAAACAATTCGAGGACGTACGCGATTCGAATGGGCATCAATACCTTTCCTTTTACCTCGGATTGCCGTCTGAGAAGTATGTCCATCCTAGCTTCATTGTAAGAGATAAGGAGTACATCGATAGTATATTGGGCATACACTATCATTATCCGATCGTGTTCGTGTTGCAGCAATCAAGTCGACGAATCCTGGAGGAAGCTCTTGATTCTGTGTCCTGACCAAGCGAGATCCATCCTGCGAGACGGCCCTTGGATTTAGTGGACTGGAGGATGCAATCGAGGTGCGAGGTTGTATTGGAGCGCCAGCCACGAACGAATGCTGACTGGGACCAGAAGACGGTGATGTGACCTGTCCATTCTCGGTTTGACTACCGTCATCGCGCGGGCCAGTGTAATCCACGGGGTATGACCAAAAAGAGGCTGCATCTGGTCTCTTGCGTTTGGTGCGTTCTGCAGAGCCGGACATCGGTGCTAGTGGAATTGGAGACCGATCCAGCCTGGCTAACGCAAGAGCACCGTTTTGAGACCACGATTGCAATGCAACCGATGAGTGTGACGCGACGCGTAGAGCGACAAAGGTATTACGTAACCACGAACACTGTTTCGCTCAGTACGAAACGCAGCGTTCGAGAACCTACAGTATACGTCACGATTCCTGACCGACGTTCTCGCGCTAGTTAGTCCAGGGTATAAAGTGACTGTCTCAGCATTTTCGACTAATCTTACGCTCGACTGTGTCCTGAAATTTTAGAAGCTGAGTTACGGTAAGGACACGGCTACATGACAATATTTTTACCTGGCACATGCTCATTTGCAGACGCCTTCCGCTACTCATCGCTCTCGCGTATCTGGGACTTGAATAAATGGCATCTGATCGCGTCGACTGGTGAATTTCATAATCAAACATCTCAGGAGCAATACATCATTCCATACGTCTGGCTTGATGTTGAGAGAAAGGACGAAATGTCCCATGAGCACAAGCCAGTCCTGGATCTGGCGTGGCAATGGCTACGTGTGAGGTTCGTAACTTCGTTCACCAGGTTTCGATACTTATTAATAATTGACGAGCTCCAGTTCCTAGGTCACGGTGGACGTCGTGGACCTTGTACTTCGATGTGGTATTGATTCCGCCCGTGTGTTGCTGGGCTCTTTTATTGCGCATTTATGACAGTATCAATTGTGTGTCCTTAAATTATTGAAGGCGGAATGTTGAAGAGCATTTGCTAAGCGTCAGCGCGTGCCCATTCACACATGTTGTCCAAGAACTCTGCTGATTTGTGGTCTAAAACTGTGCTGTTATCTGACGCATTATTGTTGATACATTCCTGTGGGTCCTATATTTGTGAGTCATAGTTTCGATACTTTTATAAGCTGGGCTGCTGACAGAGGCATCATATCATCCTTTCCCAGAACCACTCGGTCCTAACTCCATCCTGCCATAGCGTGTGCGACCCTTTCAGATAACCATGAAGCGAGGACACGAAGACCCCACTCTGAGGATGATCTGTGCGAAAACCTGAAGCACACACCGAGTCAGCAGACGAAAATGGCACCGTTGATATGCGCACTCACCAGAGTGAGTTATTCAGTGTTATATCATCAATAATATTCAGCGCATATTAGGACCCCTAGGAAGATTCGCCGCAATTTTCTGCACATTTGCAGCCGAATCTCGTTCCTCCGATACTCAAGAAATTTGTTTCAAGCGACCACCTAGTGAGAAACATAAAGTGAAGCAAAGTGGATACTCTTGGTATTTTTGGCGACATGAGATGCGCGTGCAGGCGAGCTTGTATTGTCCTAAAAAAGGTGTTCCGTCAAGTTTCGGGCTTGGGGCTTGTCTGAATGAAGACACCTTGGTGCTGTGAAGTTCACCGGCGTCCCATTTTTGTCCCAAATAATTATTTCGGATCTGACATTTTGTTCCCTTATCGAAACACCAGTTGTTCGGCGGCTGATATGGGTCTCAACCTCGATGATAAATAATTAATATTTACCACACTTTGAAGCTTAAATAAAGTAAGATTCCCACCGAACTAATTTGAACGAGCATTCTACATGCAACTTGAACATCAATGGTAAGTCCGTTCACCGCTGACGGCGAAAAATATATTTCCTGCCGAATTCACTGAATTTCCATCAAGGTTTTTTGGCGCCTCGCTCGGGATCTCGATTGCTCAGGGTCTCGCGGTGCAACCATACCCCGAAGCTCACTGACGTCATAACCCTCGCATGAATTTGTTTTGAGGTTTGCATTATTCACGCGCATGTTGCAGTCCTCGAATGCTACTCGAGTGCGGTTGATTTGCCTATAGCTGCACTAGAAATGCGTTTGTATACTATTATTACTATTATTTTACACATTTTATTCCAACCACAGTTGAGACGCCGGACTTTCCTTTTCAGTAAATGAAACGGTGCCACTGTCGTCATGTCGAATGCACGTTTCGTCTGTAAGTGGCGTCACTGTTAAATCGGTTACGGTTCTGCCTCTTGTTCTCCGGTATACGAGCTGCTGGTCTTGCGAATCGAAGAGGCAGCTGCAAATTTTCAGTTGATATTCCTTCCTGAGCCGGAAGTTTGAGCCGCAAAGTTAACCCGATTTAGGCAACTAGCCGACGCGTCCGAAGTTCTCCTCAGCTTGCTCCATCCCTCTGTTCCGTCCACACAGTCATCTTCTCCCTTTGCTTTTTCTGCTTGTACTTAGTTCAACATGTCCTTCGTCAAGCTTAGTATCTTTGGGACGTCATTCGAGGTGCGTGTCTTGTCGCTGTCAGTAACGACGCAAACTAAGCACGACTTTCTTCATAGGTCACAACGCGATATGTTGATCTACAACCTGTTGGAATGGGTGCGTACTTCGCCATTCAACCATCGTACGCGATTCTGAAACTGTTGTGATGTTATTCAGGCGCCTTCGGTCTTGTGTGGTTAGTTTGACCTCGATGACGTTGATGATGATGGTGGCTCGACAATCTGATTTGGTCTCTTTTACCTAGCTCGGCTAAAGATCAGTTGACGGGAGCTTCTGTGGCCATCAAGAAGATCATGAAACCCTTCAGCACACCTGTATTGAGCAAGAGGACGTACCGCGAGCTGAAACTTCTGAAACATATTCAACATGAGAATGTGCGTTCTCTTGGCGGCATGGCTTCTGTGTGGCATTCAATGTACTGATGTGGCGATTTGCAGATTATCAGTCTTAGTGACGTTTTTATCTCGCCTTTGGAGGACATGTACGATCTGTCATCACTTTGGTTGGTCTCCTAGACTAATTGCGAAATAGCTACTTCGTGACGGAACTACTGGGTACCGACCTCCATCGATTGCTTACATCAAGACCGCTCGAGAAGCAATTCATTCAATACTTCCTCTACCAAATCTTAGTGCGCATCTACCCATTTATCCAACTTTCCTACAACCGCCACTGACGTTTTCGCTTATAGCGAGGTTTGAAATACGTGCATTCCGCTGGCGTCGTCCATCGCGACTTGGTTTGTAATCCTTCCCTAGAATACCATTCTTCGCTCACGAAACACTTAGAAACCCAGCAACATTCTCGTCAACGAGAACTGTGATCTCAAAGTACGTTTCCTCCTCCCCCTTTGGCGTTCCACCTACTTACCCTACGATTCGACAGATCTGCGACTTCGGATTAGCTCGAATCCAAGACCCCCAAATGACGGGCTACGTCTCGACGCGGTATTACCGCGCGCCAGAGATCATGTTGACATGGCAGAAGTACGACGTGGCGGTCGACATCTGGAGCACGGGGTGTATATTTGCGGAAATGCTTGAGGGGAAACCGCTCTTTCCCGGGAAGGACCGTGAGTTTCATTTTTCGCTTTCGCGCGCGCGAAACGACATGCAAATGGAGTGGTACTGATTGAGCGGGGATACATACTTGTGTAGATGTGAACCAGTTTTCGATCATTACGGAATTGCTGGGGACACCGCCGGATGACGTTATTGCGACTATCTGCAGCGAAAACGTACGTCTCCCTTCATTTAGCCCTTTCAAATCCCAAGCAAACTGACTGATGTGACACGATATGGACAGACCCTGCGCTTCGTGCAAAGCTTGCCCAAAAGGGAACGCGTGCCGTTCAGCCAGAAACTCCGTTGTACCGATCCATCTGGTTCGTACTCCCTCGTGTCCCCCGCCATAACGCGTCAATTTTACCTAAATCATCATAGCCCTGGACCTCCTAGAGAAAATGTTGGTCTTCGACCCACGGAAGCGCATAAACGCCACAGAGTGCCTCGCGCATGAATATGTATCGCCGTACCATGACCCGACGGACGAGCCCGAGGCTGCGGAGAAGTTCGATTGGAGCTTTAACGATGCGGACCTCCCTGTTGATACGTGGAAGGTTATGATGTATAGCGAGATCCTTGGTACGTCTTCTTTCTCTTCTTTCTCTTCCTTTCCCTTTCCTTCTTTCCGTCACGATGTCTGGTTTGCTCACTATCCTCCTTGCAGATTTCCATCAAGTAGGGGAACCGAACCTCGATGGTGAAGGTGTCCCTGAAGGCGCATTGGCTGGACCTGACGATGGTTCTGCTTCTGCTTCTGGAGCAGGTGGTGCCACCGGTGCCGCAGTGACGACTGGCGGAGCATCTGCCACCAACACCACCGGGACGGGCGTAGCAGCACCCGCGCACTCCGCTCCGGCCGCCGTTGCAGCGAAATGAGTCGCCTTACCCAACACATGACACATGTGGTTTCCAAAGGACATACGAGCCTCCTAGAATCTGTGTATCATCCCCGGTCATCTCTTAACACCCCTTTTTCGCTACAACTTACCCCTTGGTACTGGCACCGCGCATCAAAGCCACTCGTTTACGATATACCATGTTATTATGGCGTGGTGACGTGTACTGTACGTATGTATATGTGCTGTATCCCCATCCTGTGGTCATCGATCATCATTCGTCATCTTCCCTCATTCTATAACGACGCTCCCTCATCTCTCTCCGTCTCTCCGTCTCCCTTTGCTCGAGCGTACTTCCTCACTAGGTTCCACATTTGTCTCCATTTGTAATAGCCGCCGTCCGAAGGATAAGTAGAAATAACGTCATGTACTTTGAATGCCTGAATATACGATGGGCACCGGCATACCTTCCATAACATGTCGCCTGGCCTTGCCGAAGTCGTCGTTGATGAGTGAAATTTATTTTTTCCATTCTCACAAAGCCGGAATTTTACTGCTGCTCGACGACCTGACTGCCAGGGAAATCATAATTACTCTACGGTACAGTACATTCGCTCAAGGTTTCGTTCAAATTCATTTACTGCATGTCACAGGTAACTTCGGGTCATCCTGCCTCTTCAAAGCCCACCCTTCGGTCGCTCGATGTTAGAAGGTAAGCCTTTCGGAAGTTGGCAAGTCGACACTCTCAGTTCAAGTTAACATGTTTTTATACAGTCGTTCGTGTTTGACACCAGAAAGCTCTTGAAATTACATCATCATGGAACCAAGTACATTGATGGACAGGTTTAGAGTGAAAATACAGTATACTAGTCCTAGTCTTCCTCCAAACTCCCCACTGAGGGTGTCCGCCTTTTCACCACTTCAGCAAGTCGAGTGAAGTCGACGAAGGCCAGTGGGTACGGAGATTTATCCTTCTTCCTGTCATACGGCCGAGACGGAGGTGTTAATACGAGACGGAGAATCGAATCAGATGCTCCCTGCTTCGCTTTTCGTCTCCTATTAGACAGACGACTGGAAGATGGGAAACAGAATGCGTTGAGTATGGGAGGCACGAGATTTGGCTGCACCTGCGCAGAAAATTCGCACGAGTTATCCTTGGAGTCCTAATAAATGTTGAAGGTTATGGGCGACATAGAGCTTTGGATCACTCACTTTATTTGAATCAGCATTTTTTACATTATCATTTTCATCGGGTTCCTCGGTCTGCGCTTCAAATTTCGCTTGAACGACAGCCCAAATAAATCGACTGCCGACTTTGATGAGGAAGAGAATATCTGGTCCGAATCCGTCATTTGGAAAGCAGAACGGAACCCCATCCGCACCCCTTAGCCAACGAAGAGTCTCCTCTCCGGATTGCGAGCTGACGCCAAATGTGGGAGATGGTCCCGATTTCGGCGTCACGACACATGCCCTTGTCTCCCCATCGGCGTCCTCGGCATACGCAATTAGAACCTCCGCGCACTTCCCCGCCCACGAAGGCTTCTTTGTCGCAAATTCAACCACTTCGTCTAAAGGCATGGTGCCATCGAATAAGACCAGAAAGTAAAGTGCCAAAAGTTCAAGTGACACAGGAACAGGCAACGGTTTCTTTAGCAAACGGTCATGCAACCAAGAGGCCGCAGAGAGCAGTACTACTGGTTCATCCATCAACGTCACATTCACACCAGGTTCAGAAGATCGGCGGTACGATGCGTAGCCAGCTTCGACAAATAAATCCTGGCATGGATGCGAGACAATTGTTTCTGATCGGAATAGACTCCTAAGAATTTGTTTGATGACAGGCTTTTCAACAACCCAGAAGTTCGGATCTGAATGTTGAACTGTTATGCAGATGGGAGGCATTTCGAATGAAAACTCACCTTTGCTCACCCTATCGGATGGCACTGGGCCAATGCCTTCTACCAATGGGTGTGCTGACCACCGCGGACGGGGTTTAAATTTGGCATCCTCCGCATAGTCAGTCAGTTGATACCGACATGAATGTGCAAAGAAAGTGTCCAACAAGACGTCCGCCTTTTCAGTGCCATGTCGAAGTAGAAGCTGCACGAAGATTACAGTGAACTGGTACCTGGAGGCCAATGAACCAAGTATCGGAAACCCGGTGAACGAAATTACGAACCTCCCACGTAGCCATCTCCACGCCCGCTCCAGAACCAGTTGGTGCTTCAGCGACAACTCTTCCTTTTTCTCGACATCTGGCCAGACGTATCGAATGATGTATTGCTCCTGGGCTCTTTGATTATCAAAGGCACCCGTTGGCGTAAAAAGATGCCAACCACTTAAATCCCCAATACGCGACGCCGATGAGCTGCGAAAGATGTTCGCGAAAGAGCAGGTGCCCGATAATATTATGGTGACATTGTGATGCAAGTCTTCGATTGTGGAAATGACTTCCCCAAGGATAGGAATATGCATCGTTAAATCATCGGACACAAATTCGGTGCGGAATTTACGTTTTGCGTGCTGGGCGTCATCAAAAACGGCAAAAATTGGGGTGTCCTGGAGGAAAACGTCCTGTATTCTTGCGTACTTTTCTCCAATGATGGTTTTGAGGGCTTTGACCGATTTTACAGAGTAGAGTGCGTCTTTCATGCCTACAAAGACATCTGTGCCGAAAACACTCGTTGGATACAGCTGAAGAAGCACCCACAGCTGCCTGCGTTTCGCAGCACTGGTGGTGGCAGGTACAGAAGCGAGGAAGACTTCGAAGACGATTAGACGAGCGAGCCAGACTGTTAAGACCATCAACTGTGCTATCTCCCTGTTTTTTTCGATTGCTGAGGAATGTGATCTCAATTCCACTCTGTATTGCAACGGCGACAGCTTGTCAATTTCACGTGATATGTCGTTCGAACCTTCGTAAGATCCAAACAAACAGAATCGACACGAGAAAAAGAACCCCCAGTGTTGACTCAGGCCTTCCAACACATATCTGGTCTTGCCAGTGCCAGTTCCACCACATACCATTCTGTAGCGATCAGATCAAGTCAGCTATATATTACTCGTGGCAGGGTATTTCAGAATAGCCATACGTGTGCTGCCCAAACCGAAAGATTTTTTTCCGAATGCTTTCAGCCATGAGACCGTCGGGGTTTGACCATTCCCCTAGTTCATGAATAAGTAGATCTGGTCGATGGGATATTTCCGGGATATCGAGTCGCGTTTGAGATTCAACGGCTGACTTCCATTTATTTGGGACCTCATCAGAGAAGATATGTATCATTCGTTTGCTGTATTGTGCAATAGATTTGTCTATGCTCCAGTCCGAACTATACGCAGCTAGAACGCAATCAGAATGCCTTGGAAAATGATATAGGCGGTAGGCGGCTCACATTTACGTGGCGCTTGCAGAATCGCTGTTGGTGTGACATACATATAAAAATCTAGGCGCAGAGTAAAATAGATTCTCGTACGTAGTTGTCGAATCAACTTGAAGGACCTTTCGTTCCACGCTTTTTTCAGTTCGTCCTGAAGCCACTCATCCGAGTAATAGAGAATCGATGCCTCGATAGGACCTCGATACTTCTGATTAAGGGTTTCGCATTGACCAACTAGGATGCTTAACAGCTTGGGTCCGGGTTCCAGCCCCGTTCCGATAAGCTGTTCATCCCATTCTATCTCCACGACGTTGTTATGGGGTTCAGAGCTGACTTGATTAGGTGGCGTTGATAGGACGCCCAACAGCTCAGGACCGGGTTCCAGCCCCGTTGTGACAACTTGTGCGTCCAATTCTGCCTCCCCTCCGTCGTCGTGGGGTGGATTAGGTGGGAATAATTTCGTGCGCTTGTTAGATGGTTGATTGTGGTCTTCTGTGGGGTCATCGTGTTCTCGCTTCATGGTTATCTGAAAGGGTTGCGTACACTATGGAAAGGCGGAGTGGGGACAAAATGTATGAAGGGAAAGGATGATATGATGGTTTCTTTCAGCAGTCGAGCTTATAAAAGTATCGAAACAATAACTCACAAATGTAGGATCCACAGGAATGTAATGATAATACAAGGAGTAACATAACAGCACAATTTTAGACCACTACATCAGCCGTGTTCTTGACAACATATGCGAATCGGGATGCGCTGACGCGATTAGGCGGCAAATGATTTTGCATGCCATTGCGCCACCTATCAGGGTGAGGCGAGCCCGAAAAACACTCACCATCGTACCCGGCGCCCGAGCGCTCGACACCAGGTTGGGAATGAGCACACCGACAACTGCATGTTCAAGTAGATGCTGAGTGTCAGTGCGCTATGATTTGGAGATCCAAATTTTGATATCACCTTCAGTCTGCATTGCAATTCGACAGCTTGCTATGTGGACAAATCGCCAATACGGAGGGACATCATAATGACGTTGTCACCGCTTTCGACACGTTGCAATTGCAAATTCCGCCGTTTTGTCCAAGTCAGTGGGTATACCATTGTCAAGTGACCGTCGGTTGGGTTTGGAATGGTGATATGTAGAGGACAGTGATCTTCAAGTGACGCCTTCAAGCGGGAAGTAGAAAGCACGCAGAGAATTTCCTCAGCAGAGACTCTGTGCTTGGTCGAATAATAGTTCGACTATTTTTGTGATGAGTGTAACATAATCCATGAGTCGCCAGGCTTCCGTTGTCCCAGTTCACAGAGCTGGTAAACCGTCGAGAGAGGTTACCATATCTATAATATGCAGCGAAACTCGAAGGCCTCTGATTCCCGTCAATCGAGTGAGATAAGGTTGGTCCATCCTCATTAGATTGTTGGTGGTGACTTGGGATGTCTGAGTACCAGATGCCACTCCGCACCAGTATATGCAAATGTGCGTCACGACCACGGCATTCGGTTCGATTCCGTATGGTAGGCATGTCCACAGACGTAAAGAAGCACATGTGGACCAGGGCTAAGCACGCAAATATGTTACATAGACCTTCACAAGGCGTGTATGGTTGACCATGAGAGATCAGGACTTGAAGGAGAAGCACGACAATGTCCAGGTGGTCGTGGACAACGTAACATTTCGTGAATTCGGGTGACCACGATTAGGAGATTACTGAGGGTTGTTGAAGGTGGTGAGTATGTTGCGGTGAACTTGTAGAGCGCGCGGGAGGTAGAAATGAGTTGCAATGAGGGTGGAGTTCAAGTCGGTTCCGGGCCATATCGGCCCGGGGGAACAGCCGACCATTTGCCGGTGCATTCTGAAGTTTGATGGAAGAACGAAAAAGCCTCTCATTACTTTGTATCTACATTTGCTCGATAACCTCCTTCAATGACTTCTCATCCAAGATCTCGAATCCTTTCTCCTTCGTGACCTAACAATTTTCAACATACAACATCAGCTCATTCCGCCTCCCACACGGGAGTTTGGCAAAACAAAGTGAGACGAACCTGCGCGAGCTGGACATTATGCTGATCAAGCTTCTCCTCCATGACCTGCTTCAATATCCGTAATGTGAGGATTTGCGCTTCTACTAGTGTCATTTGCTGGAAAAGCAATACATAATTGTGTTGAGCGAAAATGAGAATGAAGTACAGGGTGGGTGAGACGGACCTTGTGCCATTTATCTTGAAGCTCGCTTTGTGCAGCCTCTGATCCGGAGCCGATGGCTTTTGCATCGTAGCGCGTGAATGTACCGGAAGGGTCGGTGTGGAATCTGGAGTAAAGACGACTGAGCCTGGTAAAATGTGTATGCAGTGGAGAAGACGGACAGTTGTGGCCCTACTTCGTCGATACCTGCAATGAGCAATGCGACACCGAACGGTCGACTCTACACGGGAAGAAACACGCATGAGTTACTAAAATTTGTTTCCTCGCAGAGAACTACGCACCATCATAGCATCCTCATCATGCACACTCTCCCCAAACCTCAGCGCCAAATCACACACAGCCTGCGTCGCGCTCTCCACCTTGATCGGCTCGTCATACGTGAACGTGTGGTTCTGCGCCGTCACGCGCGCATGGTCGATCATCGTCCGTGCGTCCGCCGTCAGCCCGGACATCGCGCAGCCGAGGTGGGTGTCGATCTCCATGATCTTTTCGATGGAGGAGGATTCGAGGAGGGGGGACTGCACGCGCTTCTCGACGCCGAGGACGACGCCGTGCGGGGTGCGCACGCCAACTGTTGTTGAGCCGAGCTGGGTCGTTCGGTTAGATGAGACGAGTTTTGGGTGGATGTGACAGGCGTACTTTTATAGCTTCGATGGCATATTCGACTGTAGAACATTTGATTAGGGCTACAGAGATACTTAATGCATAACTTACCTTGGAACAGTCGTCCCTCAGGCGAGAATGTGTTTACACCACGATCTATGGCACGAGGTCATTTCAAAGCACTCAAACAATAGTACAATACAAACCATATTCTGAACGCGTCAAGAACATTATTTCTAGCAGTTATACGTCCAGTGATCAGTGCAGAAGATGAGAGAAACTTGCGATGACGAGGCCCTGGACGTTTGAATTTTGAGAGAGCTGGACGCGCGTCGCGTCCTAATTGTGAATGTAATCGTGGGAACTTTGTTCCTTACTTTGGGCGACTTGCTCTTGACCATCATCTCGACATAACACAATCTCGAGCTGCATCGCGAACTGCGCACTAAATATCGTCAATTTACTCGCGCCAGCGATACATACAATCAACAATCATTGAAAGACGGCGTATGATTGAAAACCTGAGTCTGAACGCCGGAGTTTGACTTGCATACCTCGCAGCCACTCCATTTTCTTGTTTGTGACGAGCAACGTCCTGAGTCAGGATCGCAGTATCGTCATTTTGACGGAGGTTCGTGTGATGCTCATTCTGCTGATCTTTCATGAGCTCATGATGCTAACTAAACTGTAGAAGTATCTCCATCGGACCACACGTGTTCCGTCTTTCTGTTAACTCCACAACCAGCGGTCTCAGGACACCTTTGTTTCCCTGTGGAACGGCTTCATTTCTATCAGAGGTATGTTCCAGAGCACTCATGGCTGATATTCACAACAATTATGTTGTTCTTTCAGGGATTGTCCAACAGTACCACAATTCCTCATTGCGATTATCTCTGGCGCTCAGTCTTGTTTCCGAACATCACGGTTACGTTTACGATAAACATTTCATTTCTACAAGAGGTGTTGTCTCAACTGTTCAGCACGTGTAAAGGACGAGCTAATCATGGATTCACAGGTGTGCGGAAGTTGCCGAGTGACAATTTAAAGCACCTCGTGGACGTACGAGTCGGCGACGAAGATCGATGCACGACGATTCCAACCATCACCGGTCGCAATCTGCGACCAGCCCACACAACCCCGTGAAGAAACCAATGAGGTCTGCGACGAACCCCGTCCCAACCGCATCGTTCTATGGCACCAATCGATCATCTGAAGCACTTGAGCAGAGAGCTGGCTCATCGCACACGTCCTATGTCCACGTCCCGACAGACAGATATCCTACCGAGACGTGGCGCGAGCCAGAGGCGGTACCAGAAGATGAGCCAATACCCTCTCTCGTGCCATCAACTCTCGTGCCACCAATGGAAGATCACTGGGGTGCTCCTATTGATCCCAACCAAACAGAAGACTGGGGCGCGCACATCCCGAACTTTTCGGAGAGTGAGCCTTGGTCAAATATCTATACTAGCGATCACATATGGCCGCCGAAAGGAGTCCTCATAGACGGACGTGACGAATCACAAGAGAAGAATTGGTGGAATGCCTTGGGTCGTATGACTTGGAAGCGACCCGGATCTGGTATCCTACCTCCTCTCCTTGCGGAGAGACTTCACAATCCTGAACACACGCTCTTCATGGTGAGCGTCACTCCACCCGACATCAACCCCGCCGACTCCGTCCAACCATCTGCGAGCTCTCCGCAACCCACCACACAAGACGTGCTCGAAGCCGTGCCACACCCGCACGCGTATTACTGCCGCAGACATAACGCATGGGCACTGCTTGCGTGGCGGCAGAGCAGTGTCTTCCCGGAGCTAGCATTGTCATGGGAGTTCGCGCATCCGGGTGCGAGGATGCCGAGCCAGGCGAGACGGAGGAAGACGCCGTCGTGTCCCGCGGGGAACAAGACGCACCACTTTCACTTCTATGAGCGGTCGGTGGAGGCGAGCAGTCTGAATCCTGGATTTAACTGGCATGCATGGGAGCAGGCGAAGGATCGGCAGGAGCGAGGGAAGGGTGCACATCGGCGTATGACTCTGACTGGCGATGAGTACGGGATGAAGCTACCCTTGGACGATAACGATGAGAAGCCGTACCTGCTCGACCTATACGTGTGCTGCCAATGCTCAGTCTACGTCGTTGCGTCTCCACCGACATCGCTCATCCCTGGTGTGCTCGACTCGAAATACGTTGAAGAGTTCACGAAGAGCAAAATGGAGAACCCGACAGTCGGCAAGTCACCGCAGGAGTCCGTCGCTGGCGCTTGGGAGACCGTCCTGCGGGTCATCGAGGATAAGCTGTGGAGGGGGAATAATAGATTGCTATCGGTGCAAGGTCGTGTGTTCTCGGCGAAGGTTGGGTGGACGATTGCTTCGTCAGTATATCCTCTCGGTCTGTCTATTTTGGAAAAACCCACATCTAATGGTGCTTTGCAGGCGCAAGATATTCGAATCACTCGGCTTTATGGTCGAATTCCCTTCACACCCGTCCTCGCCAACTGGATCAACACACCCACCCTCCTCACCACCCCCAATACAAACCGCCTCCTCTTCAGCCTCCACAACCACCACTACTGCCAAACCACCTATGCTCCACCCACCATCAACGGATCCGACAACCCAGGAAGGGAGAGACAATATGCAACGCCTCCTACGCGCGTGGGTCGAAATCAGTGCGTGGCTCGTGGACTATCACCGTCGTTTTAGTGAGTAGTTTGATTCTTTCCGTCCTTGGGCGGAGCTGACTTGAATTTTTTTCTTTGTGTTGTTTTGACGTACAGCGAACATATTGAAGGAGAGAGAGACGGTGCCACATAAACTGTGGGTGAAGGCGGAGAGTGCGAGGGAAAGCTATCAAACGGCAATCGGAGCCCATCATCAGCAGTGTACGTTGTTCGCCGATGGATTACATTTGCCATCCTGATTATACTGTTTTCAGTACCCCGTGGTGGATTGCCGGAAATTCTTCACGGACGCGAAGAATTGACCGAGTATTGGACCCAATTGGGCATGACGGCAACTTCATATGATTCCTGTACGTCCTTCCTGCTCACCAAACATGTCTTGATTCCACTGATATCTTTGCAGATTTACTGCAATATGCATACCTCGCACAGTGTCGGTGCGATCCTGGAGGTATCCCAAAGCACCTCACGGCCCTCACAAAGCTCGGCGAGGCCCTACGCTACACGAACGACCCCGGTGTAGCCGGTATCGAAACGCTCATAGTATCCGAACGCTCCCGCGGGCGGTTCACCACATCCGACGAGGCGTCCGCGATCTTCACACTCGGGTTCGGCGCGGAGAATTCTCTGAAGGTGGAGTTCGACGACGACGTGGATGAGGCTTTCATCGTGCACGCGTGGCGCGACGCCGTGAAGCGGACGTGGTCGGAGGGCGAGGCTGGGGCTGTGAGACGCCGGGAGCTGAATGAGGCGTTCCGGATTGTTGGGGAGTCGAGGGGGACCAGGGAGTTGCGGGATTTGTGGGATGAGGATCGGGCGAGTGGGATGACGCCGGAGAAGGCGTATGCTACGTTAGAGGTGCCGCATAATGTGGACGAGGAGATGCTCCTTACGGTGTATGCCATGCGGGTGCGTATCTTTCACTTGTGGCGTATCTCGTTCTCGTGCGTAAGATTGATCATGATGCGTATGTTAGGTGGAGGATCAGCCGTCGCAGCTGAATACAATGAAGGATGCACTGAAGGTTATTGCGGAGCTCACAGGGAGTGAACGCATCCAGAAGTTCTTGGATACTGGGATTGATCGTGCGTTTTCACTTCAGTTCACTCTGATGATTTGCCTTATGCGGATTAAAAGCTGGCGTCATTGTCCATGCGACGCGTCCCGATTGGCCACGAGGACTGAACCAGCTTGGGAACACATGTTACTTGAACTCGTTGCTCCAGGTGTGTGTTCTTTCCTAGGCATCGTTCGACGTTTATCAATGACGTGATTCATAGTATTTCTACACAATACGAGACTTGCGAGAAGCTCTGGCGCCGCTAGTCAGCGCGTCAGACAAATTTGTAGACGACGACAAGCTCAAGGACGATGACCTGAAGAATCATCGTGTAGGAGGACGAATTGTGACTCGTCGGGAGGTTATGCGATCTAGAAAATGTTCGTCCTGACAGACTCCGTACCTTACCATTGACTCATGCCTCTTTTTCTTTGTCTATATTATAGTCGTCAGCCAACTTGCCAACCTTTTTCACCTGATGGAGAACAGCAACCAGCCAGCGGTGACTCCCTCCTTGGAACTCGCGAAGCTCGCTCTTGTGACGTCCAAAGACGAGGAAGAAGACGACCAAGATCGTGGTGGAACGGACTCGTCGCATAGTACGGACGCGACGCTCGTTGACGAGAGCGTCGCTCCTGCCGTCGTACCTGCAGTGTCCTCCCCGAAAGCGAAGTCATCGTCGCCTCCAGCACGATCGCCCTCCTCCGTCCTTGGAAAGCGACCTCGTGGGCCCGTCCGGCGACGAACTGATATGGACATCGACGTTGATGGTACGGAGGATGGTGTGGCCGATGGCCAGGAGCGTGACAAGGATGGCTACGTCATCGTTGAGAAACCGCAGTCTCCGACGCAGGTTTCGTCACCTGTACAAGAAGGCTCGAAGAGAGGAACGCCTAGGTCATCCCCGCCGGCTACTGGGGGTTCCATGGAGGAACGGGATAAGGATGGGGATGGGGATGTGAAAATGTCAGAATCTGACCGTCCGAAACAGCCACCTCCTTTACCTCCACGGCCGAAAACCCAGGCTACAACAAATTCGACGTCGGACATGATGTTTGGTAAGATCCCCCCTTTTTTGGTCAATGCAACCATCCGACAATTATTCAGGGAAACAACATGATGTGGCGGAATGCATGGACAACTGCATGTTCCAAATAGAGACGGCACTATTGCAACTTGGTGAGCTGGCGATGCCAGGCTCCGATACGGTCATAAAGCGGAGCGTGGTGAAAAGGTATGGGTTGTACTCACCATCAGACATGAATACCCATTGAGCGAGCTGCTATAGGTTATTTTACGGCAAGATTCGCCAGCGGCTCAGTCACTTGAACGACGTGGGCAAATCGAAATCTTCAATTCATGAGCGGGAGGACTTTTTCTCGCATTTGCCTGTGAACGTGTCGGAGGAGAGCTTCGATCTTTACGACGGGTTGAGCGGGTACTTCGATGATGTCGTTGAGTTTGAGGGCAAGAGAGCACGTATGGAGGTGACCATCGTCGAGTTGCCGCCAATTTTGCAGATCCAATTGCAGGTCCGTAGTTCCTCCATGTGCGATGTGATCTTGCGGCTCACTCGTGCTATGTTCGCAGAGAGTACAGTTCAACCGAGAGACACTGCAGCCGTATAAGTCTCACGCGTATGTGAAGTTTGGAGAGACGATCAGCATGGATCGATTTTTGTCAGATGCGAACCCGGAGAAGAAGGCTAGATCTGAGGCAATACAAGCTGAACTCAACGCCTGTCGGGATCGGATCCAGATGCTGACTCAGGGCAAGGTAAATTTGTTACTCAAAACACAGATATTCGTCTGCTGACGAATATATGATTTTAGCATGCACCATATACGGACGCACTGGACCATTCTTGGGATTTCTTGTCACACCAACAGGCTCTCGATCTCCCCGAAGTCGACCAGCCTTTCTTAGACGAGCTCAAGCGCGAAGGGGACTTCGTGAAAGAGGAGATCGACGCCAACCGTTCCCGCGCGACGCAGCTGAAAGAGCAACTGGAGGACGTCTGGAGTTCGGAGACTCAAGCCGAGTACGAATTGACTTCGGTGTTCGTTCATCGCGGAGCGTCACCGACATTCGGGCATTACTTTATCTACCAACGGTGGTTGCCTGACTATCCGGATTCGTGGTTTAAGTACAATGACTCCGATGTGACTGTTGTGTCGAAGGAGGAGGTGTTGGCGGATACGACGGGGTCCACGGCTAATCCGTACTTGGTGAGTATTGACTTCGTCGAAGTGCGGGGAGTGGTGTACTGATAATCATATCTCCAGCTTGTATTCTCGCGGAAGGGTAGTGAAGTCATCCACACTGTCCAACGAGTCGACCCAATGGCCGTAGAGAACGCCTCACAATCATAACACGCCATCCCCCATGCAGGGCACTAATGTCTTGAATGGACTAATTTGCATGTAGCTTTTAGAAAGTAAACAAACTATAATGACACCGCTGAATTTCCAAGCTGCATATATCCTACAACAAATATTCGACGTCATTTTATTCCTGCGAAATTTTCATTGTATTTTTCACTCGGCTGCGATTGCTTCAATTACGAATAGCACGTCCTTCGGCAAACGCGCGACTTCGACAAGCGATCGCGCAGCCTTGTGAGCTCCAAAGAATTCGGCGCATATTCCATTGATAGTGGCAAAGTCGTCCATCGACTTGACGAAGATCTGTAAAAGCCACTTCCTGTGCTGAGACCAGAAGTCTCAATTTAAGGGAGATCACGCACGGTCGTCTTTGCGACCTTTCCAACCTCGCTCCCTACGCCTTCCAGCAGGCCTTTCAGATTTGCCAATGCGCGTTTGGTCTGCGCCTCAATCCCGCCTGACACAACGTGATTCGTCTGTGGGTCGATAGGCATACACCCCGAGGTAAATATCAAGTTTCCAATTTTCACGGCCTGAGCATATGGCCCGACGGGTAATGGTGCGCCTGATTCCCGAGAGTGCATATTTGTGAACCTCGAAAAATGCGTGTAATTCAAGTGACGCACGGTCAGTTGAGAGAACCGAAAGCGAGCTGTGCGTTGCCGCCATTGAGTGGTTCGGAAACTTAGTTCTGTAATTCAAGGGAACTGGATTTTAAGTGCACGGCGAGCGGTGACACAGCGGACTTAAGACCATTGTGTGATCACGTAAGCAGTCATTTTGTGCAGAACCATGGAAATTGAGCAGAATTTACATTTATGACAGCAACACGGAGTTGTAAGAGATTTACCACATGAGGCACTATCGAAGATGCACCTCACGGGCCCACCATCTCGTCTCAAACATTCGACGTCAAGATTCTTTCACTCGACAGTAGCGATACATTCAATCTCGAATAGCACGTCCTTCGGCAGACGTGCGACTTCAACGAGTGATCGTGCGGGTTTATGTGCGCCAAAGAATTCAGCATATAATCCATTGACAGTGGCAAAGTCGTCCATCGACTTGACGAAGACCTGTAAGCAGGTATGTTGTAATGTTTAGAAGTCTCGTTGAATGAAAATAACGCACAGTCGTCTTCGCCACCTTTCCAATCGCGCTTCCGGTCCCTTCCACCACGGCTTTCAGATTTGCCAGTGCCTGTTTCGTTTGAGCCTCGATCCCACCTGGCACAATTTGCATCGTCTTTGGGTCAAGCGGGATACATCCCGAGACAAAGATCAAGTTTCCAGCTTTCACGGCTTGAGAATACGGTCCAATGGCCGCTGGTGCGACTGTTTCCCGAGCGTGCACACCTGAGAATGAATCTCAACAAACTGAAGTCATTCAGGTGACGCACGGTCTGTTGAGAGCAGCGAAAGCGAGCTGTGCGTCGTTGCCATTGATACTGAACGTTTTGGAAATTTTGGGTTTGAAATCAAGGCAGCTGGATTTCGGCGCGCGACGAGCGGTCTGAGAGGAAGACGGCGAGTGCAACGAACAATCTGGAGCATCGCATGATCACGTAAGCACCACTTTTGGACTCTTACTTTCGACTCATTCCACGCGCTGCCTTGCAGGTGGGTTTGAATCCTTTGGTAAAGCACAGAAATTGAACACATTTTTGATTTAAGACAAATATATAGAGCTGCATGGTTCTTGGCCTATTGAGGCGTCATCGAACTTGCACACCGTTTGCATCACGACCATTGGCAATGTCCAGACATCCGACGCCACCTTTGTCTCCTCGACCTGTGAAACGTCAAAAGGTCGACCATTTAACTTCTGAAGACTTCAAGAATGGGATAATGCTAGCACCAATGGTGCGGTCTGGCAGCCGTGCGTACGCATTTGCTTAATGCGTCATGACAAGAAGAGCTAACATGTAGAATCCTAGTTCCTACCCGTCTCTTCGCCCTCAAGCACGGAGCATCGCTCGTTTGGTCTCCTGAAATAGTTGACAAGGCTATCCTCCACTCCGAGCGAGTTGTAGATCGTAACGCCATATATTTAATATGCCTCCAGACCGTCGAGCTGACAGGATTCTACAGCGAATACAGGTGTCGTCTCGTACAACGGGAAGTCTGGTCCGATGTTCATGACTCACCCAATCGAGAAACCATACCTCATATACCAAATCGGTTCTGCGAACCCCGATCTCGCCGTGCAAGCTGCAAAGACCATGCAGCAGGACGTCTCAGGCATCGACCTAAACTGCGGATGTCCAAAGCCCTTCTCCACACATGCCGGCATGGGTGCCGCCCTACTCACAAATCCGGACCTCTTATGCTCGATATTGACTGCGTTGCGCGAAGCCATGCCTCCTGAAATCACGGTTACCGCAAAGATCAGACTGCTCCAGTCGCAGGAGGACACATTGAAGCTCGTTGAGCGCATCGTGAACACTGGTGTTGCTGCGATAACTATCCACTGCCGAACTAGAAATATGCGACCTCGTGAACGAGCATTAATAGAGCGGCTTAGAGAGATTGTCCATTTCGTTGAAGGTTTGGGTAAAGGCATTGCGGTCATTGAGAATGGCGATTGCGTTGGTTTGAACGATGTTGTGCGAATGCGAGGCATAACTGGTGAGTCACATCTCGTTGTTGAATCGAAAGTCATTGAAAGCTGCTCTTAGGTGCACATTCATTTATGGTGGCAACGGCGGCTGAGTCAAATCCAACGTGTTTCTCTCGAACTCCCTTGGTTGATCTAGAACAGAGTTTGATCCCGCATTATATTCGTCTGGTTAGTAAATTAGCCACCCATAAACCTCCCAGTTTCTTATTTTGTGTCATATAGGGGAGTTATCTCGGCAATATTTGGCCCAGTACGAAGTTCTGCGCCATGTCATTCAAGGGTTCACACAAGAGTCTCAGCAAGGCGGACCGGAAGGACGTCCGCGACATTCTCTCTCACGCCAAGTCGTACGTCGACGTCGACGGACTCCTAGGAGGAGTGTGGAATGGTGCAGAAGAGATGCAAGCAATCGTCTCGGCCATAGAAGCTCGATCGAGATGGACAGGTCGCGTCCTCGACGACATAATATCTCAACCTGTCGATGATCCCGCCCGATCAGAACCACTCGAGCGGAATGCAGATCAGGAGGAGAAGGTAAATCCTGGGTTGGTGACGCCGCCGGAAAAGAGGGAAAATCCTGAGATGATAACGCTTGCTACGCCGCGACAGCCTCCAAATGAGCGGATGGTACCGATTCCTGCTATGATTTCTGGTAGAGACGCGCCCACTCCGACTCCAACGCCGGGTCCTGGGGGTGTACTTCGCCATGCACCTTAAGCGTTTTCGTAGCTTCTGTTGTAAAAGCGTATCATAATTGGATCTATAGATAGAGTTAGCTTTGCATCCTCGAGATCCTTATCTCGTGATTACCCTGCAGACAGCGCTACGTTTTGAGCGTTAATCAATCTAAAACACATCACAGTTTTGATCGCTTCCCACAATTACCAGCGAACTCCGGGTGGTGGCAAAAATTAGCTCCACCATTGATTCGCAACTGCATATAAGGATGGACGCGTCACCTGAGGACGAGATTCAACCTCTAGGCTACTGTCATGTCTACGCAAACGCATACAGCCGTCGCGACGACCGCCCTCGGTGTCTTGGGGCAAATTCAAGTCCCCACAGAGAAGCCGGGTCCGGGCGAGGTCCTCATTGAGATTCATTATGCATCATTGATGGCGTTCGACGCTTGGCAAGTCGATACCGGATTCTTCGTATTTGGTTACCCACTTGTGTTGGGATATAGCGGGGCCGGGAAAATAGCTGAAGTAGGAGATGGTGTAAATGATCTCGCTGTTGGCGACAGGGTGCGTGTCTCAAGTTTTCGCCAGTTAGTGTGTTAGGTTTATGGAGCTATCGAACTTGAAGGTGTGCGCATTTACATACTCGCCGTCGAAATCGAGCTCGATGCAGGAGTATGCAGTAATTTCTCGTTCTTACGTTGGGAAGGTAAATTTGAACAACCTGTGTTTTTAATTTATTCTGATTAAATTCGACTGTGGCAGATTCCTGACAACCTTCCCTTCGACGGCGCCGCGACGATCTCAGACAACTTCGTCACCGCCTTCTGGACCGTTTTCGGGAACCTCAAGCTGCCAATCCCGAAATCATTCTCGGCGAGCACGCCACCGCCCGACGCCGACACGCCGATCCTCGTATGGGGTGCAGGCTCCTCCGCAGCCCAATATGCTGTCCAACTGCTCAAGTTGGCCGGATATACACGGATTATCGTGACGGCATCTCCAAAACACCACGCATACCTACGCACTCTCGGCGCAGCGCATACATTTGACTATAACAGCGCGGATGTCGTGAAAGAAATCCGTGAGGCGGCAGGAGGGCATGTGGCCATTGCGTTCAACCCAATCGCGTCTGAGACGAGCTGCGCGGCTGTTGCACAAGTCCTTGGTTCCGGTTCAAAGTTAGCTATTTTGTTGCCTGTGAAAGAGGGATCTGCGGTTACTGGTCCGAAAGGATCCAAGATGCACATGGAGATTCCGCAGAACATCAAAGATATTTGCAAGGGTGTGGAGATTTTCGGCATCGAGACTGGAGAATACTATAAGGTAAGATCATGTGGTATTCTGAAGATTTTGGATGTGGCTTGATGCCGTCAACGCTACAGAATGCAGAACTTCGCGACAATTTGATGCCAAAGATTCTTCCTCGGCTATTGGCATCTGGGGCGATCCAGCCAAATAAGCTTCGTCTGCTAAACAAGGGGACATTCAAAGACCGCGTCGAAGAGGGTTTGGACATGCTAAGAAATAACAAAGTTAGTGGAGAGAAAGTCGTTGTACAGGTCAGATGAGAATAAAGGAAAGAAGATTACTGGAATTTGACAATGTATCCTGTTACTATAGTATTGCATACAAAAGTAGTGGCCGACCGAAGACATGGTATTTCCACCTCCAACAGCAGGAGACGTGCCAGCGAAGGCTTGGTGAACAGCAGTGCAGCAACGATCAGGCAGATCCATTGCGTAGTCCATTGCATATTTTGGCAAACGTTGTGGCGCAGGTTAACGGCGGTGCTGATGCGCTGGTGGCTTGAGATAGTCAAAAATAAGGCTGATGCCCAGGTTTCTGCCAAGGAAACAAGGTCAGTCATAGATATCCAATGACCAAACACGTTTATGACGCATCATCCAGCGCCATGCCTAACCTCAGATAGCATCGCTCCATGCTTTGCCAGGCCCACGAAAATTCTAACCTTGCTCCTTCTTTTCATTATTCTCCGCCTCATCAATTTTACCCTTCCCCTCCGCCCGCGTGCCCTCTAATCCAGCAAGCAACGCCTCCAAATCTTCCAACAACCCATCCAGCCTATCCTCCACACCTCTCGCAAGCCCATCAGCCGTCTCCAATCCCTTCAACAACTCTTCCAAATCCTTGTCTGCATTCTCCTCTGATATGTTGGCGATGGCGAGAAGAGATGTTAGTCTGGATATGTCCGTTTCTACCGAAGGTGATTAGGTGACGGTGGAGAGATTGAGTTTGGTTGGGATGAATGTTTACCGCACGACGAGGGTTCTGACTCCTGCGCAACTTCAGCAGCTTTCCATTTGGGCTCTGTCTTCGATGGAGTAGGTGCCGCCATCGCAACACTGCAACTTGAAGGTTTGGCGAACAAAGCAGATAGTTGTCACAAAACACGTGATTATTGTCACGTTTATAATTCATTCACGACTTCGAGGGTGCCAAGATACCACCCACCACTGGACTCACGCTGGTAAGTTATGTTGTTAACATGATGCGTATCCTTTCTTTAACAAAAAAATTGGCGACGTACATTAGGTTTCAGTGAAAGTTGATGGACCCGCTCGTGCAAAATAGGATCAGAGTGATCAACCATGCGATAGCGATTCTATCGTGCACCGTGACGGATATTGGCTGTCATTTGTTCGGTGGTCAACTACCGAATGGTGACTCGTGAGTAGAACTAGCACTGTCCGAGTCTTCCACATCTGAATGATGCGCAAGTGCCGATCCTGATTCCGAAGCTCGACTCCAAATTCTCTATTCGACCTTGCGTGAGCTGAAATCCGCGCGGGACGCAATACGACCACTTCTTGAAATCATCGAGAACAGAGTCGAGTTATTTCAGAAGGAATGCAATCCATCGACGCTAAAACTTCGATTTTCGAACCTCCCGGATGATATTTTGCAGAGGATATTTGAAGTTGGATCTACTCTCGATAAGTATGGCGGCAGATTTTCCGTGCTGGTCTCTCACGTCTGTCGGCGCTTCAGAGATGTTGCCTTCAGGACTCCCCGCATATGGGCCTTCATTCATGACAGCCAACCTCTTGACCAAATTTCCACGTTCTTACGCCGTTCTAAAGCTGTCGATATCTGCGTCTTAGTTGGATATCGAGGTCCTAGACGCCGAACAGATATAGAGCCGTTCATGAATATTGTCACTCAACATAGTGATCGTTGGTTCGCGTTCGGATGCCATGTTGGCGACGGCGAGGATGAAGACATGCAAAGATCTTTAGCGTGTCTTGAACTTATCTTACCGAATCTTACCATCCTGGCACATTCTCAGGAATTGTTCGAAGAGCCTCCCGGACTAGGACTGTTTTCGAGCTGGGTTATGCCACGTTTATCCGAATTCCACGGTTCAGACATTACCCTCCAGCCGTCAATGCTTGGAGAAAATGTGACGTCCTGTGAGCTGGATTTCGATGGAAGCAAAGATGATGATGATTATCGCACTTGGAATTTCACCCATGTGCTCCACGCATTGAAGACCGCTTGCGCTTTAAGCGAACTTATATTTCGATGACCTTCGGAATGAAAACATTGTCTCAGAGATGCCTGTTACGGCGATTCCTAGCGTTGAAACACTCCATATTTCTTTCCTGCGCTGCAATACCTCCAAACTCATTCAACCCTTGATGTTGGCTTTGCGAACGCCAAATTTATCTCATCTATTGGTCGAACTGGCATTGCGGACCGACCATCCCGAGGATCCCAATGTGCTTTTAGAGGCAGTCCTTCCTGGCGAGAAACCTTATCCCAAAATTTCAAGCTTTGACTTGACTGTCATCGACTCCGACCTGATTCACCCGACTCTGCCAGTTTTTCTAGCCAAGAAGTTACCCTCTTTAGTCAACCTTTCCCTCACTGGCGTTGCATTTTATTTCTATGAGACACAAAGATTATCCGGTCTCATGGACTAACATCAGACTCAATTTATGCGACCAGCTATCGGATCGCCACATTGATACTATCATCAATTCCGTGCAGCAGAGCGGCAAGTGGGATGATTTCCAGACGCTCAAAATCAGCAATTGCCGTGGCATATCTCTTCCGTATTTGAAGAAATTGAAGTCACGCATCCGGGACAAACTGGAATACGAACTGGAGTACAAATTATGAGAGGTCAGTTCGATTTTTTGTCTTTCACTTTTGCGCTCGCTGCTCATGATGGATTATTTAGGAAGTGGCAATTGTTCCTCGCTCCACCCACTACATAATATTCGGCCTCTCTCACAGTACAAATGGACGGTTGCCAGCCGCAGTTATCCCACTAAATGAACAGTTGGTGGACGCTCTGCATGCCTCGCATAATTGCTGCGCACCACGAAAAATCTTTCCTGCATGGCTTACGTGTCAAGTCTATAGCCAGTTGAGCATTAGCAACTTGGGATACTAGTACATTCATATAAAACTGAGACGGTATCGCACCGTCGGAACAAAGCGTTTTGACCGGGCTCCGTCCCTACAGTAGATTAGCCGCTCCGCCCGCCCATCCGCCATTACTATCGAAACAACACGTCCGAGGATACCCTTATTTTCCGCTCAGACTCTCGTACATTTTTCGAAAGAAAGGGTAAGGGGGTCTTGTTGTAAATGTGGATGATACATTGCGGTATATGTTTGTTTGAATCACAGTATCAGTACAAAAGAACGCGAAAGCAAAAGGAATGTCCAATGGGTAACGCAATTTCTGAATGTGTGAACTTGTATGGTGTGTGTGAAGTGAGAGAAGTGTAATGAATTAAGAAGATAAAAACAATACATTGCAATGCAGACTGCGCCGGTTCAGCCAGATTTGGGTTAGAAAAACAGAAGCGTTGACACCGCCACCCCAAAGTCTATTGCATAATTCTTCTCATGTGATGAAGGCGATGGTTACCGCCGACCACCGATGGATGGTGGTGGGGTAGAGGTGACCGAGTATGAGTTGGTGAGGAAGAGCTGAAGGATGGGTTGCGGTGGTGAAGTGTATACAAAGCAGGGTTGAAAAGGTGGACGGGTCGTTAGGAAGTCCGCGAAGTCTCGATGTCGACAGCGACCGTATTTCTCTCCTCAGTAGTAGGTCGAACGACCGGCGGAGTCTACGACTCCAGCGCTTCAAATCGTTTCAAACACGAATTTTCCCGGTAATCTAAACATAAAGAATAATTCAAATCGGATGAACAATAAAAGACAGACATAAGCAAAGCTTACCAAAGTTATCATTCGGATCACACCAGCACTTCCCTTGGACATGCTGCGCACCCTGCGGACATCGCTGGAACACATCATGCCTGTATCCGATGTCGCGGAAGAAGTGAAGTTGGCTGGAGTTCGCAAATAGGGCCGCAGCAATGCTATGAACGGGAGCGTCTCCCCATCGCTATGTCATCGCACGAGAACAACCATAAAGGGATGCGGATGAGAATGTGACGAGATTCCGCATAGACGGAAGGAGAGAAGCAGGTCATTGGTCAGCGATGAAGGGTTAAAGTGGCAATGGAGTTCAACTGCGGACCTCATAGTAGAACCCTCCTGTAGCTTCTAGATGGTCAAAGAACTTCGTATACGCTTCGCCTCGCCAGAAATCCATATCCGCGATCTCGAAGTTGCTCCAGACTGGGAAACAAAGCAAATAAGTTTTATGATCGTCAAATCATTTATGTTATAAGATTGAGATGAGATGGGGAGGATATAAATCGAAGAGAATTCGAAGCGCGAGAATGGGAGAATTGGACGTACAGTGACACATATTGTATGATTCACCGCCGTCATCGGAGAGGAACGATAAGGAATTGTTCGGTGCGACGTAGTGCGGATTTGCTTTCACGAAATCTACATCGAACGTGTTAACGCATGAAACTCCGGGAAATCAATCTTAGATTGCACAGACCTTTGACTGTCTCCCACAACGACGGTATCGTAGCGCCCCACTCATACAAAGAAATCGTCCATCCTAGCACATTGCATCATAATGGCGCAAATCAGCAAACTTGAAAAGGCCACTTTGCACCTGCCGCATTGCATGCTAATTTTGCTCACCATAAACTTTGCCTTGATCTTGCATCATCAAGAACGGGTCGTAGTCGACATTGCAGAAATATTTGACATCAGGTCTGTTTATGCCGAACAAAGCATGAAATGTCAATAACAGACCATGGCATTGTCGGTAGAGGGGAGGATGGGGAAAGGAGACGCACTCCACTCGCCAGTAGTATTTGTATTGTTGGAGAAGCTTGTGTCGGAAGAAAAACTGTGGGGATGATGTTAGTCCATTTATGTGGCGATGATTGTCGTTGAAAGGAGGACGTACCCCGGAGTTAAACCTGCACATATTTCGATAACTGCGATGGGGTTAGTGGTGAAAGACGCCAAAGGTTCCGGGGTAATCAGACTCACGATACACTCCCTGAGTAGCGGTCAGATTTGGCGATACAAAATAATTGTGGGCGGCGTACCTCCATAGATAACGTTCTGAAGTACCAAGCTCCAACGTCCACTAGATGCTTTTTCTTCGTCTATCCAGTCCGGCTGGTTCCAATGTTCTGACGGAATCACCCCATAACTGACATTTCCATTCGTAAGTTGGCTTGTCCGTCTGCGGCCCGCCCAGTCAACATAATGGTCCTTGGGGGGTAATGACAGAACTGAAGAAACACACCTAATGAATTCTTCTGAGAATGGCTCGTCGTTCAGGAATACCCAGGGATAATTGTACACATTATTGAATCGGTCCTCGATTTGTTGTATACTGCTGCATGCCTCGTTGACTTCTTTATTACGCGCGAGCATGACCATTGTGGCATTCGCACGGCGTGGTGGCGCGAGGCCGGGGGGTATACTTCCCGGGTCGGTCTCCATCGACTCTGAGAGCATGTCAAGCAACTCTTGCACACTAGGTCTCTCAACTCCATTCTTCCATCGCGACGTGATCGATGACGTCAATCGTGTTGTCCCTTGCGCGTAATCATACTGCGTTAAGGTGAATAGCAGGTGTAGTGAGATCTGGAGCGAAATGAAAACACGCGTCAGTGTTGCATATCTCCACCGCGGTCAGAAAGTCAACGTACGACAAGAAACCCGAGGAGGAACAAGAGCCTCAGAGGGAAATTGCTGAATTTCCTGAAAGTAGGAAGACCAGGTAGGGGTGTTCCCATTGTCGAGGAGGGAGGCAGGGAGCAAAAGCAAAGGGCGGAGATATCAGCAGGAAAGTTTGAGCCACACCATTAGCATCCGCCGGCTTATATCTTTGGAGCGATGATGAAAGCGTCCCAAAAATAGCTCATAGGGCTAGTTTACGTGCCTAAAGTTGCAACGCAGCAGATAACGCCGTTTCATCCCCTTGCCGAACTTGAATTCGCGGAAACGAGGGAACAAGCAAACCACGCCTTAAGATTTCGCGGTTGCCAAGCTAAAGCCGAAGTTGGCCGAGTGAACGGTTCCCTTCAAGTTTGCTGATCGCGCTGCAACAATCTTATTGCGATTACTTCACAATTGGGGCCATCCGGTGATGGTGTGGGTTGTCTCCAGCCATCATGCATCATGAGTTTGATTCGGGGTTGGAGATGGATTGTTAGACGCCACAATTCGAAGGTTAGCTGTTCGCTGCGCATCCGCGTGACCGCATGGCGTGACATTGGAAACCCAAATCTGGATGCCGAACGCACCTAAGGTTTTGCCCTTGACACAAAACAAATTCGCGAAGGCTCAAAATCTCCGTCGAAGCAGCGCACCAATCGAACTAATCACAGCTATTGTGTGGCTACTGTATCAGATCCTCAACCAAACGCTGCGCCGAACGTTCAGCTCTTGGCTACCTTATCGCCACAGCCGCGGCAAGAAATTGGGCTCACACCTACGGGAAATTCACGCTGGCCAAGCTGATCAAATCATATCAAGTCATCCTTGGCCTTATAACTATTTTTATCCTCTATTCTTAGTTTTCTCAGACGATGATCGCTGTCCTAGGCATATTTTTAAAGCAGCTATTTACTGGTGCGTCCACTGGCCGTATACTCCATCCTTTCCTCTGAGATACTCATCGTCTGGAAGCGTCATGAGGCAAGTGACCATTGTGGCCAACAAGCACCCATGGATATTCTTGAACAACCAGTGCCTTTAACGCTGTCCCATAGTCCCACCAAAAACTCGCTTGGCACTGGTCCCACCAATTTCGACGAGGGAAAATGTCAACAAAATGTACCGCCATCTCCTTTCCTTGCTCGACGGACCAATCGCCTACCGTCTAGACACGTAGTAAGTTCCGACAACAATCCTTCCATATTTCCCACTAATAAGAAAATCATCGGCATAGGCAATTCGAACACGTGTGACAACTTCATTCATATTGCCAAGTGCGAGCTCACGCCGCCCGCAAAATCCAGTCTAGGCCGTTCTCTTTTCTTCAGAATGGCTATTTTTGTTCCAATTGCGAAAAGATTTTTTGCTTCCGTACAACTTCATGCTTATAAAAATAAACGATGATCGTCTTGGTTGACGTTCAGTGAGATTGCTTCGAAGTAACTGGACTTCACCTGAAGAGCGGTACTGCACCGTCCCCCTCGCCGTCATGATCGGTGAAATATTTGTGACTGAATTATGTGAACTTTACATGTCCTGCAAACGTCCAGCGGACCTGGCTTGTCGATCTAGGGCTTCACGGACGTGAAGGCATCTAGCAGCTGAGCGACGTTCGACATTCCTGTAGCATTTTATTTAGAATGATAAGCCTCCCCTTGGTGTGGTCGCACTCGTTGATTCACCACCATCGGAGCTCACCGGAAACAGGGAGTGGCTAGCAAAGTGGTGCCATCGGGGAGGGTTTCGTCCCGCTGACCCCCATAGAACCAACTTCGGGTTCAACAAAGTTTTAGGATATCAACGTTCAGTAGGTCTACACGTGTAGTTGGTCAGAAGGATATGATGGTGTCGCACAATCGTACCGTCTCTTGACAAGGTCAAAGCTGCACGTATCCCGTATTCTGAAATTGACGAATGGCAAATGGCAATGATGAGCGCTGGAGTTTCAACAATATAAATGTCGAAGATCTACCAGTCCATCTCTTTCCGTGATCGATGATCATCTGCCATGATGGCGGCCCCGTAACGACCATGCCTCCAGGTGGACTACTTAGCACCCCCGTAGCACTACAACAAAACCCACCAACGCAGCCTTTGAAAATGATGGCTTCGCTCGCGAAGCCGTATCCTGTCGAGGCTGCGGCTGTGAAAGATGAGACCGATCCAAAGCATGTTGTGTAACCCGACTCTGCTGGAGCGTGTTGACGAACACCAGTGCCTTGTAAAGTCGGGAACTTGTTAGAGCTTCATGTTTTACGCGGTGCGCCGTCATTTGTTCCCCGAATACGACCGTCTTTTGTGAATTTTTTTCAAAAAGTGTATATTGTAGTGGATGCTATCGATACATTCTACGGCGTATACAGTTGGCGTCGATGGTGCGTACGTGATGGCATACGGTAGGTCAAAACCCACGACGACAATCTAGAGATGGAGTCAGCGTCAAAGGTCTATTGCAATAACGACAGAAAAAGCGTCTCAGAACAAAGAATGTCGTCAAGCTCGTCTCGAAAGAGAGGAGTCGTACTCATTATAAATCAGATTTTGTAGAATCATCGACAGGAGACTGAAAGCTCAAAGCAAGAAGAGAAGACTCACCAGAAGATACTTCAGCATGGACCCAAACAGAGAAGGATGTCCCAGGTATAAGTCGACATGCCGCGATGTGGTTCATTTTCATGATCACGACATTTCCTAAGCCTGTGTTTGATCTAGAAGGCTCAAAGACTCTAGGAGTCCCTGGCACTGTCTCAACGGTTGAGGCGTCAACATCGAACAGCGTGGCATGCCCTCATGGTTGGAAGGAAAAAGTTACGCGAGTTGACTGCCTTTTATATCACGGTCGGTGATAGTGTCTGTAAACGGCCGCTAAAATCCGAACTAAATTTTGGCCTTTTGACCATGTTCAAGTCGTACGCGGTTGCTGGTATGTGTAGATCATATCAACAACTTATTCAAACTAATCTAAACATTCCTTTGAAGTCTCTCGGAGTGCTGTCGCGTCGACGTCTGCATTATCAGGATGCAGCTGGTTGCACACATCCACCGTTGCCAAAGCAGCCGTGAAACAGCACCGCGACATCCGCACCATTCGACGTGAAAACGCACAGCGCAAAGCTGAAAAGATTGCTCTTCGGGAAAAGAACAAACCCCACGTCGCTCTCGGACACCGACCAGACGATGAAGATAAATGGCTGAACTGCGATCTCCGCAAAGTCATTTTAACACAACAAGAAATCGACACCGCTGCTCAGGAACAAATTATCAAGGAGAACGGAACTATTGGACTTCCTAAGCACCTCTCGTTCGGCGTTGACGGAGGTGGCGTTGAGGATGTGCGCAAGGCGAATGTCGATTTTTTCTTCGATGACCTCCCCGGGGTTTCTGCCTTACGGACAATGGAAGCATCAGCACACTACACGTATTATTGGAGATCCCAGTACAAGGAGCGCGAGACAGCGGAACTACGCAAGGCTGATATGTTCGCTCGAGCTATCGACTTGCGAAACGCAAACGCTGATGGCATTGCGTTCGAGAACCGACGGCGCGTGATCTCCGCGTTTTCTGAGCCAAGTCACAATCCATATGACCCCGGGCGAGCAGAAGTTCAGGGTGAGTGCTGACTCTACGTCAGCACCTATATTTTCCTTACGATTTCCGATAGTTGCATTATTGACTATGAGGATCCGAGGAGTCTGGGACCACCTGGTTCGATGCAAGAAGGACATCTTCAGCCGGCGGTCCCTGCGGAGACTCGTGCATCAGCGCGCGAAAATGTTGAAGTACGTCAAGAAGATTGATCGGACGAGATACGATGCCATTTTAGAGCGATGTGGGTTGGAGCGAGAAGCAGTTGAGGGTGAGCTGGTTGTCTGATCCTATAGATTTGGAGCTTCACCCAAAGTTCGAATGCATACAAGAGGAAACGATACTGTCTTCGAGTGATCAGTCATATAACTTTGTGCATTTACTTCATACATTTCACATAACTCATCGGGACACGTCCAATTACAAAAAGAAAGATAAAAGTCATGAATGTTACACTCATAATTTGATACTCCAAGCATAGTCCATATCAAAAGCGCAATTCGTCGTTGGCGGAAGCAACCGAGGCGTCGTGAGCGCTGCCATCATAGGAATCCATCCCGTCCTCCGAGTCGTTCTCCGCAAAGGTGTAGCGACGAGATCTATAAGCACTTTCGTCATTGCCGACTTGAACTTCATTCTCCATCACCGCCAGTGGTTTCGCTTTCTCTTCAATGAGTTTGATATCATATGCGTCTGCCAACAGGCACTCATCAGAGCTTGCACAACCAGATAGGAGGGAAAACAGGTGCTCACCTTCAGAACGAAGAAACGCGAAGTCTACTACGTAGAGCATGGAATCATGAGGCGTCGAAACGCACATCCGACCCACGCTCTCATCCCAAGCCATACCAGCAACACCATTCCTCATGACGTTCGAGAACTGGGGATGCATATCAATGATCTTCGCTCCTTTCGGGCTCCTTTTCATCCTCGGGTATGGCCATATCTCTTCGTCATCCCCAGTCAACATCTTTGCGACCTCCTGCTCCTCCGTTGGTAGAACTGGCGCTGCGTCTGATTCGTGTTGGAGGTATAGCGCCTCTTCCTCCTCGTCGAATCTTCCCAACCGCGTGAAAGACTCGCCCCTTTCGGCGATGTGGTAGGCCCAAAGGTCAGAGACGGGCGGTGCGATCGACACCGAGTCCTTAGGCACCAACTGAAAAAGCGCTCGATAGGCACCAGGTAGCACGCGTAGCCTGTTGTCCTTATCATGGGAACGGACACGGACAGTATTTTGTTGCAAACCTGCCTCAAGCGTGTAGTAGTACCACTTCTGCGGCTCCGCGACGGCTTTCATCTTCCCCTTTTTAATGTTCTGCGCAATACCGGGAGTGGCGGGCGGAGAAGCAGGGATTTCGACGAGCTTAGCCCACATGCAGTATACTTGGACACCCCTTTCCCTGCAGAAGTACACGGTGATAGGTGGAGGGAGGCGACCTTTGCTGAGCATTGGCCAGATGCTTTCATCGCCCTCTGGAGCTGGAAGGAGGTCAGACATCTGAATGTTCGTGACGCCTTCGAGACTAATGATGCGACTCTCGTTCGCCGTAACACGCTTTTCGGTGCCAAACGGAGGGATGTCATACAGCTCAAGTAGATGGACATCATTGGCCATCGTAGGTGTCATCGTGACAGTTCGAATGACGAATATCTGGCGTTGGAGTGGGAGAAGCCGGAGGTTCCAAATTTGACAGTCCTAACGAAGCATGAGTCAGTACCTTGCATAAGAGGAGGCTAGGTGTCAACTCACATAATTGGGATAGGCCTGCGGATGAGGACATTGGATGACAGTGCGAACGTTGGTGGATAGGTTTTCCAAGACGATGGTATCCGGACGCTTGACAACAGCGACGTACGCCGCACCGTCGATTTCCTCCAAAGTCAATGCGCCTAATTGCCTACCCGTTCGAATGCTGGAAACTTTCTTGATCGCGTCGCGCTGAGCGCGAGCCACATGTTCGAACTCTTTCGTGCCAGGTTTATAGCGCCTGTCTGTGAGGATATCGAGGGAATTGAGTGTGATATGCAACGTGGTACAGTCATATTTGAGTGGCATGTACGGATCTTCGGGTTCCGCTGGTCCGCCAGCTTGTAACGATTCGGGTCTGCAATAACGAGACATGTAAGCCTGTGGATCACTGTGATATTGTACTTACATGTCCCTAGTATCGGTGTTCGACTTATGCCTCTTCCTAAGAAATGAGATGGTTATCCCTTTCTCTCCACTTACCGTCATATACTTAGCCTGTAAATGATACGCCTTGAACTCGGTATACCGGATGACGAGTGGCACCGGTCCATCGCACGATGGATGTTCCATAGCCCATACCATAACGGCGTATTGACCTGCACCATCTACCACAGACGCAACCATGTAATGACTGCCTGGGAGGAGAACCATAGAAAGCAAGTGCTGGTACGTCGCATAGGGCATGATGTAGTACGGCTGAGGGCATTTTTCTCCTAACCAGTTGTTGTCGAAAGTAATCGCGCGAGTAACCAGCCGTTCGATATCAAGCGCACAGAGACCGTGACGGTCATACTTTGCTGTTGGTGGCAATGCGGGAAGCGGGAAAGGCATTCGGGGAAGTTGTGGCAAGAAGCGTTTCCATACCGCAGGTTGTTTGGTTAACAGATGTAAGTTCCAATTCACCTATGCATTGCATATCAGGGAGGTATAGATGTGTTGTAGAAAACATCGACTACTCACTCTGCGCAAAGCGCCGATGTCCTTCATGTTGAGCCGCGACATTATTTCATCAACAATAATATCCGCAGGTAAAAGATCGAGCGCCAGTTTTCGTCTGCCACCAAAGAACCGTTTCCAAAGACCACCACCATTGGCAACTGTAAGTTGATTTTGCTGACTGGTTTGGCCGAAGTTGAAGTTGAATGTGACTATCTGGCGGGACATTGTGATGGGGAGCAGAAGAAAAAGTCTGGCATTCTACGCTTTAATTACACTGCCCTCCTCGTCCTAAACGACGTTGTGTTCGAGAGCCACACGACAACCGTTGCTTGCATCAGACAAGAACGTGAATTCAACAAGGATTTGTTGTGCCCATTAGCAGCGAGAACGAGCGTCTTGACAAGGGTTGCCATATTGGGATGATACGCAACTTCCTCCCATTCACCGTGCTCTCACCAGCTCCATAAGCGAAGAGGTTATTGACGGAGAGTGAACGATTTGAAAGCAGATGATAAAATGAAAGACGCTTGGGACAAACGAGGAGAATCATAGTCTTGGTGGCAAATGAACGTGACGGTTGCGGCAAACAGAAGCCCCATCAAATCGTTGATGAGTGAATAGTTTGAGACAGCGAAAGGACTTTTCTTCAGAGCAAACATAGTGGGTGCCAAAGCTCGTACCCAAACAGAACGATATCGTATTTATGGGTAGGCGGACAATAGGCTGGTGTTCAAGTTTACTTTTTGTCTGCCACATTTGGGTGATAATGGTTGCTTAGTCATCCATCACCTTGTCAACCATCGACCACTTCACAACAACAAGATTCAATTCATCTGTCTACGACTCGCAGCGACAGTGACACCTTTGAGAGCGATTTGAACATCGCGTTTATACTTCTCAAACTCGTCCATTCCGATTTTATCCATCAAAACAGGCAATCTGGCGACATAACCTCTCAACGAATCCGCATCTCCCGACTGATGAAAAGAAGAACTTGGAGCTAGTATTTTCTGCAATGAGATGGCTTCCTTCCGAACGCGACTTGACAAACAAAATTATTCTTAATTGATCCTCCACGAATAAAATAAAGCCACCCACTTCATTGTTGTCAAAATCTCCTGAGTCTCTTCGTAGACTTGATGATCCGTCGAACATTTCAATTTTGCTTCTTCTTTAATCACCTGGGCTTTCCTCTGGATGGCTTCGATGCAAACAAGGGCATGCGGGAGAGGTCCGAGAAAGAGTTTCTTGTAGAGTTTATTCGAACCTCCCGCAGACTCAACGGTCTTTCGACATGCCCTGTAGTAGGCAATGGGCGAGTCGAAAACTGCATTTCGTGCATCGCCGTCCTCTGGCTGTCTCCACTTCAGTATTGTGCGTCGATAGACATCTTGGATAATCCGCGCAGCATTGTGTTCTGCTTCTGTCGGATCTGGTCGGCTATTTATAGGCACGTTATCCTCCCAGGTATCGCGGGCCCCATCGCGATTCTCTGATGCATCCTCAGCGTGTTCAATCTCCTGGTCTTCGTCACTGTCATAAATTGAGGCTTCCTCGACAGAAGCCATCTCAGCTTGCGTTACCGACGTGTCCGAAGAAGTCTGCGACGATTGCGGCTCAGGAACATGTCCAAATTCCTCATCGAATCCCAGTTGTTTCGGAATGTCGGACATCTCCTTGTAAACAACTAGTGTTGTTCCGGGGTATGCTAGGAATGGACCACGCATGGATCGTGCTTCCATCAGATGAATCATGCCATCCAGCGGAACGCCAGATGCTGCATGACGAACCGCAGCTGCTAGGTCACTCCAACGGCGTGCACGAACATAGCTACCTCGAATGTCAGCGCCGGTGCGAATCAATGATGTACGACCACCTACTCGCAATACAAAGGAACATAGTTAATCCTTGGAAGCGAAGTGATCGCAAGCCAGATCTCCTGTCGCAATTCGTAATTGTTAACATTGTATCCAACTAGAAACATTTAAGCAAACAAAAGCATCCTGACTATCCGTGAATCTTACTGAGGCATAGCGCCGTGCAACTAAAATCGGTTACGTCGAGCTTCAGTACCCGCCATGTATGTCTTACAGACAAATCACTCACATGCGCGTGAGGAACAGCCACTTGAACGGCGGATATATGGGCATCTTCCCCCGAAAGTGCATAAAGTCTGCAACCTTGTTCGTCAGCCGATCATGTTCATTGCTAGAAATGCGTACCACGTTCTGATTGCCACGCGAAGTCTCGCATAAGTTCCATCAACTTGGTTGATAATCTCCGCACATGGCCGATATTACATCGCATAACATTGATAGACTTCAAAAGACGTCGCAACCATGACCTCGGCAGCATCAAATTGTGTAGCGAGCCATGGAATCTTTTCCGTGCGAATGCCACAGAACCACATATTCGTTCAATCAGATGTATGAAGGTGTTCGCATCCATCTGTATCTCAGGACGTTTTTCGATAACATGCCTTTTTGACTTCATGAAAACGAGGGAAGATTGGTGGAATGGTAGGCTCACCCTAGGAATGATATGCCACGAACGAGCCCGTACTCCGACCCACTGAAGAAGGACAAAAGGTCGTGAACAATGTAGAAGCCTCTTTCAGACATGAGCAGAACAGGTGGAAATTCTATGTTGTTGCAAGGGGTACTCCAGATATAGTCTGAATGTTGATCGTCTAAGTCAAACGCAAGCATCGATGCCTGGGTAAATGACGTCAAAAATCCACGGTAAGCTGTTTTCAGGCTGTATATGTCGTCCTTGAGAAGTTCCTTTGCGTAACACAGAGCCTCTCCTTCCCCAATGTCAAACTGACGCTGAAGTTGTGATGACGATCCAAGCCCAAAGTAGATTGGGTTTACAGCGTCGAATAATCGGGAGAGAAGAAACCTGGAAGAGCGGTTAAAAGGGGTACTCAAAATACCCGCCTTAGCATGTCGAAATACCTTCTTTGTCGCAATTGATCATTGCGCTCTAATGTGGAGTCTAATGTTTGGAAAATCGAAACTTGCAAGAGGTATACACGGAGGCGTTTATTATACCAGCCTTCCGTCAGCCCTGACTTGGTAAGATGATCCCTGGCACAATGCTCATGTCCGCAGTGGTCATAGATCAAATGGTGGAAACAAGGATCAGAGAACCGTGTTTTAAGCCAGGCTTCAGACTCGGCCAGAACACGATTACATAGGCGATCCAACAGAATATTCTTGATGGCAGTGCTGATATGAGACCCCTGAACTATGATTCTTTCGGAAAAGGGATCATCGAATATGAAACCTTGGTTTGTGAGGAATTCACGAATGTGAGATCTCGCCCAAAGCTTTACGTCACTGCAATCGGTAGCACCCATTCCCAGTAATTTCTGTATGCGAATGTCCGATTGAGGCTGTTGGACAAAGGCCAGTTCGCGAAGACTTTGAGCATATGCGAGAAAAGTCTCCAAGATTCTTGGCAGGTCTTCGCTGGAAGCATCTTTGATAAACGATGTATCGTCGAAAACCCGGTCCAGCGCTAAAACTAACAGATGTGCATGCCGCCGATGCGCTTGCAAGCTATGGCGCTGCCGTATCAAAGATTGAATATCATTCGACGCAATAGCCACAAGGACGGACAACTGAATTGACGAGATTAGTCACGGACTCATTATTGCAACAGTACATGCAATACCTCAGTACGGTCCATTTCAGCCATTGCCACCTTGTCCAGTTGTTGAGCAACCTCGACGAATGCGTGCTGCGTTTTATCTTGATGTAAAGGAACGGACATTAGGGGAACCAATTGCCACAACCCCTTCAACACCAAATGAGCCATTTTTTTGCCAAATACTGCCTTGTCCTCAAGGTGAATCTGTTGCATGATATCCAAGGCCTTTAAGTATTGCCCCTCCCCCAAGTGTGCTTCGGCAGCATCCACAAACCGACCATCAGATTTGAGCACCTCGGTTCGTGCGTCATCCAATTCATTCTCTTCGGCGAACTCTAGTTCGTCCTCAACGGTCTTAAAGAGTGACTTTGCTTTCCTGAGCGGAATTACAAATTTATCCGTCAGAATTTAATGTGAATCTCACCCCAGCTCTTTCCGGTGAAGGTAATGAAAACGTGCCACATTGAGCAGCTTGTCTGCAATTTCAGCGTCCACTTCGTCGGTGTGGTCCCTGATGACTTTGACCACATCATCAAACAAACCGGCGTCCCTATATTGTTGCGCTGATAATGTAAACTCTTTGGCTTGGAGGTATGCAGACGCTGCTGAACCGTGATGACCTCCCTTTGCAAAGCATTCTCCGGCGAGGCAAAAGTGCTCGAGTGACTCCTGAGACTGCGGCATTTGGGCACATTCAAGAAACGCGCGGCCAGCAGTGATAAAATCATTACGCGCATCGAAACCATCATCGAAGGTCATGTTTGCCTTGTCACGCAAGTGATATGCCTTAGCCACAGCAGTTTCGAGAGGAAGTTTAGCGTTTCTGAAGCATTGCATAGCTGCTGCAAATTTCCTCAAATTAAAATACTCCCATCCTTGGTCTTGCCAATCTTGTTGCGTACTGTCATCCACTGGAATAAACGAACACAGTCTCAGAGTCTGCCCATAGAAAATTTCGTGAAGGAGCGAGAACCTGCAATATGTGGAACTTCCATCCCTGGTTTGCAGATTTGAATGAGACCCTTGCTATCCCAAAAACACTTCACGGATATAAGACATGGAAATGAAACAGAGTAGACCACCAATGTACCTTCATTGGCTCTCCTGACAAAGAGTGTTCAATAATCCACAAATTTTTGCGGGCTCTCGTGACGGCGACATATAGAAACTTAAGCTACGAGAAGAGTTCAAATGACGGCAGTGGACGTTGAATGGGCCCTACCTCGCTACAGACAGCTGCATGTCTGACTTCATTGAACGCTGGGGCACGAAAAGTCGACGACTCAGGTTTAATACCATTTAGTACGACCCGCCAGCGGGATGCATCCATCACGGCATCGTCAAAGAAATCGTAGAGAAGAACCTATGGAAATTTTAGAATATAGCACCAGATATGATCAAACGTGAAAGGCTACATCATCAAACTCCAGCCCTTTGCTCTCATATAAGGTGCTGAAATTTACAAGTAAGCAAAAACAAATGGAATAACGGTAGGACACACAAAATGATTCCGTTAGTTCCGACGTGCGTTTCCAGCTGCGTGCGTGCCTCATCATCGCGAACCAGGATACCTCGAATGAACATCAACGAAAGAAAGTGATGTGTAGTGCGGAAATACCAACATTGTCGGGTCCCGAATTCTATCGTGTTTTCCCTAACACCTAGGTCAATAATATCTCGATAAGTTAGAAGTGTATTTATACCTTTCGCCGAATAAGAAGTGCTGGAGATCCATACTATTGTACTCCCAACCGCTGAAAAAGACAGGTTTGACCCCATCGACGATGCCGACTTCCTTTCGCAGTCGATCGACACTGTATGGCCAAAATTTGTACAACAATTCGACAATAGCATCTGCGCAGTTGATAATGCCGCCATGGGATCGGTAGTTAGTAGTTAGATGGAATGTAGTCGGTTGAACGTTGGAACCGTGCTGGCTAGCCTAAAACGTTCAAAATTAATTCGCATAAGCCATTGTTCTGGGGAATCCTGACCTCCACAGTGTACATGTAGTGCTTCAGATCTTGGAACCGGAATAAACTTCCTGCAGAAATAGTTTGAGCAGTATCTCCTGCCCAAAACAACCCGTGGGGATTGTTGCAAACAGACCGGAGCACTGCAAATATCAATAAGATAACAGGACATTGCCTTGGACCGGCGTACGGAGTGTATCAATCAAGAGATTATCTTGCACTTCATCGACATACCTATGTCAGTAGTTTTAAACAAACCATTCAATTCCGCCAGGTGAACGGCACATACAAGTAATCAATCATCGTCCCTTTGAGGCCATTCTCTTGTAATGATTGCAGTACCACATAAGTCCTGAAACAAATGTCATGCAAGCCCCACCGTGGAACCATGGACATACCGGTCGGCAGCATCATGCTCTTTTCGGAGTGACTTAATCTTCAAGTACCGTTCAAAAATACCATATATTCTGTCACGCTCGCCTGCCAAGCTTGAATATGACCTTTGGCTTAAGGACTTGTACGAATGCTTATCCAAAAAGCGTTGCCCTGACATGACAACTTGCCCCGATCCTTCAATTATGCCTGTAAGCATGATCAGGAGCGCGAACCGGAGAGTTCTCATGCGACTCATACCTAGGATTTCGTTGAACACAAGAGTGGGATCTGTGAACGTCAATAATAAGTTCTGTGCTTAATGAAAGTCCGAAATGGTTAACCAAGACCGGCAGTCAAATCTTGTGGAAAATGTGGCCAATAGTGGTTCCTAAAAATTCTGAAGGGTAAGCTCGATGATCCTACGCCCCTCTGGTCGTAGGCTCGGCCTGGGAGTAGATTTCTGAGCCATATGCGTCTCTTGACAAAGAGTCTGTATCAAACCTTGGACGAACATATCCGCCTCAAGTAATTCAATTAACTGCACCAATTGTCAAAATCTCCCTTCCGCACAAAGAAGTGTGCTTACATGGTCGAATGTAACAAATAGGGGGAAGTGCTCGTCGGCCAACTCACTGTACCTTTCAGGCAGGTGAGATTTCCGTGTGTGGTCATCTCCAATGTCTGTTAGCATTCTTCTGGGCCGACTCTCCGTCCTGAGTTGAGCATAGGATTGTGGGACCAATGATACCGATGTCAAGAGCTTTCGGAAAAAATCATCGACGCGTTCCGTAAGGATTTTCGACCGAGTAACAAATACTTGTCGGATCTTCGTCGACGACCGATGGAACTGCGCCGAGCTCCGCTCAAGGCCAATCATCTTGAACAGCATTGTCGTCGTTTTTCTTCAAATTTGCATGGATGTGAGTGACTATATTAAAGATGTGTATCGACTGACCCAGTACCGCTCCGTCCTATGACATATGAAGATGAAGTATGAAAAATAACTGCATTCTCCTGTGCTCTAAACCGAAATCAGCAGACTGCGGCACAACCATGGTGCAACGTACGAAAGATTGAAGATATGCGATAGATTCTTATCCGCAAGAATGCCTCAAACGATGCATTGGTGAACCCGTTTAGCAATGTTGGTAGTCAAATTTACCATCGAGCAAAACCTATCATTTCGTGGTATCAGCATCGTACTTTAAACTGGAGGTTGTCATACCTGAGAAAAAGAAATATATTTTTCAAGTCTAGAAATGTCGTCAGCGACCTCATTCTTCGCGACATGGTTACATACACGAGTAGATCGTGAATCTATGATAGAGTTGATTTCAGAACGGAATATTACAAAATTTCGAGCCTCACGCTTGCTAGGTCCGCTGGAGGTAAAGAGAATTGCGGGCCCGCATCTGAACTGCATTGAGCAATACTTGGCCAAGCATCCGGCGTGTATACATTCGGCGTAGAGCGAGCATTTGCTGGTCGTTTCCGAGACAAACACCTGCATGCAGAGTGAGCAAGTCGGTTTGAAAACCGTAGAATACCATTTACCGGCGCCGGTATTCAGCGCCACGCTTCTCGCTAAGATGACTTCCAATCTGACTCCAGAGCCTGTTGCCATCCATCTGAGCATGCGTGTATATGCCGAAGACTCTGATAGCTGTGACTTGATGTGTTAGTAAACCTTCGGACATGGAATCTCAAAAGCTTGCCTTGACATTCTCCCTATTAAATTTTGCGTTTAACTCAGCGACAGCTCGATGATGACAATAAGGCTAACCTCGCTGCCCCACTTGGGTATACAGTCTACTTGGTACTGTACGAAATCGGTTGGATGAGCCTGACTAAAGTACTGCGAACTAAAGGTACGTACAATCAATCGAGTATCTCCCGTCATTTTGGCTTCGTAAATCGGAACCTCGTTGCTCGGCCCGTTTAGTCGCTTCTGATTGTCGTTAGAAAAATGCCCATGGGACAGATCTCTGAGTAATCTATGAGGTACGTTAGGTTGCTTAAGAGGGCGTTCGTACCGAAGTTTTCTCAAGATAATTTCAAAGATTTTGCCATCTTTTCTTCTTTTCCGGAGGTCATTAGCAGCACTAGATGCAAGCAGGATTTGCCATTCGCCGAAGTCTTGAGGGCTGTCGCAGTACAGTGCCGCCTGCATTTTCTGTACAGCTGGATCCGCCCAAGTGGTTTCGTTGGCCGTCTCATTTGGCGTCTCTGTGGGTTGCTGATCGGAATTCTGAGTAACATCGTGGTCTTCGTCTTGAGAGGGATCTGCGGCGCCAACAGGACGAATAAATGATTCCTTGATGACTTCATAATGCTGCGTGTCCCTCAGCATGTCAATGTAGGTCTATCGCGTGAGTTCAGTCCTTGTAATTGTGAATGGTTATTCGCGTTTACCTTCAAAATCTCCTTCAAGTCCCGCAATAGAGAAGTCTCCAATTCTACCGCCTCCTCACAAGTAGTCGGAATGGGGATTGATCTAATGTGGCGTTCGTAAATTTGGAAATGTTTCACATCCAAATGAGGTCCTTGGGTGGTTCGCCTCGCCTGCTTCTTCGCTCTCTGACTGAATCGTTTTCTTGTTGGTGATGTGGGTGATGTTGGCACGGCATGCTCAATTTCACGTTCAGAACGAAATTCAGCCTGAGAAATTGCGTTCAAAATCGGCAATGTCAATTGTACAGCCTGAAGTCGCGAATTCTGCAGGGTAAGGACATGCTCATCGGGTGTGAGAGCAAGAGTAGATATGCATAGTGTTTGTAGAACGTTGGGAAATACTGAGTCACCGAAGGCGACGGAATTGGCAGGAAACGAGTCCAGAAGATATCGATCAAGAGCACAGTTTTCAGTAGCTACCAGGTAAAAGGTGATGAGAATGTCCCGACTATCAGAGGTAAGGTGGCTTACATGACAGAATAAACTCGAAAAGCTTTGGCTTCTCCAAAATGCAAGAAATGACATCTCCGACGTTGGTATTAAAGCATACGTCTTCTAGATGAGCAAGAGCATTCTGAAGGCCAGGTCCTGTGTCCAGACTTTCAGCGGCGAACTTATTCATATCCAGTCGACTTCCTCGTCCATTCCGACCAGCGATTCTTGTTGATACCGAGTCGCGTCTCATGGGACAAAGCAAAAGGATGTCGTGGCATCACAAAGGGAAGTCCCCGTTTAAAGCATTGATAGTGTGTGCGAAAGACTGCGCACAATGAGGCTTTCATGTGTGATTAGGCGCCCAAGGTTGATATTTCGATTCTCGGGGCCAAATTCCAAGATCGATACGAGACCCCACAAATGGCAAAGAAAGGATGCCTCGAGCATTCGACCAAGAGAACCAATAGACTCATTCGGCAAAACAAGCAAGTAATGCGGAGTGACTGTAGCCATATATGGGACAATCCCGCGGAGCGCCCACATTTGGACCCACAAAGAGAGCTGATGTATCGATGTAAAATGAAACGCAGGCGTACATGCCGGCACACGAGAACTGCGGTGATCAGCTGGTGAACGAAATGATATTGTTATTCGCACCATATGGAGTAGGAACCGTGCCGTTGTCAGCTACTAGGCGATGATTCACTCATTGCTCTGCAGATGGTGTTTCCGAGTTTCAATTTCTCCAATTCTACGGTCGCCTCCTCAGGACCTGCAGCAGTTGAAAGCGCAAGTTGGCAAGCCTCCGCACGGAAAATGCAAGCGTCAACGCAGGGGACGCAAAGAGGTTGAGCGGTAGATAGAGCCTTATTTATGAGACGCCAGATTGAGAAACTTGAAATATAGCACTTCAATAGCTTCAGTTCTTTCCATCTTGTGCCAAGTTCGGTTCAAAGAGCCGCGACGCGGCATAGCCACTCAGGCTGCTGTTGAAGTTACGTAAATTTCTGACACGCGAGCCCTTCAAGTTCTATCTCCAGACTTTCACCAACTGCGCTTGGATTCTCACTCTGAAAGAAACTGGGCGTGCAGTAACATGGGTCCACAGCCTGAGGAGGTTGGGAAATTGTCTATGCTGGGTATTTCACGTACGGCTGTTCATGCGAGATCCAGCAGTCACGGTCGCAATCGACGGAATCATTTTCAGGTTTTGGTCCTCGTAACCAGTCTCGCAACTGCGATTTACGTCTGGCTGAACATTATACATCCCCTTGAGAATGCCTCAACTGTGCCTCTGCACGCTTCAGAGATTCTTGATCGGTGTCGCAGCTTGAATGTTAAACCAACACCTCACCGCGACTTTTACGCGCGGACGGAATCAGACCGTTACGTACCAGGGACGCTACCCGTGTTAATCAGTAACGCGACTATATGGACGGGGAACCACGATGGTCGAGAATCTGTGCGAGGGCATGTTCTCATGGCAAGAGGTCTGATCAAATGGGTCGGGGAAGACGCGTCTTCGTTGGCCCGTCTGTCCAAAAAATACCGTGGGGCACTGGATCACATTGATGCCAAAGGTGCATGGCTTACGCCTGGGTACGTGTTCACATAATCTAGGTACTGTCTTTGAAGGATTCAAATTTATGTGCAGAATTGTGGACGTACATTCCCATCTTGCTGTTGAACCCTCGCCAGGACTCAACGGTGCTGCGGATGGTAATTCCGTCAAAGCACCAGTTCAGCCATGGCTACGTTCCCTTGATGGATTGAATACGCACGATGATGCGTACAAGCTTGCGATTGCTGGAGGCGTCACTACAAGTCTCATTCTACCCGGTTCCGCAGATGCGATGGGTATGTCGAGTAAATCCACAAGTAATTGTCAAGCATATTGACAAGAGTATTTCACTTTACAGGAGGTCAAGCTTTTGTTATTAAACTAAGACCAACAGCAGAGCGATCCCCGACATCTATGCTCCTCGAACCACCTTATAACCTAAACTCGTCGAAGACGGTCTCCAACTCCCCACCAAGGTGGAGACATATGAAGTCAGTTTGATTGACATTTGAATAAATATATTGATTAACGTTTCGCGGCACAGACACGCATGCGGTATGAATTTAGTCTGGAATTATTATCATGTTCTGCCATCAATCTTAACGTCTCATAGGAGAAAATCCTTGTGAGATATACAGACCGCATCCTGCAATGCCTCCCTCACTAGTTACTCTCTAAAGCCCGTGTTTTTGGTCAAACGCGTATGGATACTTTCTGGGAATTTCGACAGGCGTTCGTTCACAGTTGTTTCCTTAAACTTCCGACCTCACTCGTTTGTATTGACAGATATAACAAAGCGAAGAAGATCAAAGATTCGCAAGATACATACTGCACCAAGGCTCGCGCTGGTCAATGGACTGGATTAGGCGACTTCCCTGACGATCTACAGTGGGAGGCCCTAGTCGACATTTTGAGAGGGAAAGTCAAAGTGAGTGCTATATTTAATCTATTCGAATAAGGGCTCACCATTGTGCGCTTGCAGGTGCAAACGCACTGCTATGAAGCTGTTGATCTCGATGACTTCGTCCGCGTGAGCGGTTGCAATCGGTCTTCCACAAATAAAATCCAACAAAGTAATTGTCGCAGCTTTCAAACGAATTTCAATTTCCGATTGCTGCCTTTCACCACGCGCACGAAACATATCTCGTGCCCGACGTGTTAAAACGAGCATACGGAGGTATGTTGTTCCCATTCTGTCTAGGGTCCATGTCGTTTATAGTCACTTTCAGACAAGCCTCCGGCCTCAGCGATGTTCGCGTCGTTCGCTCGTTACAAAAGAGAGTCGTATCGACATTCTGAGTTTGCACCACGCATCCTGCACGACAACGGATTGAAAGTAATCATGAAGGTCCGCACCTTTCGACGATGCTCAAAGGTCTAAACTAAGTTTCTGCAAAAAATCAGAGTGACCGTGCGATGCATCCCTTGAAAAACATACCGACGCGGAACTGACTCTACATATTATCCAGACCCCGCCATAGTTTCGCGTTACCTCATGCATGAATCGCAGCAAGCACACTATTATGGCCTGCCAAGTCACGTTGCTATGAGCGCTGTGATCAGTACTCCGGCTGAAGTCATGGGGCTTGACCACCGTATCGGATTCATCCGTGAGGGTATGTAACTTTTCGACAGCTCTTGGAGCTGCGTAATGACGTCTGTCCATTTCGCTCTCCCCCGTATGCCATTTATTTAGGATACGATGCCGGTCAGTGGCGTTCTCAAATGTCAACCGTCGATCACTCACATGACTGATTCCGCCTTTTAGACGTTGTATTGTGGGATAGCCACCCGCTAGCTATTGGTGCGACTCCGACGCAAGTTTACATCGATGGGATACCACAATTGAAATCGCCATACCATATCCACAAACCCAAATCGTTTCAGGTACCTCCGAACACACCCGACTGGGACAAAGAAACTAAAGAGACCCTTGAATACGACGGCTTGCCACCTCTCGAGCCGAAACGCTTATTGAAGAATACAGTCGTCTTTACGAACGTAAGCAACGTATGGCAACGCGCTGACCATGGTATCGCAACGATGTACACTGCTCTCACTGGTCAAAATGGTGTTGCTGTTGTCGACAGTGGGCGCGTCGTGTGCACCGGTGCGCAGGAATCCTGTTTGGGCCATTTCAAATCTAAGGCGGACGTCACTTTCGTTGACCTCGATGGCGGCTCTATTTCACCCGGTCTGGTTTCCTTTGGCACCAACCTTGGCCTGCAGGAGATAGCTATGGAGCATTCAACTATTGATGGCGCCGTCACTGACGCGCTTACAGAAAAGGTTCCCAAAATCGTCGGTGGCGACAACGCAGTCATCCGTGCCGTTGACGGGTTGCAGTTCTCTACGCGTGATTCGCTGTGCGTGGTGTTCCATGTTCTTTGATATTGACGTGGTCTAATCATGTTTGGCATCCCCTTTGGCTCCTCTCTGATAGGCTTGCGTATCGGGCGGGAGTCACCTCCGCTATTACCGCGCCGCTTACTCATGGCTTCTTCTCCGGACTAAGTGTCTATTTTTCGACTGGCGCCTCTCACAAGTTGGCGAGCGGCGCGATTGTGCAAGATATTGCAGCCCTCCATGTGTCACTCGGCTATTCGATCCATGCAAGCACCAGCACGCAAGTTGGGACATTACGGAAAATGCTCCTTGAGCCAGGAACAGGCGACATGGGTTACTGGTTTGAACAGGTTGTCGAGGTTAGTCTTACGCCTAAGTTCATCGGTATTCTATTGATCGTCCATGCGTAGGGTGAACTACCGCTTGTTATTGATGTGCACAGCGCCGATATCATCGCAACGCTCCTTGCCTTAAAGGAAGAAGTGGAGAACCGCACCGGGCGCCGCATTATTATGACGTTAAGCGGAGCCACGGAGGCCCACCTGCTTGCCAAAGAGATTGGGGAAGCCAAGGTTGGAGTGATTGTTAATCCGGTCCGCCCATTCCCCTATACATGGGAACGGCGAAGAATGTGAGCACTTCGACTTCCATGGCGGCAGGCGTGTTGGTTATTAACCGTAATTTCTTGTCGAAAGCTTACCCGGGCCACCTCTATCTCCCAAAAGTGCCATCGCGCACCTCCTTTCTCATAATGTTACAGTTGGTGTTGGGGTTATGGGGGTTTCTGGATCAACCGAAATCAGTACATGGAGCGTGCGGAATACAAGATTTGACATAGCCTGGGTATGCTTCTTTTTCCATGCTTGACTGCTTTCTAATATTATCCTACGCAGGCTATCATCGAAGCTGGAGGCTCTATCTCCACTAATCAAGCGCTTGGGCTGGCTTCTGCCAACGTGGAAATGCTGCTGGGTGTCAAGAGGGACGTGGCAATGGAGAGTGATCTGGTCGCGTCGAAGGGGGGCAACCTCCTGGACTTCGAAAGCAAAGTTCTGGGAATTATTTCTCCTCGTCGCAGCCAAGTTGAACTTCTGTAAGAAAAGACCAACGTTCACAACAAAGAATGTTTCTACTGATGAAGTCGCGTGAGCCCCTCTGACTGGTGGAAGAAGGCATTGCAGCGGCGCGCGACTGGCCGCTGTGGTGGAGAAGTTGATAGAAATTGGAGTTGAAGGAGTTCGGCAACCACGGGCCGAGTGACAATTGTCACGCTTTCCACTTCTGTCACGCGTTTTATGCACGAGAAGTGAAGTCATCTGACCGCGAACTACCATTTGAAGACATGTTCTCCACCGCGTTTTGATTTGGTCCCCACACACGTCATGAACTTCGCGGAATTCAATGTTTTTCCGGAACGGACCGTTCAGAATTTTGGTCTATAACAGCTTAAGATGTCCCAGGTTCTCCGTGCTTCCTCACTGCTTCTCCCCCACCGCTGAGAACGCAATCATGTCCACCGAGAAGGCTGGTCTTAAGGTTCCCCCACCTCCAACAAATCGTAAAGCCATTTTGCTTGCAATATTCATTGCATTCGGTGCGTCGTCTTTTAATCTGTTAATATTACCATCACTCACCATGTGATTGTTCTTGTAGGAGGTTTGTCAATATGTCATCTGACAGAACCCACCCTTACAACTTGACGACAGGCTTCTTGTTTGGATATGACATCGGTGTTATCTCAGTATGAGTCACTTCTGCGAATCATTTCGCACCGCTCATCACAACCTTGTTCGAAGGGATGTCTTATCATGCCAGATTTCATAGATCGCTTCGGTGAAATGGGTGCCGATGGCAAAATGGTTCTTAGCAGTTCTCGACAATCTATCATTACTTCACTACTATCGGCAGGGTAATTGTCAACCCTCTGAATGTTACGTCCTCATCTGATCACTTCCCTCCATAGGACATTCGTGTAAGTAATGAAGTAATTCAGTGGGAGACGATATTGACATCCCATAGTGGTGCGCTTGGCCAAGCTCTGACTTCCGATCGTTTCGGTCGTAAAGGCTCGATTATTATCTGGTCTGTCGTCTTCACGGTCGGCGTCGCCATTCAAACTGGTTCCGCTCGGTCTATTGTCCAAATCACAATTGGACGGTTTGTAGCTGGACTCGGCGTCGGAGCGTTGTCCGCCATCGTACCTTTATACAACGGTGAAACGGCGCCTAAACGCATTCGAGGTACAATGCTCGTGCTGTATCAACTACAGATCATCGTCGGGTGCGAGAACAGACTAATCAAACACATCAATGGAATTCATTTTGCACATATATAGGTTATTCCTCAGTTATATCATTGACCTCGCGACCCATTCGATCCAAAACTCAGCTTCATGGCGTATTCCAGTCGGTTTACAGCTCGTATGGGGTCTAATCCTCATCTCCGGCATATTCTTCCTGCCAGAATCGCCGCGGCATCTCCTTGGACAAGGTCGCGACGCTGAAGCACGACGAAACATCGCAGAAATTAATTCGGTTGACGAAGACGATCCTCTCGTTCTCGACATTGTTGAGGAACTCCAGGTCGCCATCCGCGCTGAAAACGAGGGAGGGAAGGCGACCTGGGCAGAATGTTTTTCCACTCGAAACATGCTTTGGAAACGTACCCTCAACGGCATGATGCTCCAATTCATTCAACAACTCAACGGCCAAAATTTCTACTGTGCGCCAAATGTCGCTGGTGACCAAAGATGATACTGACTTGACGTCATCCAGACTATTACGGCGATACTTTCTTCCAGAGTGCGGGAACTTTGTGAGTGCATAAATGATACCCGCTCACGGGCCGGGATGCCTAAGCTCACATACCTTTTTAAAGATTATCTCCATACGTTATTCAGACGATTTTGGGTGGCGTTTCCGTTGTTGGGACAATCCCCGCGCTCTACCTGATTGAAACTTGGGGACGACGGAGAGTGAGCTTTGATTTAAAACTCGACGTGGTCCAAACATTCTGACATATCCCAAATCAGTCTCTGCTCACAGGCGCCGTTTTAGAAGCCATCTGCTCTATCGTTGTACGATGATTTTCAGAGAACCCAGCTCATTTTTTGCTAACTTCTATTATGAACTTCACAGGCCGGTCTTGTTGGACACTTTACTCTCGCCCCGAATGGCACACCGAAGAGCGAGCTTACACACAGGAATAAGCAAGGCGGTGACACATTGATCGCTTTCGCCATCCTTCATGTGTTCTCTTTCTCAATGTTCTGGGGTCCAACACCCTGGGTGTATCTTGGCGAATCATTCCCACTTCGTGTGCGAGCAAAGAGTATTGCGTTGGGTAGCGCAACGAGTCAGTCATCTTCGCTTCTTCCCCTATCCTGGCCATCGCTTACGATCGTCGAAAGACTGGATTTGGAACTTCTTGCTGTCGTTCTTCGCGCCTCGCATAGCAGCAAAGTAAAATACTTTCGCGCCTCAGTCGGCGTTTGAGCAAGCTCTGACAATTCTGTCACAGAATCGGCCCGTTGATCCTCTTAATATTTTTCGGCATGCTCGTATTCGGATTCGTCTATGTGTACTTCGCAATTCCGGAAGTCAAAGGACTCAGTCTGGAAGAGGTGCGCATCCGTTCTTAACCTGTTATTCGAAAGTTCCCGCGTGTTCTGACCCAAGTGATTGTCGTTTTGCAGGTGGATGAGCTTTATCGCTCTGGCGTTAAACCGTGGCATTCTGCAGGATGGAGGCCGTCAGAGAAGCATTACACCCACCATTCGAGGCCGAGTGAGAAATACGAGACGCACGAAAAGGGAAGCAACAGATCCGAAGAGGCTTGAGTGATTCGTGAAAATCCAATTTTTACGACTCGTCGAGAATATGAATAAGTGCTGTAGGCATAAGAATGTTTCCTGTTGTATTATCGTAACGAAGCGAAATTTCCTCACTTAAACTGCTCTGCGGTAGTGTGTTCATGCGTCATTGGATTTGTATATACAATCGGTCGCTGACCGGAACGCCAATGAGGTCTGCTGATAACCAGTCACATTGGATCAGAACGTGGTATGGTACGCATTTACTCGTGTCAACCTCAGTTCTGATTAAACACCATTCCATGCAGAAATATCCCAGCTACTGTGAGTACTTAGGCAAAGGTGTGGAGACATGAGAATATAGGTTCGGGAAACTCCTATGTCGTAGAGTTGTGGAATCAAGAAGTTAATGGCAGGCGGAGCAATATCAAGAGACATGTTGTTGGCAGAATGTGAGGTTCCTCAGATACTTGGCGCGTTTTTACTCAATTGCAGGCTGCATCGGTTGCTTCGGAAGTTTCATTCTTATTCGATTGAATGGCGCGTCTGGCTTTGATGGCGGCTAAGACGGTGTTCTTGGTGCGACCAGTTCTCATCTCATAAGCAGCTGGAAAAATACGTCTAATACATTCAAACCGCTTAGTAAGTTTGCGGCTCTGATGGACAGGCACTTACGAATCCCACCACTCTAACAAATGGTCGATCTCTATCTTCTTTTTATCCTCAAGCAGCTTGATCAATGACGCATAAAATGCTTCATGACTGGTGCCAGTTATGGCGCCAGATCTTCTGAATACGGTTTGAGAGCTCAGCGAAAAGCGAATCTGGCGAATAATGAGTACTGAAATGAAATGTCAAAGGTACAAAATTACCAGCGTGGCAATGTACGCTATTGCAGCAGGTGTAACTGCGGTCATGTTATTGAGTCGAGCATTACTTGGACGAGTTGGTGGAGTTGGAATTTCATCGCTCGCAGAAGATGGCGATGTAAACACTTGTTTGAAACCCTTCCATGACATCATGTTAAAAAAGAATTACTCGGCTCAAAGGATCAACACACCTTGACAAGGAGCTCACTCCTCAGTAAACTCTTCCAAGGATCGTTCGGCGTGGAACGATAATCTTCATAGAGGAACTTGGGGAATTGAGGGGACTTTAGGGTCCCTTCTTTCAGTTCATTTTGTACACTTCAAGGAAATTCGTTATATAAGATCAATAGATTTGTATAGTAAAGCAAGAGCGTCACTCACGACAGATTGTCCCAATCGAGGTCGGCAGGGCATAACAGGAATCCAGTCCTGGGATGATTAAAGCCACGCTGGCATTTGTCGGCCGTACGGCTAAGTGCAGGGTATATAACCTCGCCTCGACCAAAGATCCATTCAATGATCGAGACTTTAATAGACCTCGTATCTTGTGACCGAGCAGTTGATTCGCCCTTTTGCAACTAAAGTCCCAAATAAGCCGATGGCAGACTACCAAGGGAATGTACCTCATTTACCTGTGCTCCTATTTCCGCTCGAACGGTGGCGCCATCCACCGATTGGTCGATCAGACGTTTTATTAGTGGGGAGAAACAGAGAGTTTTCTCGAAGGCTGCGTAATTGCGACGCTTCCTGGAGTACTGATCAGCGAAGGGCGGTTTATTAAATACAAGGGTGTATACACAGGAGAAATGTCTTCCGTCTTCCATTGACTGATTAATGTTTGAGGTAACGTGGAAGCATCGACCGTTCGTGCGAGATGCTTTCCGGCTCTAACGAGTTGATCTACAGTTCCTCTAGTCGAATTTTAGTGTCTGATGAAAAGGCTCGCGTAGTACTCACTGCTGGAGAGGTTTTTCTGAGTGCGAGTCGAGTTCGGGATATGACCCATTCAGAACATTTCTCCACAATCGCGCTATTTCAATGTTTTGGGGGGTTGATGAGGCAGGCATGGGCAACAAGAGAGAATGCACGGAGGGGGTCAAAGACGCGGTGAGATCGATTGATGCTGGAGAGAAGTCCTAGCAATTCAACATATACAAAACAGAGCCGAATATCATCGACATTCTGTCACGACAAAGAGTTGTCACCCGCGTAATAATCGGATTTGAAATTCGAATCATAAAGCACGAGATAGAAGGGATCCGAAGCTTCTGGATCCGAGAACGACGCTGTGGTGGATAGGTGATGTCTTCAGATATTGCACATCACTAAACCAGTCAGATTCCGCCGAGCGAATGAGGTGGTCGCGGTGAAAATAGGATGCCGTGATTTTACGACAAATCGATAGATCTTGACGGAAACCAAAGTATTGAGATGATAACATTTGGCAATGGCTTGCCTATGAGGGCAGTTCCGTTCGCACTGCTTGACGAAAAATCGAAGCTACCCTCGTTGCACTCCCGCTGTACCGCCCATATGCCATACCACGTACCCTTACGCGGTGAACAAATGTCTGTCCATATATGGCCACAACAATGCGGAAATAAGGTCGGAGACAGATTAGGTCGAAGTACTAGGAGATGCACGATCACGGAGCTGAGAGAAGCGAAATTTGGCAGGTTGACGACGGAACGATTGGACGAAGTTCAATGCAGCCATCGATGACAACGGCTGGATTGTTTCCATATGTAAATCAGTTAAGCACCGTGGTCAGCTGCATTGCGTTGAAAAATTGCACAATCATTGCGGGGTCGGCGGTTCGAGAGTGCGAGTTATGGATCCCCAGTCTCGATCCGTAGTCAGGCGTTGGACCATCCAGAATCAAAGTCGTATATGGAAAGATCTCATGAGTGTAATACCAGCCAGCATATACTAGTTGTCGGTTGCTTGGAAGGTGTGATTTGGAAGCTGGATCCGCCACCGTCGCCACGTGATGAAAAACGTATGACTAATAAAGACGGTTTATTCCTTCCCAAAGTTTTCTTTGCTGGTCAGTGCTGCCGCAGTGGACATTAATGGCCACCGCATACTGAAAAAATGAATGGCCACATGAGTTGTGAATGTGCATATGAATCTGTCTTACAAACTCTGCATCACGTTTCCATCCACTGCGAATCGAGGTACAGTAGCTTGGAACGGAAGTCTGCGGACGTCCAAATGTTATCGCTACATCAGCTGTAAGTTAGAATCAATGATAAATTGATAATACCTATTACTAACCTTGAAACCCCAGAAGGCACGATCAGTCATGGCTCCCTGAATGATCGGACTTATCATAGTATCAGCAGCTTACCTACAGCCCGAGGCGCGCTCAAAGCTTTGTTTAAAATTGCCCACAACACATCTATCCACTTCACAGTTTAAGGTGAGTTTTTCTAAAATTTTATATCATTTCCTGCGGTGTATTACCCTGAACGAATATTATTCCCTAATTTTCTTTGATTGTGGAGGCAAGAATCTCACAACTCCTGGCCCAAAATTATGACGCTACAGTACAGCACAAGTCGTCCCTTTCTCATGCACAGCCGTTGCGATCACCCTTCGCGTACAGCCATCGTTTGAGATCGGCCTTTCCACCTATGATAATCTCTCAAATGTCATTCCCGAGTTCAATTACTGTACCAATTCCTCAAATCTCCTCATCCTTTTGTGTCGACGTGCGAGATACAACGTAACTCTCTACCCCTCATATGATCGCTGTGCTCATCTCCATTAACACATCCCATTCGAATTTGCACCATTCTGGGCCGCCATCCGCGTCTGCTGAGCCATGCCGTTCTTCCGCAGCCTCAGAAGCTGGATAGCCGAGATATAACCCCTTGCAAGTCGGCTGCACGTCAGGCTTCTATTGACCCACTCCGGCAGAGGCACTTTTCTTCAACATTTTTGAACAACTTGAGATGTGCACAGAGAGAGAGAGACTATGGATTGCATTTTCGCTTTTCTTTCTTTTAAAGACACCCTTGCGCATACAGGCACATGAACGGCCAGGAACGTCCTTCCGATGCCCAACAACGTAAATTTCATTGTAGCTGTCAACTGGTCGATGTTCTAACACGCTGCGCAGCACTGAAGATCACAAAATATCGTCAGTTGAGCTGACACTCACAGTTCACTCCTCAGAATCGGAATTAAAGAACAGTGAAAAAGACGACCTTCTCCTAATTTCCCGCTGTGATCCGATGACTGTCGCGTCGTTCTGCACCTCCATGAAGTAAGAATTGCCATAGCCAAGCGTATACCGTACACCCAGCTGCGGAGGTGGCACTGCAGGAATTCCACAGAACAAGATAAATAGAAAGAAAACTCTGCGATTGACGACTCGCACTCTCCTGTTCTGATACGCACCGATAATGATCCCGACGAAGCCATTCCTTCGTTTCCTGTATATTGGCTTCTTTTCGCCACTCGTTAGCTTTCATGTCTCTGCGTTCATCTTGACCCCTCGTCAGTCGTCCAACAGCAGCACGAACAGCACGAACAACGACGGCGTACACCTCGCAGTCTCCCCGAAATGCGCAAGTTCCTTGACTGGGAACGTGTCGGATATAAGCGCGGGATTGCTTCCACTGTCGTCGTACAAGACAATTGTAGCATTTGGTGTTAGTATTAAACGCATTCATTGAAAACCTTTCTGTCACTGACTCGGTATTTTCATTTTGACAGGATGAGTACACTTCTGGAGGGGAGCAGAATGGTTCTGCGCTGCTTCCGGCTCAACTAAGCGGGACGGATCCCAGAGCTGGTGGCCGCTTCTCGAATGGTCCGGTGTGGGTGGAGAATCTGGCCAGCGACGTCGGCGCCAAGCTAATGGACTACGCGGTGTGTGGACAATCGGACGACGCTTCAGGAGAAAACCAGGCTGAGTATATTCACCTCTGCTCTCACAGACTGCCGGTGCGGTGACAGATAATATGGTATGGCCGAGTAAGAAGGACGCAAATGACTTCGTGAACCAAAGTGCGTGTTGCAGCCTCCTGTGCGTCCCAGAGAAACCAAAATTTCCCGCAGCGAACGTATTTACCAGTCAACACGACGATTTAGACCCCAACACGACGCTCTTGACCGTATTCTTCGGAATCAAGTAAGATGTTGACAGGGTATTCGCCTGATTTAATACGCAACTGACGCCTGCGCCGTTTCAACAGCGATTTTGCCGCTTCGGAAGGTAAAGCCACTCCTCGATAGCCAATACTCGACTAATTGAACCTGTAAATTGCAGTGGACAACACCGAGTACTTCCAGCTAGCGGCAGATGCGATCGTTTACCAAATTGAAGTCCTCGCATCATCGCCACCATACGCAAAGCATTTCCTTGTCTTGGATAACTATGGCAGAGGCTCGTCATCGCCAGCTGGAGATGCATACAAGCAGTCCGTGTTCGAAGGACTGAACGCTCTACACACGAAATTAGGCTTGAACGTTGGATATGTCGATTTCAAGACGGTTTGGGATGGCGTATTGCACAACCCTGGTTATGCTGCGTTCGGGTACTCGAACCAGGGGTTTTGCACGACCAGTACGACCACTGTTGGCAAGTGTGATGACCCAGAGCATACGTTCTATTGGATCGATGGGTGAGTATCTACAAACATTCAACATAGTTGAGCTTTTACTAAATGACACCGTTCTAGATACCCGTCAAAAGAAACGCACCGCATCATGGCCGACTATGTGAAAGACGTTATGGCGAATTGCACTGCGTCGGGATGAATTATAGTTATATTTGCTTGTGCTGCCACACGGACGCATTGAATTTGAATAATTGTCACGAAAGATGGTGAAATTGTTGTTGAATAGCACGCAATGAAGAATTTGATTCGAAGATAAGTCGACGACGACGGGTGCCGTGGCAGATATTCAGACCCAAATAGCGCACCACGGTGAGTGAATCCCGCAAGTCAAGCCGGTCGTTCCTCTGCTGAGTGATGGTTTGGTTCAATAGACTTCTCTTACGTCATACCGATTTGCCAACTGCTGACAACCAAATTCAGTTGGTCTATTTTAACTTGCAACGGCGAGCCTGAGAGCTCTCCTCCCACTAATCCTCCAACCATGTCGCTGCCCTCACTTCGGATGGCATCATCGCGCTTTTGTTCGGTGCGTATTTATAACGAACCATCCAGTTATCTAACATCACTTCACATCCAGGCCTCTCGAACTCACGTTGTGACAACGCGTCGGTTCGCGACTTCTCCGGAGACCAAGTCGTCTAACCTACCATTATACCTCAGCGGAGTGGGCCTCGCAGGTCTTGGTGGCTACTTATACGTCACGCGTTTCTCAGGATCAGCAATGGCGAATGCACCAGCAGTTGCGGTACAGGAGAAGAGCCCGCTTGACCCCAATGAATTCGTCGAGTTTAAGTTAAAGAAGGTTGAACCTTACAACCACAACACCTCGAAGTGAGTCTTCACGTCGATCATTTCCTGCATTTTCTTTTTTGTTAAACTGTCATGCATCGCATAGATTCATCTTCGAGCTTCCAGACAACCAGGCCTCCCTACTCCCCGTTGCATCCTGCGTAATCGTCAAGTCTTCCGACCCAGAAGCACTGAAAGGTTCCAATGGAAAGCCTGTCATACGCCCATACACGCCTATCAGTCCTTCAGACGCGCCCGGTGAACTTGCATTCATTGTAAAAAAATACCCGACGGGTCTTGCGTCTGTGCACATCCACGACCTTAAGCCCGGCGACTCGCTTTCGATTAAAGGTCCCATCCCCAAGTTCCCATATAAAGGTGAGTTAATGCATACTCTTTTGGCTGAGGATATTTCTTAATAACTTTTATGATTAGAGAATGAATTCGAAGAAGTTGCATTGATCGGCGGCGGTAGCGGCATGTGCGTTCTCATCAATTTTACATCTGTCTGACCAGACTCATATCATGTGGAATTTATTTTATACCTTGCAGCACACCACTCTACCAAATCCTCACTCATGCCCTCCCGAAAAAAACCAACAAGACAAAGTTCACGCTGATCTTCGCAAACGTCACTGAAGCAGACATCTTGCTGCGAGAAGAATTCGACGAGCTCAAGAAGAGCTACCCTGATAAGTTCAATGTCGTGTACGTACTAGACAAAGGGACAAAGGACTGGAAAGGTATGATCCGATTTTCGGCAGATCTATTGGCTATCCTGATAAAAACAATTCACCTTTCCTTCAAAAGGTGAGACCGGATTTGTGACCAAGGAGATAATAAAGAAATACGTCCCATCACCGGATTTGCACGAGAAAGTGAAGGTCTTCATCTGCGGTACGGGATTTTCTTCTCCCAGAGCACGCATCTCATCTCACCTGACGTTGCAGGCCCACCCGCACAAGTCAGTTCGGTCGCAGGCAAGAAGGATGGGTTCAAGCAAGGCGAGCTTGGGGGTGCATTGAAAGAGCTTGGCTATGCTGAAGATCAGGTACGTTTTCAATGCAGCCATTGCTGTGTAGCGCAGTCCATGTTGATTAACCAATCCGTCTTCATTCGCTGCTAGGTTTACAAGTTTTAGATGTGCAGTTAATTTATTGGATGCTTTACCAAATCTTATGGGTGCAACATGTAAGCTTATGCGAATTGATTACATCCTTGCTTGTGGCTCCAGTCGCTACTTCCTTCATCAAGACAGCTTGCAGTCGGCATGGTCGGAAGCATATTCGGCACGTGATGAGGGACGCGACGCGACGCGTTGTTGTTACCAAATACTCCGCACAGCCACTGCTTCACATTTATCCGCGTTCGCCTCCATCATTCCGACCTCCATCTCGACTTCTGAAAGGCCGTGCGACGCCCACGCCACCAGATTCATTGCACAGCGCGATGGTTTGCGAGCACTAGGGCTAGCGTGGTACTGACTCCGGGGACGTGCTGGTGTACGGTTGGGGTTCGCCCGGTGGCACGTACGTGCACCTGACATCTCTCATCGTAGGCATCCGTGCGGGGACCTAAGGAGTGCTAAGACTGCGACGATCCGTTCTCGTGGTACCCTGCCCCTGTCTTTACGGTCTGGGATGCCCCGGCCTGTTCATCAGCGCACTTGGGATGAATTGTGTGCTTCAAGCTTCAAGTACGGGTGCCTCAAGGTCGATATCGATGGAGGACCGCCCTCTATTGCGACAGAGGCGGGTCCTCATCTTTCCCCGGTGAGCGTTCAGTGCCTTTTTCTCGTTATCACAGCTAATGTCTTCTGCGCGCGTTGGGTGTTGCATGATTCGATTTGTTCACCTTCTGCTTGCCACGCGGTCGTGTTTGTGTACATGAGATTATCTCACTTTGTATTATCATTTATCTGCAAGTTTCAATTTGATTTGATTGTCAGATTTTCTGATCATCTCTGGGTCTCTGTTCTCTGAATACTGTACCTGCGTCGTTGCTGTAAAGACTTCGACTTGCGAGGTCTTGCATCAGTTACGTAGGGTAAGGAACCACGTGACATCGATCTGGAAGGTTTGTCGGCAGTGGCTGACTTCATACACTCTTTCTTCCAACCACAACCTCAAGCGTTACCCTCCCACATTACGACTACCCTCGCTACAACTACTAGTCAATCTTCCTTAATCACATTCCATCACTACCCCCTCCATCATTTTCACCATGCCGAGGCACACAAACACCACGCAAACCAGGGAGAGGAGGCAACAGGCTGCTAGGCGTCGACTTGTCGCGAACGCCGAATCGAGAGCGCCCAATGACGCAAAACCCCTGGGCAGACAAACGTTCCATTCAAAACGCATTGGAATTCGCGAAAACTATCTACTCTGGCTGGCCTGCCTTCCCGTCGCGGAGTTCAGAGGGCGTGCTGCAGCGACTGTCCCACCGCTTCCCAGTAACACAAACATACTTTGTTCAAGAAGGCCGAACATCATCCCAACGGTGACACCTCCGTTCAACAGTCCTGTTCTCCCGTCGTTTGAGCCTGAGCCATTCGAAACTTCTGCGCCGCTTCTAGTGCCACCCATGCCAACGCTAACTGGCTTCGTCCCACACCAAGGAGTCTGCCACGACGAGCGCGTCGAAGATTTCTCTATCATCGCAGGAGAGCCATCTCACGCTCTGGATATTGGTGCACATGAAGACCCGAGCATCTTTCGTCGAAGCACCGCAGCGCTAGCTCAATATGCGTCTGACAAGTCTGCCAACGATACTTCCACGCATCCAGCTTTCCCTCGTGACGAAATGATGGCAGGATGTTCCACCGCGGCCATCTCACCACCACATCATACGACGGTATCAACTGAGAAGGGGAAAGGCAAGGCCATTGCTGCGGGATCAACAACTCTCAAGCACGATGGAGTCGTCCAGATCTTTGCGGATTCTCCCTCGTCCCATCTATCCCTTCCCGAAGCCGGCATCAACTCGAAGCCTCAACCGCTCGATGAAGCGAAACCTGGCTCGTCAGGCGCCTCTACAGGCATTTCAATCCAATGCGCTCCTTCCACTGCCCCCAAACCTGACGACTTTGCACACATCGCCGACACTCTCGCGTCTATCCTACTGGCACAGCCTTCCAAGAGCATGCGTCTTGAAGATTTGCTAGGTCAGGTGAAAGACTTTGAAGGCGAATGGGGACCGAACTGGCTAAAGGGCGTATTCAAGATTCATGACTTTTTAGTTCAGGTGAGTTACGTATGTCGACAACTCCGGTCCCAGCGCTTATTCTTCGCGACAGACCGGGTCCCCAGAAGGTGTTATCTGCCGGTACGAACAGTCATTCGACAACGACTCTGACAGGCGCTTGAATCGCAGCGTACGGTTCAATGCAGAGCGCTCGGCCAGGAAGTAGTGTCCGTTTTCCAGTCTCCAATCGTTTCCTTCACGATCACGACATATGCACAATGTATTCCGATTCACACTAGCAGTTTGAGTATACCCGCCTAGCAACTCTCATTAGGCAATACAACCTGTAGCTTTAGACATAGATATGCATTATTACAGTAATGCCGCACAGTGCACAATTTATGACGACCAAATCGTCTCACCGCATTGCTGCTATGTTAGCCTGCACGTGATCGCGACGCGACGCGTTGTTTGTGACCAAATATTCAGCACAGCCACGACTTTACGTATAAATATACCACGCATCCAGCCCTCCGCCTCCATCATTCCGCTCTCCATGTGGACTTCTGAAAGGCCGTGCGACGCCTCCGCCACCAGATTCATTGCACAGCGCGATGGTTTGCGAGCACTAGGGCTAGCGTGGTACTGACTCCGGGGGCGTGCTGGTGTACGGTTGGGGATCGCCCGGTGGCATGCACGTGCACCTGACATCTCTCATCGTAGGCATCCGTGCGGGGACCTAAGGAGTGCTTAGACCACGAAGACCCGCTCTCGTGGTACCCTGCCCCTGCCTCTACGGTCTGGGATGCCCCGGCCTGTTCATCAGCGCACTTGGGATGAATTGTGTGCTTCAAACCTCGACTACGTGTGCCTCAAGGTCAATATCGATGGAGGACCGCCCTCTATTGTGGCTGAGGCGGGTCCTCTTCTTTTCCCCGGTGAGTGTTTAGAGCCTTTTCGAGTTATCGTAGCTGATGTTTTCTACATTTGTCGGCGGTTCGTATGCTTCGACCCGTTCACCTCCTGGCTTCTACGCGGTCCTATGCATGCATATCGTATCACCTTACTCCTGTTTTAGTACCATCATTTAACTACAAAGTTTCAATTCAATTTGATGGTCTGATCGTCTCTCTTCGCGCGCGGCTTCCGTTCTATGTGCTTCTTCCAGCCTTAGTGAGTTGTGAATTCTTCGCAACGAATGGACACCTCAGAAGACGTTCTCTGCCGATACGAACAGCCGCTCGATAACGTCGGTGGAGTCGTTACATACAGTTCAGTGCGGCGCGCTGGGTCGTCCAGTTTCGATCTATTTCTTCGCATAATGCATAAAACATTGACACACATAATCAATTCCCATTTGCCGCGAATTTGATCATGGCATGAATATACCCATCCATCTGCAGTAGTAGGCATTAGACTATACAACATATATCGTTAAACGAAGCTATATAAACTTGAGTATTTCGCACCAGTATTTCATCAAGCTCGGCATCGCCGTGGTGTCCTTTTCACCCTGGATCAATCAAGATTCCTCGCACTTCATGAATCTAGATTAACTGAGAAAGGCCAATAATTCTTGCGTCGCCCAATTCCTTACTTTAAAAATTTAATATATATACCTTTTTTTTGTCGTAAGCATTTCATCGAGTGTTCGTGGTTCTATCGATACCGGAGGCCATGTTACACCATCGCCAGCCATCCTAGCGCTGTCCAGATCTCTGACCCCATTTATGCTCTGTATTTAGGTTGACGCAATGCGTGGGTTGAGTCGACATCACACCCGGACGTCGGACATCGCCAATAGTCACGAAGACGACTATCTCGTCAAAGACGCTATCCGGGTGATGTACCAACATACTTCAGGCTTTGAACGGGCTGCAAATCGCGCGGAAACGTATAAGCTGATGCCGCGATCTTTTAAACAATTTGCGCATATATACCTTTGGCCGGTGCATGTCCCGAACGTTCACAAATCCAGATGGTACAATTTCAAAAAGCACGGATTAGATGGGATAAATTCAATACATGGAAATTAGTACAATTATAGTTACAGAAGTGAAATGACTGTAATATATTGCACAGACGATGTGGAAGAAGCAATGCCCGCTCTGAGCATCCTCCGAATGTAAAGAGAATTAGCTGGTTCAAGCTAGAGGTAATAAAGTGAATCTCACCGAGGAAAGAAGAGGACCCGCCTCGGGCGCAATAGAGGGCGGTCCTCCGTCGATATCAACCTTGAGGCACACGTACTTGAAGCTTGAAGCACACAGTTCATCCCAAATGCGCCGATGAACAGGCCGGGGCATCCCAGACCGTAAAGGCAGGGGCAGGGTACCACCAGAGCGGATCGTCGCAGTCTTAGCACTCCTTAGGTCCCCGCACGGATGCCTACGATGAGAGATGTCAGGCGCACGTATGTGCCACCGTGGCAATCCACGCCCGTACACCAGCACGCCCCCGGAGTCAGTACCAGCCCAACCTTAGCGCCCTCAGACCATCGCGCAGTGCGATGAATCCGGTGGCATAGCAGGGAAACGGCCTTTATAAGTCGAGATGGAGGTCAGAGTGAAGAAGGCGGAGTATTTATACGTGCAGCAAATAATCTGCACGTGATCGCGACGCGTTGTTTGTGGCCAAATATTCTACACAGCCCCATCTTTTCATCAGCTCATTCAGCGCCTCTCCTCCCTCCATCTCGACTTCTGAAAGGCCGTGCCCCTCTATTGCCACCAGACTCACCGCACTGCGCGTTGGTTTGCGAGCGATACTGTTTGGCGTGGTGCTGACTCCGGCGTGCTGATGTACGGTTGGTGACTTACGGGTGGCACGTACGTGCGCCTGACATCTCATCGTTGTAGGCATTTGTGCGGGGACCTAAGGAGTGCTAAGACCGCGACGACCCGCTCTCGTGGTACCCTGCCCCTGCCTCTACGGCCCGGGATGCCCCGGCCTGTTCATCAGCGCACTTGGGATGAATTGTGTGCTTCAAGCTTTAAGTACGTGTGCCTCAAGGTCAATATCGATGGAGGACCGCCCTCAATTGCGCCCGAGGCGGGTCCTCTTCTTTCCTCGGTGAGATTCACTTTATTCTTTTAGCTTGAACCAGCTAATTCTCTTTACATTCGGAGCATGCGCGGAGCGAAGTGCATCGTCCGTCCACTTCAGTTCCAGTTAACTGATTTCTTACCGTCATTTTTACTGCTGTATTTTTTTTAAATTGTTTCCAAGTGATGAATATATGCATTCTTTCGTCCATTCCGTGCTTTAAATGTGTTCATTGTGGTCTGGCGATATGCTTGGATGCGCCGATCGAAGGTATGCACAAATTCGTGTACAGCAATGTCATCTCATCTACTCTAACTCTGCCACGCAAGGTATGCCGTCCTGGTATTATTTCTGGAAATGAATATATTTATAAGTAAGCCTGAATACTCAGCACCACAGTGAGATCTATGCTCCAGTCACGTCCGATAGGTCCGATCTCTAATCGAAGCCGACCTTCCCAACGTCCCACTCCCTCACAGAACCCTTTTTCTTATACTCAATATCCATAATCCCAGCACCCGTATCCATCCCCCACCGACTCTCCGCCTCCTTATCCCCCTTCTTCACCGGCCTCTCCTTCCTCTCCTTCTCCTTCTCCCTATCCTTCTCAGTCGGCAACAACCCGAGCTTCTCCATCCTCTTCCGCTCCACGCGATCCTGCCGGCGCTGCTTGATCAGCTCGAGCATCGCATCCCACCCCTCGAACTCGGAGTTGTCGATGAGTCCAGTGCTGGGCACGTGCGGGAGGCTGAGCGGCGCGACGTCCAGGCGGGGATCGTATGATTCTGCGAAGTATTTGTCCATCTTTGAGGAGGGGAGGAAGGGGCTGGGGGAGCGGGAGGTTGTTGGTGGGGTGGTGTGCTTGGAAGTTGATGCGAGAGGTGGAGGGGAGAGACGACGGCGCCGGGCCTTTGGACGGAAGCGCTCTATGTCTTCCTCTTCGGAAAGTGTGGGAGATGGAGGTGTGCGTCGACGGGTACGGGTGGGTTGTGGTGGGTCGGGGATAGGTGGTGTGGCGGGACGCGGTCCAGGAGAAGGTGAATCTAATGGCTCCGAAAGTTTAGTCGGCCTGCGTTCTATGTTTTCTTCCTCGGAAAGCGTTGGTGATTGGTCCCGCTGAACGGATTGACGGGACGGTCCAGCTTCGGATTGACTATTCGAATGCGAATGTGTATCTCTCTTGACTACGTCGTCGCGACCTCCCGATGATCTGACTTCGTCATCCGGAGGAGCACGTTTACTGGGTAAGGGCAGGGGAGAACGCGAATCGCGGTGGTTGGAGATATTATCGCGCTCCTTATCATTCTCACCGTCGCGAGAACGACCTTCTTCGTCACGTTTCCCCTTATCCTCATGTGGGAGACGGGAAGTCCGGTCTTCACGTGTAGGCGACCTTGACCTCCTTCGCGAGCGATGGTGCCGTTCGGACGAGCGGTCCCGTCTGTGAGTAGTGTGTCGCCTCGAAGAACGCTCCTTCCGGTCTTCAGTAGATGGTGACCATCGCCGCATTCCTCTCTCAGATCTTCCTTCGTCAAGATGGACGACTTTGTCATATTCTTCGTCGACGCCATCCGTGTCTTCCCGATGATGACGGCGACTTGGTCTAGGTGTACGCTCCCGTCGATCATCTGACCTCGACCGTGAGCGTCTACGCCTCAGTCTGTGTCGGTCTGGCGTTCTCTCCTCCCGGTCGTCACCATTGGTTCGGTCCTCTCTTCGTTTCGACGAGCGATCCGGCGACCTGGACCTGGACCTGGACCGCCGCCGTTTACTCCTACTCGAGCTTCCCTCCCCATGGCACTCGCGACGGTCCTCCTCATCCCTATACCTATCCCTCCTGCGATCACTTTCGTGCCGATGTCTGCGGTGATCATCCCGAGTTCGCGAGCTTCCGTTAGAGCGAAGCATCCGGGCAGCTTCGGCAGCTTCATCCGCCCTCGCCTTTCGCTCTCTCCGCTCCTGAGCCTCCCGTTCAGCTTTTATTTCTTGCGCAGCTTCTGCTTGTGCTCGCAGGACAGCCTTATTGTGTTCGTCCGTGTTTCGGATGATGTTAGACAGAAATCTTTTATTTGCCTTAGGCACTTTATCATCGTTTCTGCATATAATGTTAAAGAATGATATTATATGTGTTGCAATAAAGGAACTCACACAGTGGGTGGTAGATATGCATGAACACCGTCCTTTAAGTATCGTTCGGCCTTTTGCTTCGCCTCCTTAAGAATGAGCTCAGCAACATGTTTGTCGAGGTCCTCGTCGGTGACCTTGCTAGTCACTGACGTTCCCATGGACGCTCGAACGAGATTTGAGACGACTGAAGACAACGAGGAGTTAGCCATGCCTCTACGTCGTGACTGTCGGCAGTCAAGCCTTGTGATTACGTAAAATTGACAACCCGCACAAACAACGCGCCTCTCGCCGACTTCGACGCGGTTTTACAACTCACCACGAACAACGACGGCCACAATGAGCTCACAGATTGCTGAACTTTTAGCAGCATCGCTGCAATCTGATCCTAATGTTCGCATGACTGCTGAGCTGCGATTGAAGGAGGTTCTTCCGAATCCAGGCGCGTGTTGTTTGCAAACCCTTACCCTATTGGCTACTGAACGCGTCTTTTCGAATACAGAGACAGCACTCAATCTATCCTCTATCATTGTATCTCAGAATATAGATGTTCCAGTACGACAGATGAGTCTTATTGGGAATGTTCCACCAAAAATTGTCCTGACATGCTCTATTGGCCACACTCAGCCATAATTATGTTGAGGAAATATGTGAACGAGCGATGGTCACCGTATTTCCCTTCCTTCAAAGGTAATCCGCCTACGGTCGAAGTATGTTCCAAACAAAAGCGTCTGCAGATGAGCATGCTGACACATGTCTACAGATGAAGACCCAAATTCGCCAAGCAGTCTTCAACGGTCTATCGGATCCCAATAGCAAGATTCGGTCCGCTTGCGTGCGTCTCATTAGTTCGAACGCTTGGAAGAATCTTATATCGAGAGCACCCACCTACAGGCCCATACATTGTCTCAAGTCGCAAACTCGGACTGGCCAGATGAATACCCGGACCTGCTCAATTCACTCATCGCTTTATTATCGTCAGCCTCTCCGAACTCTGTGCACGGCGCCATGCAAGTTTTCTCAGAGTTCATCAAGTCTGATCTATCCGAAGACCAGATATTACCCGTTCTCCGACAACTCTTGCCAGTGCTTCTATCTATATTAGGTTCCACAGAGGTATGTAGTCAGCTGGTACCATGCGTTTCAGCTGCTGAATTCTTATACGTAGTATTCACCATTAACACGTGCACGTACTGTGTCGGTATTCCGACAATGCGTCTCAGCGCTGTTCATGGTTAAGGAGCAACATCCACAAGCTGTGAAAGAGGCTACCGCATCAGTTCTCCCGGTGTGGATTGAAGCATTCAAAACACTCCTCGGCATGGATCCCAGAGCGGATGTCGAGAATACCAACAGCTGGGATAACCTAGCCATACGCATTCAAATATTCAAGGTACGCCTTTCCTTTCCTGCTTGGACCAAAGAATGACGGAGTCGTGTGATTTGCAGACCTTGGATACTATTCACATATCATTCCGCCAAGCACTTTCTTCATATCTCAACGACCTGCTCACGAGCTCTCTGAACCACTTATCAGCCATCTTACCAACATTCACACACTATTACTTGTCGTCATCGTCACCTTCCATCCCCAATGCGTCTGAGGAAGATCCCATCGAGCTCGCACAACTTGGCTGCCCCATCCTTGATTTCATGTCTGCTTTGATTAGAGGAGGGAAGGCTAAAGCTTGGCTCGAGCCGAACTTGGAGTGGCTTGTTGGTACTATCATCGGTTGGATTCAGATGACTTCTGAAGATGTGCGCTCCAGTTTCCTCCATAATGTTGCAGTTTCCTAATTTCGGCGTATTCGCAGGAGGACACGTGGGGCAGCGATGCGAATGCGTTCGTAGCGCAGGAAGATGACGAGTCTCAGCAGTATAGTTTGCGCGTCGCTGGCCTAGATCTACTAAGCGTCAGTACCACTCCCTCGTCGCTTTCTTCCAACTCTGACATTTTCATTCCTTTCAAATTTCATAGAACCTTATGGAGCGCCAACCCGGGGGAACGACCCAAGCTTTGACAAACGTAGTTGCTCAAACTGTCCTAAGATCAAAGGAGCTTCGGGAGGCTGGCAACGCCGAATGGTCCGCTCGCATCAACTTTTTGCTTCTCAGGTACAGAAGGACTCACGGTGTTGACTAGGTGGCGACCATTAGAAGCAGCTCTCGCCTCCGTTGGATCCCTGTCAGAACCACTGCTAGAATTCATAGACGATGAAGAGCAGTCTGGCCGTCCGAAGCCCATCGAGATTGAACCACTCTTAGCGGACGTCATTCCCTCCCTACTTTCCCTCTCTGGTGCGACATCCTAACATCCACGCTTTAATACAGTCACTGATTTAGTCATCTGTTCTATCATACAGAATGTCCGTTCTTACAGGGTCGAAGTTTCGTGTTCGCCAGCCAATTTGCGAAATTGCTCCCAACCCAGTTAGCTGGACGGTACCTGACAGCAGCTGTTGAGGTGATAGAAGCGGAAGGGGCTGGGATACCCATCAAGATCTCTGCCGTCAAAGCCATCCAAAAGTCAGCCTTTCCTTCCTCTTTCTCCTAAGCATTTCACTTGGAATTATATCTGTAGCTTTACCGCGGAGCTGGAAGATTCGGTGTTATTGCCAATCGCGCCGCGAATCGCCAAGGATCTGGGACCGTTTTTGATGCTCACCTCCGAGGATACCTTATCGCTCGTCTTAGACACGTTGTCGAATATTGTTGAGATTGATGGTGGCAAGTGGATAACGCCTGACCTTGCGCAAGCACTCGTTACGGCGACGCTAGAAGTGTGGCTGAAGAATAATAAAGGCGCGTTCCATTTCTCTCCATCAATTACAACAAATTGACTAAATCGAATCAAAATTTAACTGTCAGACCCGATCTTCATATCAATCCTCACGGACATTCTTTCCTCCCTCGCTTCCTCCCCCGGCGAAGGCGTGTATCAAATCGTGGTGACACAGTCCCTACCACCACTCTGCAACGCCATTGTGAACGCGAACCCGAATGACTCGTGGATCACGAGTTCGGCGGTGGACCTTATTGGGAGTCTCGTTAGAGGTGCACCAGAGGCCGGACTTGGGGAAGGCTTCTTCGGCACTCTGGCTCCGAGTTTGTTCAAGTGTTTAAGGGAAGCAGAGGATAGAGACGTACTCCAGGTATGTACCCTTCGCATTATCATGGGAGGACCACCACGTTAAATTTATGTCATCTCATTGTAGAATGGCGTCCAATGCCTGACGTGGATCATCCGAAAAGACGTCCAACAGCTCCTAGCTTGGCACGATGAAGCAGGGCAGTCCGGTATTGACCACGTACTCGCAGTCATCGCCAAGCTGCTCAACAACCAGGACGAATCTGGTGGGCTGGTGATCGGCGACCTCATCATCCACCTCTTGCGCCGGGCGAGTTCGGCTGTTATTCCCGTTCTGCCTGAGCTGTTGCAGGCGATGGTGCGGAGAATGGTCACGGCGAAGACGGCTACTTTCGTTCAGGTAACTCTACTTTGCTTCTCGATTGATTACATTTTGATGACGATGTGACTTCAGAGCTTGGTCATCCCGTTCGCCTTCCTCATCCACACGGAAAGAGATACGGTGGTTACCCTCTTGGAGAATACGAACGTGGATGGGCGGTCAGGGCTTGATATCCTCATTCAAACCTGGTGCGAGAATGCCGAGACGTTCCAAGGCTTCTGGCCCACTCGAGTCAGGTAAGTACGTCACATTATCACTACCAGCTAATACTCAGTGAGAAATTTTCTTATTATAGCACCCTTGGCTTGACTCAACTGTTCGTCTCCGAACGACCCAGTCTACAAAACCTTATCGTGAAAGGCGAACTGATCGTGAAGCCAGAAACTAAAGATGGTGAGTTGCCAGTTTCATCTTGGTGGACAGAATTTGTGCCTTATTGGCGGCGCACGCGATGTAGTCATTATGACACGGTCTAAGGCGAAAATGAGTATGGTTGTTCGAGTTAGTTCCAGAGCGACAGGCTGACAATATCCATTATTGTAGTACCGCACGAGTTTACATCTATACCGTTTCCTGTGAAGGCACTGAAGATTCTCATCCATGATCTTCAGTCGAGCGGCCCTTCTGCAGGTATTGCTGGTCATAATGATGACGTCGATCCTGACACAGATGACGACGTGAGTGTTCTTGAGTTTCCATACAAATCTGGTCCCAATCTTTATTCAGGATGCGGAGTGGGCGGATGAGGAGAAGCTCGTTCAAGGTCTCAAGGAGGATGAATTCGCATTCCTCTCTGGTACAATATTTGTTAACACACAATTGGTTTCGGTGCCTAATGTTTGACTAGATATGATTGGTCCTCGCGGCGTCAACTTCGATAATGATGATGCTCTACTGGATGACGACGACGAGGACCTAAAACGGGACCCGGTTTCCGTTATGGACATGACAGTAAGAAGTTTCAAGCCCATGGTATCTTGAGTCATGTTCTGACCAATGGGACACCCCCTTCGACAGGCTCACTTGCTGACATTCGTGCGAGAATGCGCGAAGCGAAATACTAACAACTTTGCTAGCTTGGTGGATCAGCTTAGTGCTGACGAAATGCTTGTAATGAAGAGAATCGTGACGGAGCAGTGATAGTGAACATTGCAGTAGCTAGCTAGGACTGATGTTGTGCGATAGACTTATGTAACCCCATGGCAAGTACCCCCGTCATGAATTCGCGCCAAGACCGCCGGGTAAAACAAAAAACAACGTTACGTAATATGACATGCGTTCTTCCATCACCTTGACTTCATGGTGGGTGAAAGCGATAGCGAAACGTGCATATATATGACAGAATGCGGGCACAAAATCTTTCATTTCATATTCAACAATGTCTCAAATCCCAGAAGTATTCCAACAAGGCTGGAAACCTCCAGTCCAGAGTCAGGAAAGACTACCTGGCCACCAAAAGCTGATCAACCCTCGGCCAATCGACGATATCACCGCTGATGGAAAACCGTACAAGGCGTCAGGGAAGCTTGAGGGAAAGAGCGCTATTATAACCGGGGCAGACAGCGGTATTGGACGCGCTGTGGCAACCCTATTTGGTGAAGATGCTTCATTGTGTATGGCTGTATGCACTTATGAAAAACACTCCAGCGCTTGAAGGGGCGGACTTGACTCTGACTTACACGCCCCATGAAGAGGAGGACGCGCGTGACGTTGAGAAAGCAATTCATGAGAAAACAAAGAACACACGCAAAGTCATTCTTCTGTCTTTTGATCTTCGCGACGAAAAGAACTGCCAATCACTTATTCGAGAACATCTCAAAGCACACGGAAATAAATTGGATACTTTGTAGGGCCACATCCGTTACTCCTTCCTATTTCATACTTTGCATTTCAGAGTACTGAACCACGCGGATCAAATGATGAATACGGATATCGTGTCTCTTCCGACAGAGCAGTGGAACGAAGTATTCCAGACGAACATTAATTCTTTCTTTTACATCACGAAGGCCGCTGTTCCCCATATACCTCGAGGTGGCACCATTTGTTTCACAACCTCGGTCAATGCTTTCAAAGGCAATCCTAAGTTCCTTGATTACTCCGCAACGAAGGGGGCGATTGTGGCATTTGCCAAGAGTCTGAGTAGTCAGATTGTCGGCGAGAAGGGCATACGGGTCAACGGTACGTGTATTCCCGAGGACGAAATGCACTGATCTATAGGTCTGATTAATTGTCAGCGGTTGCTCCTGGGCCGATTTGGACACCATTGATGTAAGGAATATCCATCAGTCCTGGACTTTCCCGACTCATATTCCCGGCCACTTAGCCCGCCAAGCATGACCGATGATGCGAAAGAGAAGTTCGGTCAAAGCGTTCCCATGGGTCGTCCAGGGCAACCCGTCGAATGTGCGACGTGCTATGTTTTCCTTGCGAGCACAGACTCGAGTTATATTAGGTGAGTGAGGATCATGATAACATATGGTTGATGATAGCATTGTGGATCCAATAGCGGTCAAGTACTTCATCCCAACGGAGGAAATATCGTTGTTTAAAGAAGCATTCTGACCAAAAAAGTTGTTGTATGTTAGATTGTCGGATTCAATACACCTTCCTCCACTCAGAGCGGGTCCGACAACAACTTCCCATCAAAAGTGCACCGGCTAAATTTTCGTCATCACCATCAACCCAGTGCGCTTGGCATCGGCCGCAACTGCGTTATAAAATCACAGGAGAATCTAGGAAGAGTAATCTAGGAATGGATTACTTGTCCGTTAAGCTGGTTGACAGAATAATGATGTCGGAAGATTTGGGGGAGCTGCTGCTCGATAAATTTTCAATGTTCACAGAGATTGAAACGCCTGGCGAAGACATCTTTATCTTCGTCCCCAAGTTTCGATGACCGCTCGTCCATCAGCTTCAACCGAATGTCTTTGGCCTCTTCATCGTCCATCATATCAGATGTATCAGTGATCAGTGTGACTATCTCCGGTGGAAGGAGGTGCATTCGTGATTTGGGATCGGCGGCGCACTCCAGGAGTGCGTCGCGAGCCCACGCGACTTGTTGCGGCGGAACGATGGAGGTTGATGGGATAGGCGGCTGGTCTGGATCAACGAGGAAAAATGCCAATATCTTTCGGTGCCCGGGTTTCGTCGGATCCATGAGCTCGAAAGATGAGACGCGATGTTGGTACGTGTTCGGGAAGGCAATGCAGCGACCGGAAGTTGTGCTGACAGCCCCGGCGCACTGGTTCAGTTCTGACGTTGTATCCCTAGGACAGAAATATAAACCCAATCCAACTGTTAAATCTGATACCAACACTCACCCGTAGTCATACCGCATGCCCCACTGTACTTTATGGGCGTAGTAGTCGTATGGTTCGGCCTGAATTTGCGTTGAAGGGAGAGGCTCTTCCACGGCGACCCGAAACGCCAATTCGCTATCGGATACATTCCTGAAGATATACATTCATACATGCAGCAGCACCCCTTCGGAAAGGAAAGACGCACTCGTTATCATAGTAGCAGATTCCAGAGGCAACAATGGCTTCATTTGCCATGCCTTCGACGTGCCAAGTGCCGCCGCCATACTGTGGTTTTTGGGGTGTCTAAAGTGGGATCAGTTGTGGAACAGAATGATGTAAACCAGAGCACCATTACCAGATGGATATTTGCTAGCTTGACGATAACCTGAATATTCCTTCCCCTAAGTTTGACTACACACTTGCGGCTTTCGAGACCACCTGTGTAGCCTTCCTTGGGAATGTCGGGAAGAAATACGGTCTTTTCATTCTCCCAAGCTTCCCAAAATGTTTCCGTATCGGCATACTCTTCCTTGGGATACCGCTTATCGAGGTCGTGGTTGATGCTAAAGTAATCACCGCTGATGCGATGAGGCAGTGGGTTGTCGTCATAGCGAAGATCCGTAAGGACCCGTTCAAACATCGGGATAAAGCACGAAAGGATATTCTCCACAGATTTATAAAGCGACTTGTGGGTTGGATGGATATTATTGATATATCCTAGCGCGGTAACTTCGCCGGTCTCAGATACCACGAAGTCCGTTGGCAGCCATTGAAATCGGTTTGAGATTAGCAGCCTAGCGTTCAATTTTGCAGGAGCGGTTACAGTCTGAAGCACTCCAGATGCTTGCTCCGTGTGTGGAGAGAGATGTGCCAAAGTGCGACCATATACCACGCAATAAAGGGAAGGATGCACAATGTCAAGCACGAGATTGTTTGAATGGGGATGCCAGTCTTTCATCTCTTCGGGGACATTTTCAAGAGGATAAACGGCTTCAACCAACGCATCACGAACATTCTGAGAAATAAGGGAGTCAGACTGCCAGACTCCGTCGAAGCAAGAAACCTGTCAGGATGCGAAACCATGTTGTTAATAGATCAGCACTAGGGGCAGATAAATACAAACCTGTATCCCAGAGACTTCGTCAAGTAGCCGTCTGTACCCTTCCAATTCTTCCAAAACGTATTCGACCTGAGCCTCCGACAGGGTGAGTTTGAGCTCGTCATCGACGGCTCCTTCGGGGCTGAAGCTCGGTGCAACGTCCAAGGGTACGAGCATGTTCTTTCCCATGATCCAAACCATGGTGCTACTGAGAGCCTCTGCCTTCCATCTCGCTCGAATGACAGGGTCTTTAAATTTATTCCACCAGTCGGGTTTGGAACGAATATTCGCAGACAACGCTACCATGCAAAGCTCCTTAAGCTGCGTAAAGAAATCAGACAGACAGAAACCGGAGAGCAATATGGTTCGTGGCTTACTGATCGTGGATATATCGTACTCCCGTTGATGGCTTTCGGAAACCCATTGCCATTTAGATCTGCTAGAGGAAGGTTTCTCCACGGGTCCGGTAGTTCCATCAATTGCATTAATATTGATTATCCAGGCCACTGTAAATGTCTTAGCTGAATTGAACGAAAAGGTATGCTAAATGACTTGATGTTCTCCGAGGAGTTGAATGTATGGGAGCTGAATTCCAAGCGAATCACTTGAGGTCGTGGTGGTTGGATCTGTCAAAAGCACAGTACAGCCACTTCCCAATAAGGATCAATTCAATCGCTTGTACTCGCTAAACATATCGACGGTTCCTGTCATTTTTGTACCTCACAGATGCAATGAAATGGTTCAAAGTAAATTTTCTATCATGGTAAGTGGCAGGACACAAAGCCATGAAAAGAGCCACGCCAAGCGGAAACATTTCCCCCACCAGTGAGAATGTCCGCGCCAGTCCAGTCAGTGCTCGCACAAATTGAAAAGCCTGGTGAAGACATCGCTGCCATCGTCGTCGTCCCAAAAATGATCTCTGGGTTTTGGTGTCCGCTCATCCATTAGCTCCAATCGAATATCTTTAGCTTCCTTGTCGTCCATCATATCTATGGAGTTCAAAACCATAGTCACGATCTCTGGGGGAAGGGTATGCATTCGCGATGCAGGATCAGCAGCAGATTCCAGAAGTGCGTCCCTCGCCCACGCCAACTGTTGTGGTGGAACGACCGAGGTTGATGGGATAGGCGGCCGGTCTGGATCGACGAGGAAAAAGGCTAGTATCTTTCGGTGCCTAGGTTTCGTGGGGTCCTCCAGCCGAAATGGCGAGACGCAGTGTTGATACGTGTTCGGAAATGCGATGCAACGACCGGTGATAGAGCTAACGGCCCCGACGCATTGGTTCAACTCTGAACTGGGAAATTTATAGAATAGCACCGTGACCCAGCTGTTAAAGGCATGAACTACTCACTTCAAGTTGTATTGCAAACCCCACAGTATTTTATGGGAATATTCGTCGTAGTTGTCAACCTGTCTCCTATCCTCTGAAGGCTGAGGCTGAGCGACGGCGGCGCGAAATGCCAATTCATTATGGGTTATATTCCTAAAGGGGTGGTTCATTACGTGGCATAATGTGGGCAAAGAGGGACAGACTCGTTGTCATAATAGTAGATTCCAGTGGCGACAATGTCTTCATTTCGCATACCCTCGACATGCCAAGCACCTCCTTCATACGCAGGGTTTTGAGGCGTCTGAAGGTGGAGTTAGCTTAGAAATGTCATTGAGATCGATTCAGCTACCAGATGGATATTTCCTAGTTTCACGATAACTTGGATAGTCCTTCCTCTAATTTTGACTACACATTTGCGGTTCTCGCGGCCACCAGTATACCCGTCCTGAGGAACATCTGGCAGGAATAAGGTTTTTTTCTTCATCCAGACCTCTTCCCATTCCGCAATAGCATGCCAATCCATTTCATCTTCTGGATAAAGTTCATCGAGTTCGTGGCTCATTTTAAAATAATCACCCGGGATACGATAAGGTAATGGGTGGGACAGATCCGTAAGTACACGTTCAAACATCGGAATGAAGCATGAGAGAACGGCTTCAACAGATTTATAGAGTGACTTGTGAGAAGGGTAGATGTTGTTGATATACGCCAGAGCAGTAACGTCTCCAGTTTCAGAGACCTTAAAGTCGGTTGGTAGCCAAGAAAACCGGTTCGACATGAGGTCGGAGCCTTCTACATTTGCGGGCGCGGAGACAGCCTCAAGTAATCCGGCGTATGGATCTTGCTTTGGCGACACATATCCCAGGCTACGGCCATATACCAAGCAGTAAAGGGAAGGGTGCACAATGTCAAGCACGAGATTGTTTGAGCGGGGATGCCAGTCTTTCATATGTTCTGGGACATTTTCAAGCGGAGAAATGGCTTCGGTCAAGGCGTCGCGGGTATTTTGAGAAATAAGAGTGTCAGATTGCCAGAATCCGTCGAAGCATGAAACCTGAGACAGGGGCCAAGTTGCCTACGACTCCGAATGAATGCAAACAAAGACTGACCTGTATCCCAGAGGGTTCGTCAAGTAGTCGATCGTATCCTCCTAACTCCCCCAAAACATATTCAACCTGAGCTTCTGAAAGGGTCACTTTGAGTTCGGGGTCGACCCTTCCGTTACGGCAGAGGGCAGGGGCTTGGACTAGCGGCACGAGAAGCGACTTTTCTGTAATCCAAACCATAGTACTGTTAAGAGCTTCTGCCTTCCATCGATTTCGAATGACCGGGTCTTTATATTTCAACCACCAGTCCGGCTTGGAACGAATGTAGGCAGACAACCTGACCATACAAAGTTCCCTAAGCTATGCATGACCGTAAGACAGACACATAACGGGGCATAAAAATTGCTTGGCTCACTGATCGTGGATATATGATAAACCCGCCGATTGCCTTGGGAAAACTGCGGCCGTTAAATGTTGCTTGAGGAAGTCAGTCGTGGGCACAACTCTTGTTATATATATACATGAAGTGCGCACAAGTGTGATGCATAAAACCCAGCATCCGGTGTCTTGTAATATGTGGTTCAACTGGAGGATGTTAGTACAATCTCAAGCAATGTTCTGTGGAGCTGATATTTTACATCTCCAGGCTCACAACTACATTGTGAACTCACTGGTAGGCACCCATAGTAGTATATTTGCAGCAGCAGAATGCCATTGTAATATACCAAAGGATGGCTATATATTACTTTTGCAGCTTGTCATACTACTATTGAAGCAAATCCAGGCCATAATTATGCTCTGCAGCACTCCTGGTAATATTATCAGATCAAATCTGGGCTGTATTTTAATTCTGGAGCATCCTCAATAATATTATTAAAGCAAATCCAGGTTGTATTTACATTCCGCAGCACCCCGAATAATATTATGGCAGCAAATCCAGCCTGTATTCACATTCTCTAGCCCTGCCAATAATATTATGGAAGCAAATCTAGGCCATAATTACATTCCACAGCACTTCTGGTAATATTATCGAAGCAAATCAGGTCATATTTACATTCATCAGCACCTTGGATAATATGATTGAAGCAAATCCAGGCTGTATTTACATTCTGCAGCACTTCCAGTAACATTATCGCAGCAAATCCAGGCTGTATTCACATTCTATAGCCTCACCAATAATATTATGGAAGCAAATCCAGGTCATAATTACATTCTGCAGCACTTCTGGTAATATTATCAGATCAAATCTGGGCTATATTTAAATTCTGCAGCATCCCCGATAATATTATTGGAGCCAACCTAGGCTGCATTGACATTCTGCAGCATGCCCAATAATATTATTGAAGCAAATCCTGGTCATCATTACATTCCACAGCATCCCTGATAATATTATTGGAGCAAATCTAGGCCATATTTACATTTTACAGCACCCCCAATAATATTATTGGAGCAAATCCTGGCTGTATTTACATTCCACAGCACCCCCAATAATATTATTGGAGCAAATTCAGGCTGTATTTACATTCCACAGCACCTCCAATAATATTATTGGAGCAAATGTGGGCTGTATTTACATTCTGCAGCATGCTCAATAATATTATCAAAGCAAATCCTGGCCATAAATACATTCCACAGCATCCCCGATAATATTATTGGAGCAAATTCTGGCCATATTTACATTCCACAGCACCCCCAATAATATAATTGAAGCAAATCCAGGTCATTGTTACATTCTGCTGCTGCTTGTAATACAATTGGAGCAAACCCAGTCTGTTATTGCATTCTGTGGCACTCCTTATACTATTTTTGAAGCAGATGTTGGTCGTTATTGCATTTTGCAGCATTCCTCATATTATTTTTGAAGCATCCAGACTGTTATTGCATTTTTTAGCACTGTTTGTAATATTTCTGGAGCAAATCCTGGTGTTATTACATTCCGTGGCGCTCCTTGTAATATTCATAGCGCAAATCCAGACTCTAATTACATTGTGCAGCGCTCTTCTTCATATTATTTGGGCAAACCCGCCCTGCAACACCTGCTGAAAGTATTGTTGGGGCAAATCTAGCCATTGTAATATATGTACAAATATGTGTTCTCATGTATTACCCTTTCAGGTCCCATTTCGCGTTGCACTCGATCATCAAACGGGTTAAACATAAGAGTAGCAAAGGTTGATAAAAGGGCGGCGAAGGATAATACGATGGTGGCGAGGGATAACCGCGATGGCGGTTAGGGATGTCCCTGATGGCGGTGAGCGAAATTACGAGAACGGCGGTTAGGGTGTGAGCGCGCATGTCGTGCTGCAGGGGTTTGACTGAAAGTGCCGAGAGGGAAAAAGTGGATGCCGTGTAGGTTGACTGCATCGTCAGGGGGTGCAAGCGCAAGCGAGAACGAGTGGTTCGGTGAGGAAGAACTACGTGAGCGTATGACCGCACAGCAAAGTGGCGAGGGTTTGGCATGATCGCATGGATGTGTCCGGAGCCGATATGACTGCGATATATGCGGCTGAGCATCAGCCAGTAAAGCGAGGATCATAAGGAGCGGCTGGACGGTGTGATACATGGCAAGGAGTGGCACCGCATTGTATTATGTGGTTGACCATCCTCGAGCATCTGCAAGTATTGCGAGGAGGGATGGGTAAGGGGTGATACGTATATGAGCATCCGCGAAGATCGGCTAGGATGGCGGGTTTGGGTAAGACTGGGTGACGTGATACGTGGGGGCGGATGGCGAGGACGGCAGGGGTGAAGTTACTGTGTGAGCGCGTCGATGATATTCCCCGAGGATGGTGAGTGCTGAGGCGGAGGGGCATCACTAGTTGCGCGAGACGGCGAAGTGTTTTTTGCATTCGACTTGAGATTTGGCGGTATAATCGTACGTTGATATGGAAGAGCGGCGAGGGATGGGCTGTGTTGTATAGAAGATTCCGTGAGATGGGGTTACGTGGTGCAGATTTATACCGCTTGAGCACAGTGTGGATATGGTCTGAACATCTGTCAGGTCTAAGGTTGGTTTCGAGCTTTACGAACATACCTAGACGACCGATGACCATTCAACCATGCATCCTCTTCTCGAGCGTCCTTACTCCTGCTGACGCCATCCGATCGGCAATCGCACTCGCCATCCTACGGGATGGTCTGCGTTGTGTTGGAGGAGAGGCTGGGCATCGCGACTCAATAGCAAGCCATGCAGTGTGAAGCAAGACAAATTAACAATTGGCAATGTTCCGGTTCTAACCGGTTGGGTTAGTTGGTGGCGGTGGTCCCGGTGAGGAAATGAGGCGTGTCGAAGAGGAGAGCTGGTGGTTGGGGCGTGAGGAGGGCGATGATGTCCACGAGGTGGGCGGAGAATTGTTGGTGGAAATAGTGAGTGAGATCCACGGGAACGCTCAACACGGCGCTCTTCTATCGTGGAGAGAGTAGCCACTGTCGAGGGTTTATGTCCCGATCGTCCAACCAGTTGCGACGGGTTGTGCCTGACGAAAGTCTCGATAAACGAAGTCGGCGATGAAACGGAGGACTTTGGGACTGGGATTGTGGGGAAGGAGACGCGTGAGCTTGAGTCGGGCGGTGAAGGTCACGGGATGGGCGGGGAGTCGTTGATGGAGATAGTGGCTGGGAACCACGGGAACGCTCACGACAGCGCTCTTCTGTAGTGGAGAGGTAGCGACTGTCGGCTGAACGTCGAACCAGTTGCGACGGGTCGTGCCTGACGGGGTTCTTGCTAGACGAGGTCGTCGAGGATGACACGAAGGGTTTTGGGACAGGGATTGTGGTTCTAGCGGTCGGTGGGAGATGCGCGAGGTTGAGCCTGAGTGGACAAACCTGTCAGTTTGACTGCAGAGGTGCCGAAATGTTCCAACGTACCTGCACGAGCATCCGGCTGCCAACCACGAGAAGGAATCCTTCATCCCCTCAGCTCCTCACTCTGACACCATGGCTCAGTTCCGATTGGCCATCGTGGTCGTCGATCGATTGTGATGGGCCGCCGAGGGAGGGTTGAGGTACAGAAGCCTCCGAGGCTCAACAGAGACCTGTGCAAGGCAAACCAACGCAGATAAGTATATAAAAACACATATACATACAACTGATAACATACCATGATACCCCGAAGGGCCAAATTGGCGCAGGTGTTGAAGGAACGCCGAGGATGAGTGGGCGATGGTCGTGTTGAGAGCCAAGAGTCGAACGAACTGCCTTTTTGGGAAGCGGTCCGCGTTCTCCGGAGTTGTGGCGCGACGTTCGGAACGACGCCGACGGTTTACACATCGAGTTCCGCGCCAGGGCTGCATCTATAACACAATTGCGTGGCCATTTTGCACAACATGTTCAGCTTTCAGCATTTTAGTGGTTTTATTAGAGAGAGGACGAGCTCGATGATTGCGAACATACCCAAAAACCCGTCAATTTGGGCTTGATTTCAGTATTATATTCTCTGCGTTAGATTGCATGAGCTGTAAAATAGTGTGAGCGATATGAGGCATCTATACATACCTTGGAAGGTTTCTAGAATGATTTGAGGCCAAGATTTTTTGTGCACGAAGAGTAACAAGCATCGAGATTCTGGATCGATGTTTTGAGAGTTGAAACACGCTTTGTTTGCTATAAGATGTCACGACTTTCACTGGACTCTCCGACTTCGTTCCTCACCGTCACTTCATCTTTCAACCTCAAATCATTTGTTCCTTCATTTCATGTATGGATAGTATCTGAAAACGGCCATTTCGATATTTTAAGGACCTTGGTTAATTTTGAATTCGGGAACGAAGGTGCATATGGGGACTTTTGGACGTTAATTAGGGCATATATTCAAATGTACCGTTCTAACGGTTCGGTAGAATGCGCTAGTTCGGTATATTTCAAACGTATGTACTCGATAGTCTCTATTAAAAAGATGAAGGCAAAATCTAACCGCCGGAGTAGGTGTGGAGGAATCCATTCGCGCTCGAAACATCCCTTTTGGCGGGGTTTTCACCTTGCGAGCATTGCCACTCCATTAATACTAATCTCCCAACCGCCAAAAAAATTACAAGTGTACCTATGGCACCTAATGTTGTTTTCCTGTTAATAAAGTGGTTCGATCCGTAGGCGATCGCTCGGTGTGGAATCCGTCGGTGTTGTCGGACTCGCGCCACATTGTCCCAATGCGGTAATTGGTTGAGTTCACACACCCATCTTGACCTCTGACCACGACCGTCGTCTGCTCAACCTCGGCGTTTGCTCAACATCTGCTTCCACTGGGCGCTTCGGGGTACCTTGGTGAGTTCCCAGTGTCATGTATATGTGTTTCTGTATGCTTACCCGCGTTGGTTTGTGTCGTACAGGTCCTTGTTGAAGCAGCTCGCACTCCCACCAACATCCCGAAGGATCGAATGCAGCGATCCTCTCGGTCTCCACGTAGGAATGATCGGTGGAATGGAAGCTTCGAGGAATACATGCTGGTTGGATGAGTGATTGAAGGACATCGGGACATCGGTGAGTTGGTACGTGCCATGCTCGCACTGCTTTGCTGATGAAATCGATCGCTCAGCGAACACCAGTAGCCCGCTCGTGGTTCTCGGTATTCCGTACAACGGCTTTTGCGAACCCAACCACCCTCCTCGACATCCACACCCCACCATCCCTCGACCGCTCATCCTAAGAGAATTCAGGTTCAACACCTCGCACCACCTCGGATCGCGTGACGAGTCGTACGACCTTGTCCTGCCGGTATCGCGAGGCACGGCTACTTTCATCTCGACAGCAACCTCCGCTTCACCACCGTCACCACCGTCACCACTCCCAATACACCTCGTTGGCGATTACGGCTACGCCTGCCCACGCGTCGGTGGCATGTCCTTGTGTCATGCACGAGCTCGCCACAACACAGCACCAACACCAGAGGAACGAAAGCGCCGTCACGACCGTTCTTGTGCTCCATGACCACTACCTTTCACCTCGTTCTCATTCCCAAACTCCCGCAGCTTCAGCGCTCTCCTCGACGACCCGCCGGACTGAGACCCACGAATACCTCATGCCACCACACTGCAACGTACGAATATACCGCGAACTCTGAAGCCGTCTCTCGCAGCTGGTCAAATGCGAAAAGCAGTCACGCCGTCTCGCGCAACTAGCGATGTTCCCCTTCATTACTCACCATCCTCGTGAATATCATCGACATGCTCACGCTCCATGTCGTCCTCACCATCCGCACTCGCGTATCACATCAACCAGTCCTACCACAGCCTGCCATTCTCGCCGATCTTCGTGGATGCTCAGACATGTATCACCCAGCCTTATCCACCCGTCCTCGCCATACTCGCATATGCTCGAGGATGATCAACCACATGCCACACTGCCGTACCACTCCTTGCCATCCTTGCTTCGCGGTGGCTCAGCCGTGTTTCACGCTGCCAACCGCTCTTCATCATCCCCGCTTCTGCTGGCTGATGCTCAGCCGCGAGTATCGCAGTCTGAACGCATCTCCCCATCCTTGTCAATCTTCACCTGCATATCACGCAAACTTATGACGCCTTGCCTATCCACTGCCGAATCTCACATATCGATCATCCCTCCCCGCCATCACTCTATCTCATGGTCTAGCCCCATACACCCCGAAGTCTCACCGGCTGTCTAGCCATATCGGCTCCCGAGCCATCCATGCACTCATGCTAGACCTCGCCACTTCGCTCTGCGGTTGTACGCTCCCATTGCCCTTCCTCACCGAAACCTTCTCGTTCTCGCTCGCGCTCACGTGCTCCGACGATGCAGGCGACCTACACCACACCCACTTTCCCCTCTCGGCACTTTCAGTCACACTCCTGCAGCAACAACAAGTGCGCTCACGCGATCACCGCCGTTCTCGTATTATCGCTCACCGCCATCACCAACATCCCTTGCCGCTATTGGGTTATCCCTCGCCGCCATCGCACTATCCCTCGCCGCATTTCTATGAACCTTCGCTACTCTTCCCGCCGCCCGCGCTATCCTTCAGTCGCGCCGCGTGGAGTCATGGTGACCTTTCTGTCCATCATTTCGTACCCATTCTCAACATGTATACTCCTTGTACACAATGCCCCCTTCCCTTCGCTGTTCATTATATGTAATTTGCCCATAGGTAATCCTCTACCCCTGAGATAAATTTTGGGAATTTCCCGGTCACATTACAATTGAGATTATATTATGGCTACTAGGATCGCTGAGAAATAATACAGGCAGTGCTAGAATAACTGATGATGTGGTTCTGCAGCTGAATAAATCATACCAGCTGTGCTGGGATATATTATAAGGGCTGGATTTGCACCAATAATGTTTTCAACAATTGCTGCAGAATGTAATTACACCCTGGATTTGCCCAAATAATATAAAGAAGAATGCAGCACAATGTAATTAGAGCCTGGATTTGCCCTGTAAATAATACAAGGAGTGCTGTGAAGTAGTGTATCATAATGGCCTAGATGTACACCAATATGACTGCGGGGAGTGCTGCAGAATGTAATAATGGCCTAGATCCCGCTCCAATTATATTATGAGAATTACTGGGGATTGTAATAACAGCCCATGTTTGCTGCAATAATATTACAAGGAGTGCTGCAGAATGTAATAATGGTCTGGATTTGGTCCAAATATTATACAAGGGGTGCTGCAGAATGTAAATATGGCCTGGATTTGGTCCAATAATATTATCAGAGGTGCTGCAGAATGTAATAATGGCCAGAGTTTGGTCCAATAATAATATCACTGGTGCTGCAGAACATAAATATGGTCCATATTTGCTCCAATCATATTATCAGGGATGCTGCAGATTGTAATTATGGCCAGGATTTGCTCCAATAATATTATCGGGGGTGCTGCAGAATGTAAATACGCCCAGGATTTGCTCCAATAATATTATCAGAGGTGCTGCAGAATGTAAATACAGCCTGGTTTTGCTCCAATAATATTATTGGGGATGCTGCAGAATTTAAATACGGCCCAGATTTGCTCTGATAATATTATTGGCGGGACTAGGGAATGTAAATTTGGCCCCAATAATACTACTGGAAGTGCTGTGCAATGTAAATACAGCCTTGATTTGCTCCAATAATATTATCGGGGATGGTGCAGAATTTAAATACAGCCCAGATTTGCTTCAATAATATTACCAGAAGTGCTGCAGAATGTAATTATGGCCTAGATTTGCTTCAATAATATTATTGGAGGTGCTGCAATATTTAAATGTGGCCCATATTTGCTCCAATAATGTTACCAGAAGTGCTGCAGAATGTAAATACATCCTAGTTTTGCTTCAATAATATTATTAGGGATGCTGTAGAATTTAAATACAGCCTGGATTTGCTCTGATAATATTATTGGTGGGGCTAGGAAATGTGAATACAGCCTGGATTTGCTGCAATAATATTATCAGAGGTGCTGCACAATGTAAATACAGCCTGCTTTTGCTTCAATAATATTATTGGGGATGCTGCAGAATTTAAATACAGCCTGGATTTGCTTCAATAGTAGTATGGGAAGCTGAAAAATTAATATATGGCCATGCTTTGGTATATTACAATGGCATTCTGCTGCTGCAAATATACTACCATGGGGGCCTACCAGCTGGTTCACAATGTGGTTATGAGCATGGAGATATAAAATATCAGCTCCACAGGACATTGCTTGAAATTGTACTAACATCCTCTGGTTGAACCACATATTACAAGACACCGGATGCTGGGTTTTATGCATCACACTTGTGCGCACTTGATGTATATTATACTACTAGAGTGCACCCCACTATTGAGGAAGTGAACTCCACGCAGGAGGAAGACCAGCCATCGGTTACCGTCGCAAATGCAGAATGTAGTAACACCCCGATGGAGCGCTATCGAATGAAAGCTTGTATTAAGTTTTGGTACTTGCTTTGAGTATCGAATGTCCTGCGGTCGAGACGTGGTGCTTTGAGAGTTGTGAACTTCCCAATCGGGCCTCCTCCTTGTCGAAACGTTCAAGCGATCGCGCCCATCCCACGACCAACTCACAATCGGACTCATGGCCTACTGTGCCTCATTGTACTCTACTTCGTTTGGTTGCATATGAACCATACGCTCATGAACTTTCAGGATTATCCAGCCACTCGACGTGTTTTCCGCGAAACGCGGGAACCATCTTACATCATACTTGAACCCTCAGGCTTCAGGTTGGTGGCTAGCAGTTGCAAAATGAGGTGTCCGTCATTTTTGTGACCTTACTTCGTACTTTCCGTGTTCTATCTTGGCGGGGGGGAGGGGGGTAAATCAATATTTGATCCTTTGTTAGGTAGTTTGTCTGGGAAGTTTCAGCCTGACACGAACGTCAAATGGCTGAATTATTTTTTGTTGATGGACTTCTGCGCTCGACAGTGCAGCGCGGTTAATCACGGTCGCAGTCTTGGTCAGTCTCCTCATTTTCGCCTGTTATGTGTGAAATTCATACCATTCATCAGAATACTTTGCCCAACTATGAAATGAAAATGGAAGAATGAAATCACTGCATGTTATTATTCCAGATGTGCGAGTTTTATTGGTTCTTCCTGGAAGGACACTTGTCGTGCAGACTAAATATTCGGTTCCAACGTTAGGACATTCGACAATTGCAACGGGCTAACGCTCCGCCAAATGCGCTTCGGCGATGACATTAGTTCCAAGGTTGGTCAGGTCCGACATGATGGACAACAGAAGACAATTAATTCCCGCGCCTTCCATCCTCGGCTTCGGACCTTATGGAGAAGGCAGCAGATTGACCGTCCGATCTGGCGTCTTGTTTCGCGAATGTGTGGACATTGTGACTTTTCCTGGCGTTGCCCTAGAATCATATTCTACGGCACTATACGTCTTCAGAAGTGCGTCAATCTATTTACCTTGAATACGGGTTCATATACAGTCAGTCTTAATATGGAATGATCTGTCCTGATCTGAGCAATCTGGAACCGATGGCATGCCGGTTTTCTCCTGCGACTTGGTTTATTCTAGGAAGTTAATTTCAGGCCGATCAGGATCATACGGTTTTCTACCTCCCCGTGCAAGATTCCAGAGCATGCGTTGCATGCCGATGACCGATCGAACTACCAAGAACATTCGTACGGTGAAGTCCCCCCCCCGTATTCATCTTACATGCTCTGAAGGTATTGCGGGAATCCGACTGCAATTACGATGGATCTATGTTATGGAATGTTCCCGGCCATGAGGTAGTAGGGGTTCTCGGCGGAACATTATTTCATGAGCGGCGTCGAATGGAACGGAAGGTGCTGCTGAGGGTCCGAATTACCTGTGGGAACGTGAATGTGGATCCCCTCGCGAATATCTGTTCAGATGTATGGAATAGCGCACTGAGTTGAGCAGTGCAAAATGATGTCGAGTAAGTCATAAATAACCCAATCAGTGGATCTAAGGTCTATCCATTATTAATAACGTGGGATTTGGTTTCAGCTCGCCGGCTACCGAGCAGCTATTACTCTGTACCGAACGATTTCCGTTGGAGTCGACACAGCAGGCTGAGAGTGTCCTGCACTGAAAAAGTGAACAAGTGTCGGAACTTGTCGATCGCAGACCCTTTCCGCAGCGGAGTCTGGCAAAGACATGGGTGTGGCGAAATCCGCAGACGAGTGAGAAGAGAAACCGAAACATCCATCTCAGCGAGATCTGGGGTATTGTCTTAAAGAGGAAATACCCGATCAATATGCTTCGCGAACCCAGGAGATCGGACGTCGATCCCGACACCTTAAATTTGCCTCCGTCGCATTTGAAATTTTGGTTCAGCCTGCCCGCTTATGTCTCACGCGGGCAGCATTGGTTTCTGATTCCCCCCAATTCTCTTACATTCACTTCCATTGTCGAGGACCCATCGCAGGACATTCTAGACAACATTTATGGGATTTCTTCATTTCACGGGTTTCGGTGTTACTCACCAGGTTCGCCGTTATTAAATCGTTCATCTTCGCGTTTCGATTTAAGCATGCTTCTCGCAGAGCGTCGTCAAGCACAACATAACGATAAACTTTACGACCCCACAACCGATACGACTAGATTCAATTGCATTTTATCACTCTCCTGCGGATCCGCCTCACATACCCACTGAGATCATCATCGCCATTTTAGAGGCGGCATATTTCGACGAGGATTCGCGACCAGATTTCCGACTTCTCAGTAATTGTGCGCTTGTCTGTCGAGATTGGACTGAACCGGCGCAAAAGCTTCTTTTTCGTCATGTTTCCCTCACAACCCAAGGAGCAGTGAACTCTTTTCAGGCGTCAGTTTCAAGTCGCCGCATGGGGCAAAAGCACGGCGATTCCGTCACCCGCCTCCACATCATCCTGGATTTCAACGACCCTAATCGCATATATCCACAGTCATTGATTCAAACGATTATACCCTGTCCCCATTTGTACGAGCTGGACTTGTCTTTGTACGGAACAGACCCGCGGCGTGGAGTCGTTGATCATCCCAACGCGTTGAGGATGTTCAAGAACGCGCCGGATTTTGACGATGAGACACTAGAACTTCTTCGCGGCGGCCCACAGATATCCGCACTCCATTTCAGTAACTGGTCGGATAACTTTCACTGTACCAGCCAGCTCCTGAGCGTCTGGCCCTCAGTCAAATTTCTCACATTGACGGGCTGCAAAACCCAATTCCCAAGGACACATTCGCCTCCCTGCAAGCTCCGCCACTTGCGATTAAACTTTCAGGTGACGCCAAGCGTCGACTTCATGCAATGGCTTCTTCACGACTCGAAGGGGAGCCTACGTAGCCTCGAAATGGATCGAGAGCCGCCTGTAGAATTGCTGGACCATATTGTGCGGGATCACGGGCAAACGTTGGGCTCGCTTGCCATCCCCACCTGTCGGTCTTATGATTATGGAGTCTCGATCGAAAGGTGTGAAATTTTGCGCGAGTTCAGGATCGAAAGCCCTTGGTTTTCGCCGATGGCCGTGAAGACGCTCCCCAGAACGCTGGAACACCTCGCTTTCGGAGTCGACAGAAACACACCCATCCATGCTATTCTTCAAGCCGTTAAAGCGTGTCGGAAGCTGAGGTTGTTGACAGTTCACTTTTGGCACGGTGGCGAGACTCATGCGATGATTCCGACTTTGGTGAAGGAATGCGCACAGCGTCGAATAGATATCGTTACCACGACTGATATAACACATTTCCGAACGTTCATGGTATGTGATATATATTTTCCTCGTCCGATCGTGAGGCTCATGTTTACGTTGCTGGACAGAGAGGAGACCCTATCCCGTCATCTTTCTATCCCTTGGGGAAGTCGGTCGCAAGCATGCAGGACATGTTTTCGGCCTCTGTCAGGGCGTCATTTGGACGGGACGACGGATGGCAGGGAAATATTCCGAAGGAACACGTTCATCGCTGACGCATTGAAGTCCTCTGCCGCGAAACGCTTTCCTATCATGCTAACGGTCTTTGTCGCCCGAGTCTCGCGTCACCCTCCTTCCGCACGTTAACGATATTGGCGAATCTATATGATCATCTCACCATTAATGCTGGACTTTCCGGATCTGCACATCCCATATCGCACGAATCAAGTGTCACATCTAGAGTATAATATGTAGAAATGCTTTCGGTAATAAAAATTGATGTCGATTTTAACGCAAATCAACCTACGACTGCAAGGTGAAGTCAGCCATTAGTGAAGGACACAGTTATCCCGTCCGCTCACAAGCATCCAAGCAAAGAATGTGTGCCGTGAAATCCACGCCGACGCGCCACCGCGGCGTCCGAGCTCACCGCCCGTGCACATGGGATTAAATTCACACCCCATTCACATTGAAAGGGAAAGGAATAGCTTTGCAAGCAAAATGGGGGACGGGGAAGGACGTCGAGCGCCCCGCACATGCAACGAGGCCGCCATGGAAACGTGCCGTTATTCGCAAGACGCCGACACCTTCCACGCTAGGAAATGCAGATGCCTAAAAACACAATGTATGGGAGCGGGATTGAACAAGGAACAGCCACACGGCGTCTAAAGGCGGGGTGTTCGAAAATGCTTGAGACACGCCTCCATCAATCTTGGAAATGCATTCAGCTTGTTTTCTAGACATTGAGAAGGGAGGTGAAATTGAATATCACGCACCCGTCTAAGTCTCCGTCGAGAACGGCTTGTATTCTTCCTGTGCCGACCTCGTGCCCGGTCCGCAGATCCTTGATGAGCTGGTATGGCTGGAGAGTGTATGAGCGTATTTGAGATCCCCACGTTATGTCAGGCAGGTTGTTGTGCGACGATGCCTTTGACTGGGCTCTGCGAGATATGTCATGTCATGAAATTCTTTTCGTCTGAACGCTTGAACGATGAACTCACTTTTTGAGAAGATCCATGTCATAAAGCTTCGCTCTGAGCAACGAGAGAGCAAGTGCGCGATTCCGCGCCTGGCTTCTTTCCTGCTGGCACGACACCACGATATTCGTCGGCAAATGGACAATCCGTACAGCAGTCTCCGTCTTGTTCACATGTTGCCCACCAGCACCTTGGCTGCGCATTGTCGTGATCTTCAAATCACCTGGCCTGAGCTCGATGATTTTATCTCTTATGTTACTCTCCTCGAAGAAAGGTGACACCTGAACGCTTGCGAACGACGTGTGACGTTGTCCGGCGCTGTCGAAAGGCGACATGCGCACAAGGCGATGAACGCCAGATTCGAATTGAGCATACCCGTATGCATACCGGCCTTTGACGAGAAGGGTTTTGTGACGAAAGCCAGCTATGTCACCTGGCGATTCATCTACCGTTTTTACTACATACTCGTCAATGTTAAATTTTTTGATTGTTGATCGTAGGGGAAATGTACCAGAGAATCCACTGGATTGAGCCCATCAGAAGTACATCCTAGTGAGTATGCCAGCCCAGTCACAAGCTTCCGTTCCGCCTGAACCTGCTTTTATATCGATGTACGCGGAATTCGCGTCCAATGGTTCTGACAGTAAAATTTCTCTCTCGAGTGCTTCCACACGGTCTTTCAGAGATATAACTTCTGGAAGAATTTCTTGATAAAGATGTGTGCCATTGGACGAGTCAGCGAGTGCTATTGGATTTCGATGACTGAATTTTCGGATACAGCAATCGATGATGATTGCGTACCGGTCAGGTCGCAGAGCTCATTATGTGAAGATTGGATCTCTCGAAAACATTCAGCTTTCTTCTTCAGTCGTGACAGCCGCTGTTGCTTTCTGAATGCCAGCACGGAATTTTCGCGGGCCTGCAAACCATCCTGAATTAAAAAAAATGAATGAAAATTTAAACGGTATAAGAAACCTGAAAACAAACCGTCAACTGTTCACCAATAGTAGATATCTCATCCTGAACGACCTTTAGCTGTGTTTCTTGATCCATTAGCGATAGAGAAGATCTGATATCGGAAAAAGCAGTCCTGGTGGAGGATTGGACGTCAGTGAGCGACGACGTAGTGTAACAACTGGCGAGAAGTGATGTTCGACGTCTGATATGTACTATTCGTGCATAGCATCGTAAGCTAGCGATCATTGGGCATCGCAAGACAACAATTGAAATTGTCGTGGGCAGGTTGGGAGTTTCTTGGTGCAAGATCGGAGTCTAAATTTTGCGCCCTTTCGCGGGTACTCTTCACCCTTCTGTTTTCCACTACCACTGCATGCAATGTCTCGACCTCAACTACCGAACGCTCCAAAACCAAATTCGAACAGTACTAATTCAAATCCATGACGGAAGAAACGCGTAACATCTGATGCTCCCTGGGAACCTGAACGAGCTCGATGGTGGACTCGCGATCGCCGGGATAACTCTGCTCATCATCGTCACCGGCGTATCGCTCCCTAAAGCACTGCCAACAACCACGACCACGACTACAACCACCACTGCAAGATGCAACTCTCAACTGCACGGATGATGGCGCCTGCTTCCCTTGCGATCAACTTTGGTGCGCAGCTGTACGGTTCGCTCAGTAAGCCAAACATCAAGGACATCGCGGATGCTGTGAGTTTATAAGGCAGACTTTCCAAAATGCTGACGTCTTTATCTCATCATTTATATAGAACCACTACGCATTCTCGCCCAACCCATACTTCATCGGCGCGTTCTTCGCTCCCCAACTCGTTCTCCAACTACTATGGCTCCGTCAATTCTTCGTCCGAAATGGCGAGGCAGTCGAACCCCCGCAACTGTCCTACGCGCCGATAGACGTCATCGGAAATATGTCCTTAGCCGCATGGATGGTGTTCTGGCAGGCGGAGCAATTCGGTCTTTCGGAGCTCATGGTTGCGATCAATACGTTCAGCCAGCTGTACGCCGTGTCCCAGCTTCCCCCGGTGGGACCTGAAAACCGCCTCACGCACTTCGTTGCGAAGTCGTTTGCCGGGATAGGCATACTCGATTTGTTCGATAATGGTGGTGTTGCAATGGTGCGCTGATTTATCAGTTATCCTCTGTCCAGTTTTGACGATAATGATTAAATTAGCGATATCCCGCTCCTCCTTCATTCGCGGTTCAAGCGATGACATCCGCGTGCTTCTTGGCCAGCGTGAGTCACCTCGTTCATTATTATCGATTTGCTCGTGGCTCATGACGAGGCTATAACAGAGTGTAATGTCAGACTGGATCATGGGTGGAGTACTCGTATATGACCTCGTCGCTATGGCTGTTGGACAGAAGGATACATGGGGAGGGACATTAGGATGGCTTGGTGGAGCGTGTGCTGCCATCGTCGTAGTGAAGAATGCGGTTTTCTGAAGTTATTAGTATAATAATTAATTGCCTGGTGGAATAAGGTGAATGTACAAATAAAACTATAAGAGATCCGGTCCATCGAACAGATGGAGTTAGGAAGAATCGGTCTTGAGGCTCTCCTGTGTCTCCCACCACTCCCACCATCCCTCCCACCAACTCTCCAACTCTTTTCCCATCTCCAACTTCTCCTTAACAACATACACACCCTCCACCGACGCGCGTCGCACAAATGGCACCAAGACATTAACCAGCACCTTCCCAGCTGCATATATCACGTTCCTCTCATCGACCCTTTCATGCTCCCTGCTTGTTCTCATAATTAGTACGGATGAAGTGGTGTTGGTAGGTGGTAGGGGAGCGGGAGCTGCGCGTGTAGGTGAGGAAATATGAGGCAAAGGAGGCTAGGTACTTGTTGAGGGATGGCAGGAGTCGGTGGAGGAGGGAGTGGTGCGTAAGTGGCTTTACGATGAACCAACTATTTGAGACGTTCCATGTCATGAAGCTTCTCACTGAACAATGGCTGGGCAAGTGCGCGATTCCTCGCTTGGTTCCGTTCCTGCTGGCACGACACTTCGACATTCGCCGGCAATTGAACATTTCGATCGGCAGTCTCCTTGTTCACATGTTGTCCAATAGCACCGTGGCTGCGCAACATCGAGATCTTCAGATGACCCGTTTTTGGCTCCCGCGATTTCGACTCCTCGAAGGAAGGGGACCTAGATGCTTGCGAAAGACGAATGACGTAGCCCCGCGCTCTCGAATGGCGACATGCGCACCAGGCAACGAGCGCCGCATTCAGATTGAGCATACCCGTAAGCACGTTGGTCTGTGACGAGAAGGGTTTGGTGACGAATGCCAGCTACGTCACCTCGCAATTCGTCCACTGTTTTCACTACACGTCGGTAGATGTTATCCATAAATTTCGACTTCTTGATATTAAATGGACTGTTCCAGAAAATGTACCTAACGGGAGTATACCCTAGCGAGTATCCTCGACCAATCGCAAGCCTCCGTTTAGACAGAACCTGCCTTCATATCGTTGTACGTGGAATCCGAGTATAACGGACCAGACAATGTAAGTACTCTCGAGAGTGTTTCAATAGGGCCTCTCAGTGATATAGATTCTGGGAGAATTTGATGGCATGGCCTTGTGTGCTTGGAGGAGTCGCGAATGCTGTTTGGGTTATAGAGTTTGAGAATTTCAGGCGCGGCAATCGAAGAGCATTCACCTGTCATATCGCGTGTCCATCAAGCGAGGATTGAGTGCCCCTGCCGGCGTTCAGCCTTCTTCGACACAGATTTTGACTTTTGTTCTTTTTGGGATGCAAGAACCGAGTTCGAGTCCACAACCGTAATGCTGACAGACAATTACTGAACATCCAAAGGTTAAAGGAATACGGGAAGAAAACCTTTGACTCTTTGCCGATAGCATACGTCTCCTCTTGAATCGTTTTCAGCTTGGGTTCTTGATTCAGCAGCGATACAGATGATCCAATACTGGAAAACAGCCCGGGTGGAGGTTGTACGTCGGTGAGACGGGATATTCGATGTCTATGTGCACCATTCGTTCATAGCATGGTAAGCTAGCAATCATTGGGCATCGCGAGGCAGCATCTAAATCGTGAACCGGCAAGGTGGGCCTTAGCGCTGCGACAAGAGATGGACCAGCGTCATGATACCATTCTCCCCTGAAGTGGAAGGCGGGTCCCACGATGTGCACAGCAAAATATCTCAAGCGTTCGTGATCGATAATTTGATCGATAACCATCCACCTTGCTTGCTTGTCTCTTCAGTGTCACCATGAGCACGACAGGACCTCCGAATCCAACTCGCCCCAACTCGTTCATCGAGGACGGAACATATCTGATTGTCAACGCCAGCCCCGAGCGGCTCAACCACATCATCCTCGCCGATGATGGTAGTCTCGCAGCTGGCTCGAAGCCGCAAGATGGAGAACCAACTCTCAATGTAAAGTGAAGGTCCGTAACTCGAGAACTCCTACTGACTTTTAGAATCGCATCCAGTTACTATGGGACATGAAGAGGCTAGAAAACGGAAGATACACCATCCGCTCTTCGCAAAGCCACGAGTACGCCTCCGAACCACGCGATCATGGGGGTGCCATCGTGATGCATGCCAAAGAGAACGACTGGACGATTAGAGAGACGAGGATTAAGGGTCAATTTGTGTACGAGCATTCCTATCAGTGATAATATTCACATCTAAGAGTCGTCATTTCGTATCTTAGGATTGGTCTCGTTAGGACTCAGGCCTACTGGGGTTTGGCCGGTGATGACATTGGCACCCCGGTAAGCATATGAGCAAGGCTTTTCATTCGGATCGCGTTGCTGAATTTCCTTCCATAGGTAACGCTGCGCGACAACGCCGTAGCCCGCGGCAACAGCTGGGTATTCAAGAAGTACGACGGCGCTTTACCCAACCAATGCCCTCCGACAACAGGTTAGAGATGCAGTATGATGACGATCTTATTCACCTTGACTGTGTGTGATTCCGTCAGATCCATTACTGCAACACCTCGAGGAAATGCTGAAGAAACTTCCCAATCCTCCCACTGCACTCAGTACCCGCCTACGGGATCTTGCTGTTCACAACGCTACCTACGACTATCGACCGCGTTCAGAAGGGTGTCTCGAAGGCACTCGCACAGATGTCATCAGAAATATTATGCAGTGGACGGAAGGTGGCAGGGTTCCAGCGGACGACGAAAGTGAACCAGCGGACGATGAAAGAGACCCAGAAGGCGACGAAGCGGGCGATGAAGGAGAACTTCCCATATGTTGGCTGTCCGGGTCCGCTGGGGCCGGGAAGTCTGCGATAGCTCAGGAAATCGCCGCACGGTTGGACGACCAAAAGAGACTTCTCGCCAGTTTTTTCTTCCGCCGAGGCGAAGGTGACCGAAGTAGCAGCTCTCGGTTTATATTCACGCTCGCCTATCAGCTCAGCCGTTCGATTCCCGTCACGGCGCAGCTATTTCAACAAATCCTCCATGACAATCCCGCGATTGAACGCCAACCGCTTCGAGTCCAGTTTAAGAAGCTGTTGATCGACTTGCTATACCCGAAGGAGCTTATCTCCCAAGCTGCACCTCCCACTCCGCCATTTGGCGTCGTTGTAATTGACGCTCTGGACGAGTGTGACGACAAGTCGACGATTAGGGAATTTATCCAGACCCTCGCTGTTGTGATCCAGGAGCGACAAGTTCCCATCCTTTTCTTCATCACAAGCAGAGTCGAAGAGCACATCCGTGAAGAATTCGAACCCATCCGGTCCGCCATACATCGCTTGTCCCTTGATGATTTCGATGCTCGTATCGATATTCATGAGTTCCTTCGGTCTCGTTTCAAGGCCATCCACCAAATGAAGAGTGATATCATGGCTTATGTGCCTCAGCCGTGGCCATCCAATGAAGATATCAACACTCTCGTCGAGAAGTCATCCGGCCTCTTTATCTTTGCGTCGACTTTGACAAGATATGTCGAAGCTGCGCGTCTGCCGCACGATGAGCTACAGAAATTGCTGGATGTCAACCACGGCATTGATCAACTGTACTCCCAGGTTCTTTCACGTGCTTCGCGTGATGGCCATTTCGATCGGGTTGTCAGCACCGTCGTACTCCTCCGTGAATCACTTCCGGTGCCTCATATTTCACGTCTTCTTCAACTCAGAGCTGAAGACGTTCTGGTTGAATTACTACAAGTCCAGTCAATTCTCAAGATCCCTGGGGATGACAAAGAGCCTGTTCAGGTTATGCATACATCGTTGCGAGACTTCTTGACCACGAAGGAACGTTCAACAACATTTTTCATTGATCCTCCAACATGTCATGCTGGCATCACAGTTGATTGCCTAACAGTAATGATGGACCATCAAGAACAAAATCCTTTTCTGGATGGAGATGTGGAGATGTATGCATCTCAGAATTGGTGTCAGCATTGCCGTCGAAGTTTTACCGAGGACAATAAGCTTGCTTCACATCACGAAAATTTATTTATTAGTTTGCTAAAGAAATTTCGATCAATGCAGGTATTTGACTCATGGGTCAACACATTAATTTTACAGCGACAATCAACGGTTAAAACGGTGCAAGAAATATTGGACGTGATAATTCAAGGTTTCAATGTGTGTGCTTCTTCCCCTTGCAGCCTACCCTCCACCACAGTAACAACATTGCTTTCTAGCAGTTATGGAACCGCCTGAATCATAGGAATCTCCTTAAAAGCATACAGGACCTCCAGAGGCAATTGAGGGTGGGTGATTTGCTATTGACAGAGCTACATACTAAGTGTCTTTTGACGCCATAATGCAGGCGGTGAGTGTGATTGGGCAGAATTGCAGAATTGACTTTCCTCGGCCTCATTGTCAATGGCTAGGATGTGAGTTACATTATGGTGCAGTATAAATACTGAAATGAGTCACTTTAATTCCTTGATCTACCAGGTTGTAAGTACTGTTTGAGGACTTAGACTTGAAACAACCACTGACTGAAAGACTCATCATGAATCAGAAGGTAATCGTGCTTAGCATGTCTTCGGAAATATGATAATGATTGACCGCTAAATTAAATAGCATGTAAGTTGGGCCATGTCATAATGACATACCGATTCTGAACACGGCGTGATGCATGTGGACGCAGTTTGTGGGTGATCTCATGCGGCCACGGTAAAATAACTAACTAGTTTCTACCGGTGGCGGCAATCAGGAAGTGAGCACTTTCATTGCTTGGCATCAAATCTACAGCATGACGGTTTCGCGGACGTGGTCCACCTCAGTCTGTGCGTGATCCAGTTTGTTGGGCTCGAATGTATGTGCTGATATTCTCGCGGCGTTGATCCGCCCTCAGTTTGTGCGTGATCTCGTTTGCTGGGCTTGAGTGCATGTGCTGACATTCTCGCGGCGTCAATCCGCCCTCAGGCAGTGCGTGATCTCGTTCGATGGGCT